>BSBK01008401.1:0-365000 GCA_027943335.1 Chamaecyparis obtusa | reverse complement strand
TTTATCGATAGGGGGAGAATTCAGGTTAATAGGATATTTAACATTATAATTTATGCTTGAAGTAAGAGTACGTTACAGTTAGGGTTAGGGTTACAATCAGAGTTATGACTAGTTTTACATTTAGTTATTTCATGAGGGTTAATCGTGGGTTAATGATGTGATGCACAATGTTAAGTTTGGATTACTATTAGGGCTAAAATAAAAAATTAGTTTTTATATTTTAAAATGATAAATTATTATAATAAGTTGACTTTGGAAAAGGGTTAGGGTTTATTATATTTTAAAATGATAAATTATTATAATAAGTTGACATTGGATAAGGGTTAGGATTTAGTAGGTCATTTTATGTCATGACGTAGGATTTGAGTAAGAGTTAGTGGTAGGGTTAGGGTTATCGATAGGGTGAGAATTCAGGCTAATAGGATATTTAACATTACGATTTATGCTTGAAGTAAGAGTACATTATAGTTAGGGTTAGGGTTATGATTAGAGTTATCATTAGTGTTATATTTATTTATTTCATGAGGGTTAATCATGGGTTAATGATGTCATGCACAATGTTAAGTTTGGATTAGTATTAGGGTTAAAATAAAAAATAGTATTTGGTTTCCATTGAAGATTAACTTTTAATAGTTTATTTAATATAGTTAAAGGTATTGGTATACTTGTTGAACATTGTTTGGGGTTAGGTTAGAAATAGTAATGAATCAGATGCCCTATATATTTATTTCCTCACATTTAATCGGTGCATTCATTGAACAAATAAATATTAGAAATGCAAAGATGAACAAAACATGTTGCAAAATGTTGGAAAGTATAGGGGTAACCATCATGGGAGTAGGAAAAAATATATATTCACTATCTTGTTTGTGAAACTTACAAACAAAGATGAAAGGGGAATAGAAGACCCACTACAACCATTAGATATTTAAGAAGTATGAAAGATAAGATAAGAACGATCTAAATCAATAACATTTCTCTGTAATGATGCAAGTAAATCACATATTCTTCAACAATAAAGTTGGTATGGTGACCTTTATTTGTACAATGATCATGGTATACTTCTTTCATCATTGATGGAAATGCATCCACTTTTGCAGATGTCTCACGTAAAACTTTTGAAACATCTTCCATCTGCTTTATATCCAGTTCGTCAACATAGTCAACTGATAATGCTACATTCTCCATAGCTTTGATTATAATTACACATGACTCTTGAATGATTCATGTACACTTGTCAAATTCACTCTCAAAAATATGGTTTGAGCCCATCGAAGCAGAGGGGCTTGTAACCATGATGTTGGAGTCTCTATCAGAGGTAGCCATAGGTGGAATGGTATCTTGTAAAGTTTTAAAAAAACATTAGTATATATAATTAATCAAAATATATAATTAATCAGAATAACCATTTTGCATTACCATTTCAAACTCTAGATGCTAGCTATAGTGGAATAGTATATATGATTTTGTGGATTTTTTTTATATTCAAATTAAGAAGAAGTCGAGTTTGCAAACATGATATAAATTATATTAACGATACATATTTAAACAAAAGAGAACATGAATTTGAAATATGATACACTAATTCAATGCATCAGGATAATTCTGAACAATAATGACACAAAATAGGTGATTAATAAATAATGTAATATTTAATAGCAATACAACATTACAGTACATCACTGATTTTCAAGACAACTTGAGTCTAATTTCTTCTGCTTTCCTATTGGAAAGTTGTTTCCCAGTCTTCATTTTTTCATAGCGGTCATATGTGAAAGGTGGCATGATTCTCAAGCCTTCTAGAGACTTTACATGAGATACAGCTACAAATGTCAATCCTTCTCTTTCTCTTGGGCCTATATCAACTGTGGCTCTTGAAAGAGTTAGTCCCTAAGATTTATGAATTGTCAATGCCCATGCCAACCTTAATGGTAACTGAAAGGTTCTACCCCTCTGGACTGGTGATATTGGAACTATTCTTGGATGATGGTCATCATATGGTAATCTAGAATAATTATCAAATTCAATTGTAACGTAAGCAAGTGGTTTAGGTGGGGTAGTTCCTGGTTTGTACACAATATTCCAGATATATCCCAAGGATCCGTTGACAAGACCGGCTTCAATCCATAGATTTGTAGTTAATATGACCCTCAAATCCTTATTGAACAATAACTCTAGATCAAGTTCTTCATTCAAGAAATTTTCAATTGTATTACCATTCCTTGACTTAGTTGCAAGGCTACATGCAACAGGTTGCCTCAAAAAATACAACATCCTCAAGTTATGGTTACGAACATTGGCATTTGTAGAGAACAAATGCACTGTCTTGTCAAACTCATCATTGGTTGCAGCATCTAACCTCACAGGGGTTCTCATCATAAGAAAGTTCCAATCATCCAAGTTTGGACTTGCATCTCTCACATTTGTGAGAAGTTGATGACATCTTTTTTGGTGAATGTTTTCTCCATCTTGCCTAAATATTTTATCTAATGTAACCACTATTTTGAATTCTTGCCAAAGTAACTTTGCCCGCCTGTTGCTAGCATATGCCAGTTTGTCATTCACTGGAGGCAACTGACCAAGATCACCAACCAAAATATTATTATATCACCAACCAAAATGATTAGAAGACTATCTATGAAAATTACATGATTGTATTTATAGATGAGTTATAATAATAAATATTATAGCACAAAAATAGTGTCATAAAAAAAAATGAAAGTATACCTACAAAGCTTATGTTAGCACTCTACGGGAAGGCTTGCTTGAGTCGAGAATCTATATTTTCCAGCAAGTTTTGACCAATGAAGCTCATTTCATCAATCAAAATATACCTGATATGGGCCATCTCTTCTTGAAAACTTGTGAGTCGCGTCCCCTCTAGTTGAGAAAAATCTCTAATTGGTATTCTCAACTTTGAATGAATTGTAGAAGCTCCTATATTGAATGCCGCAACTCTAGTTGATGCAAGTAATAGAAGTGGAGAAGTACTTGGCAAAGCTGCAATGTGAAGAATTTGACTGATGGCACCAATCAGATAAGACTTTCTTGTTCCTGCTATTCCTTGAATTATCATAAACAAAGGCATACCGACCTGATTTCTATGGTAGTGTGTCATAATAATATCAATTGCCTTCTGTTGCTTCTCACTGAGGCTTGTTAAGTT
This sequence comes from Chamaecyparis obtusa, assembly GCA_027943335.1. Classification (NCBI taxonomy): domain Eukaryota; kingdom Viridiplantae; phylum Streptophyta; class Pinopsida; order Cupressales; family Cupressaceae; genus Chamaecyparis; species Chamaecyparis obtusa. The sequence continues at coordinate 361,834 of BSBK01008401.1, read as the reverse complement.
GATGCACTGTGGGATGTCATCATACATGAGACATCCATGTTTCTTCATTTCTCCTATGAAGTTGATTGCTATAGCAGTATGATCTTCACCTTGATATTCACTACACCAGTTTGTATTTCTATCAACATCTCTTCTTCCTAACATATCTATCTTAGAAACTTGCATATGTTGACCATGATGTAGTCTGGAGATGATTTCCCATTCATGCTCTATGGTATTTTCTTGAACAAATTCATTATCTTCCACTTCAGAAGCACTGCTAGGATCATCATCTTCCGTAGGTGCTATTCTTTGAACATGCCAAGGATTATAATTGAGTGATTCCCAATTTTGTACTATAGCATCATTATCATGACCAATGTCTCTTTCAATGTTACGAAAAGGCTTGTATAGCAACAACTCAGATAAAAAAAACTCTACCCATTTACTTGAATCACACAGAGGAATGGATACAAACCTAGGGAAAACTCTGACAATAGCCATCTTTTGCCTTGGTCCCATTTGTTGTCTCCTCTTTTTCTAGGATTGTATATCCAAGATCTAGCTGCATCAATTAAGGTGATACCTTCCATACAAATTGGCCTTATTTTATAGCCATCTATAAAAGATTTGGCATGTTCTTCATCAATTTCCTCATTGTTTACTACTACGAGTTTTAAAACCTCATGTGAGACATTCAGATTAACAAACCTTATGCTACTCTCAACCAATGGAAGCTCTAACAACATATGACATGTTTCCTGGGCTCCTATATCCCTCTCTATAACTATTTCTGTGAGTAGCTTTCTGTATGCTTTCATAGCCAAATCATCAAGATTTTCTAGGTTTGACAAACACATCAACATTTCTGAATAGGTTTCTGAACTCCTCTCAGCTTTTTCTGCATACTTTGCAATGTACTTAATAACTGCATGTTTTGAAAGAATGGGTTGCCAATCTATATTTTCCCTCCATAGTTAGTATGTACCGATTATGTGAATTCACTCTATCATCATTTCTAGTAGGCTCAAACTTTCTTTCACCTGATTCTGGATCCTCACATAACTTGGATCCCTCCAAATTCAATGGCCAAGGTGCATTGTACCTAACAGAAAAAGAAGTGAGCATCTATTTTGATTAATTTATGGGAATAGTTAATATATAATTTTTATCTATTCTATATTAATTGATGAAAAAATTACCTGCAAACCATTCTTCCCCTTTTTTTATGCAAACATGCACCCTCCTTACAGATTGCGTGGCATTCAACACAGTTGACTATCTCTTCATAGTCATGGTCAATATCCATTTGAGCTAGTTGTCCAGTATTTTTGAGACATGGATGTTGACCAAAATGTTGGAAAACCTACAAAGGGTTGTGAATTAAATATCATATTAAATTTTATAATAATTTCTTATTTCTCATACATATGAACATATAGTGTGAGCATCACGTTATGTATATATATATGATTAAATGACAAAACATACCTGTATATTTCTTTGATGAGGATCATGTCTAGGATTCCATGCATGCATGATGGAATGAAAATACCTCTCAGCAGTTTTGCGTTCCTCCTCATTTGACCAGTCTATAGTGTCCATGTTTGGTGCTCCTTCGGGCCATAAAAATCCATGCACATGAGGTGAACCCCTATGTTGCCACTCATACCTGCACCAAAAATCACTGACTTTCATACCTTTTTCAAGTATCTCTTTCTGGAACATTGTATGCCTCAAATGCATGTAATGTGCAACTATATGAGGATAGTCAATGACATTCTATCTTCTCCACTTTTGAGCTTCTCGTGGATCAGTTGGTGCTGTTTCAGGCATCAGCGCATGCAAACCACTGCATATCCACTGCACTCAACATGAAGAAAATTGTAGGAGTCCCAATTTGGTGAAGCATATCTTTTAATTCTGCTCTACATTTACACCAATATGATCTTGTTCCTCTTAGAGTTGTTCCAAATCTCATCAACCTATATGCCAAATTATTATGTGGCATATTTTCCATATGTTCTCTTAGCTCATTGATGGTAATTGGCATGTCTTCAAAATTCCTTTTTACAAATACATAAGATGAATTTTGTGCACGATGTCTCATTATCATATTCATCATGAAATACCTAAACCTAGGATGTTTACCAAACTGATGATCCCTATATCGCAAAATATGCTTCACATATTCGTGCAGATGAATTCTCTTCATTCTTGGCTCTAACCAATCATATTTGCCATCAGGAAACAATGTTGGAAATGCCATATCTAAAAATCCTGATGTGACATATTCATTGATAGGTGATGCACCTATAGCTGGCCATTCAATTAATGCAGATGGAACTACCTCAAGATTGTTAACCCATGCTTGGATTAATTCCATTTCCCTTTGAGCATTAGGTGGTCGTGAAGCCATAGATGTTGTGTGTTGAATTACATTACCTTCATCTATCTCCATGACTGGACCCACAAAAACCACTTCATTTGCATCAAAATCAAATTCCATGTGGACTATCCTCAATCTTTTAAAAACATTTTGATCAGTATTTGTAGGCAATTCATTGAGAGCATGTTCATCAATTCTAACATCTGCATAAAACTTGTCATGGTCTACTTTGTATTTCAAGGCCCTGTACACATGATCCCTGTTTACGGTAAAGTTATAATGTGTACCACATTGATCCCTTCTATGAACAATAATATTTGGCAAATGCTCAATTGTATGTGGTAAAACTTTGGCCACTTGTTCTACATGTTGAGGAAAACTTATAGTGTGTCCTTTGTACTTATACTGACCACCAGTTGCATGTGTAACTTGCAGTATAGGACTGACATGTGCAATCAACATCTCTTCAACCTGAGTCAAATTTGCAAGCTCTTCTAGTTGAGATCTAGGGTCCATATTATTTGAAGATGAAAACCTATGAGTTCCTCTTTCTTGTCTACACTTGTTGCATACTGGGCCTTCACAGGTGCGATATACTTTCATTTCAAGATATGACTCTTGATAGACATGACACATTTGAGGAGTCTTCAAGCTATCTATCTGGTGCCTAAATTGCATTTGCAATCTTCTAAATTTAGTTTCAAGCATATGATTTGGGTTTCCCATGTTTTCCATAGTACCTTCAACATCAACATTCATTTCTAATTGATTTTCATGCTGTGGCATTTGTAGAACACGCTCTATAGATGCAGACTCTTCATTTTCAACATCTAATTGAATGTTTACATTAGGGGGATTGTTATATGTATGGCTCAGTTCAGGATCATCTTGAATCAGTTGAGGCCCTTCATTTTGAAGGCTTTGAACATAAGTTTGTTCATGGTTGTTGATTGAAACATTTATATCAGCTCTATTTTCAGCTTCTAATTGTTCCACTGTTACTTCTTCCCTTCTTCTACAAATTCTTTGTCTATCAGTTTGATTACGCATGACCATATGTTGTTCTCTTTGACTTTCAGTCATTTGTTGTTGCTGACGTCTGCGAGACTATCTTCTGTATTATCTTTGATATTCTCTTCTAGCTTCTTCTGATTCAAAGATCAACCTTGGTCTCACCATATCTAGTATGAAATAACATTAAATTAGTGACCTAAGCAAACTTTATATTATACATATGTTAAAACATTGTAATAGTTAGAAAGAAAGAATTTTACTTGTCAATTAATATGTTTTTATATATATACATTTGATTTAGAAAATGCCAATTTATAATACATTGCAATTTAGTTGTGATAATTTATATATTTATAGAATTAATATTTAAGCATATAGAATAGAAATTCTGAAAAATAAAAGACAAGAAGAATATTTTGAGTGTAGACACCATAAAAATTCCACATACATGAAGTGAATTAGAGCCAAGATATAGAAGAATAACAAAATGAAATTTTTTTAACAATAACTAATATACAATAAGGATTGCAATGGTCTAAAGGCCATTTTGTGGAAACACAACAACACGGGATCTCTTATTTGTAATACTAAGCAATCAATCCAAAAACATATGTGATCCAATTTGGATCTCAATACAAACATGAATTGTCAACATTTTAGTTCCAATATATTTGCCTCCATCTTCCCCTAACCCAATCTTGCTCTGCTCATATGTGGGTGTGTGAATACGGCTTTAGAGTGTGAGAATTAGGAAAGTGCACCTCATAAAACTGAACTTGACTAAGGGGCGAAACAAATCTGTCAACTGTGACACCCGACCACCAACAGTCATTATCTAGTACTTCTACTACAAATCCAGGAGGTACAATTCATGGCAAAGTAATAGGAGGTGGAACAGGTCTCATATAATCTACATAGACAATCTCAACGAGGGGCTCTTGAGCTACATCATCGATTATGAAATGGTGATATTTGACACAATATTTTGTCACATCACCATTGTGAATAATGTCTATAATTGTTGCTTCGAACCAAGCCCCTTCAAACCCCTCTTCATCAGTGCTAATCTCAACATTCATGCCCATAGTAAAGTCCATCTCTATGCCTAATTTATGATTAAAAACATAAATTAATTATAATTAACAAATTCATCTTCATCAAATGAGTTTCAAAATATAAATTTTTATATGAAATTATGTAAACCTAATTTCATGAATTTCATTAATGAAATTCATGAAATTAGGTTAACATAATCAATTTCATTAAATCTAATTTAAATGAAATTGAGTAACATAAATATTGCAACATTCACATATTTTGTAAAATAGCAACAAAATGTTGTATTTTAAACTAACTATGAAAATAGCAATAAAAGAAATATCATATTAATGTCATTAAACAAAATCAACTTCATGAAGCCAACTTCTAAATCAATTTTGTAACATTAGAAGACCTTATACATTCATATTAATATACTAATAAATTAATTTTTTAAATATAATAAGGAATTGAAATCTAAATGTAATATTCTAAAGGTAACATTGTAAATGGAAATCTCCTAAATTTATACAAAAATAAAATATAATTAATGTAAATCATATTTCTAACATTTAAATCAAATAAAAAATAAATTATAATTATTAATTGTTACATTATTTAAAGAAAATAAAAATTACTAATTGTAAAGCAAATGAATCAAATTTAAAGCAAACAAATCAAATAAAGGTAATATTAGAAATGGAAATGTCCTCAATCTATATAATTAATCTAAATCCTAATTTGTAACATTAAAAAATTAGTAATTGCAATTTTAATTATATAAATCCTATTAAAATAAATGTAATTTTAACATTTCAAAGTAACTATTAAAACAGTAATAAATTAAGTTTTAAAATCTAATTAGGAATTGAAATCTAAATGTAATATTGTAAATAGAAATCTATATCTAATAAATTTTTACAAAAATCTGTATCTAACAAAGTTAATATTCAAAAATAATTTTTTATAAAAAACAAATATTACACCATGGCGGCATTGCCATCCACAATGTAAACAAATTATTTAAATCAAAAATCTATATTTAAATAAAAAATCTATATCTAATAAATTTTTACAAAAATCTATATCTAACAAAGTTAATATTAAAAATTAAATTTATATAAAAAACAAATATTACATCATGGCGGCATTGCCATCCATAATGTAAACAGATTAATTAAATAAAAAATCTATATCTAATAAATTTTTACAAAAAATCTATATCTAACTAAAGTTAATATTGAAAATTAAATTTATATAAAAAACAAATATTACACCATGGCGACATTGCCATCCACAATGTAAACAGATTATTTAAATAAAAAATCTATATCTAATAAATTTTTACAAAAAATCTATATCTAACTAAAGTTAATATTCAAAATTAAATTTATATAAAAAACAAATATTACACCATGGCGGCATTGCCATCCATAATGTAAACAGATGTTTCTATATATAAGTATATTAAATCAATTCAATTTTATTGCATAATAAATAATGGTTACATTAGAAATACCACCTATCAATATTAATCTAAAAACAATATCAATCTAAAAACACTATAAAACTATATAAAAAAATTATTTTATTAAATACAATTCTAATATCAATATTAATTTAAAAACAATATTAATGTAAAAAGAATATAAAACTATATCAATCTAAAAAAATATTAATCTAAAAACAATATCAATCTAAAAACACTATAAAACTAATAGAAAACTATATAAAAAAATTACTTTTTATATAGTTTTATATAGTTTGATATTAGATCTAAAATAATCTGATATCAAACTATATAAAATTAATCTAAAAATCAAATATCTAATTAAAAAAAATGGAATATCTAAACATCTAATATTATTTTTATCAAACTATATAAATCAACATTCAATTAATATTAATTTACCTGGTGAAGATTGAAATTAGTTGAAAGTTGTCCTCTCTGCAATGCTGCAAATCCTCCTCTCTGCAATGCTCAAACCTGTCTCAATTCCTCCTCTCAAATGTTCACAAATCTCAACTCTCTGATAACCTCAAATCTCAGAACTCTGAAACCTCTCAAATCTCACAACTCTCAAACCTCTCAAATTGCCTGTACCTGCAACTAAAAAAAACAACTTGAGAAATGAAGAGCACTCTTTTATAAATGAAGAGTGTCTCTTCATTTCTCAAACATTTCGTAATCCTGTAAATCGTTTGACATTCCCATTAAAAAAAACATTAAATTGTTTGGTATTCTCGTAAATACCTTATGCACTTGGCAGTGCGTAACGCTACGCACTACAACGCACTGCCAGCGTAGTGCACTGCTGGCAGTGCGTAACATTACGCACTGTTGCGCGTACCCTAACCCTTTGCGTTGCATAACGTATGTCCACCGCTGTGCATAACGTACGTCCACCGCACATCAAAACATTATTTCGGATTTCATTTTTTTGGTTTTGATTTTTTGGTTTTTGATTTTTCATTTTTGATTTATGATTTATGATTTTTTTGATTTATGATTTATGATTTTTTATTTTCATTTTTGATATGTAACTGACATATTTTCTTTTTTAAGTACACGACATATTCCTTGGAATATGCCGTGCTGGTGTCCTCCTCTTCCGCTACGGCTGTATAGGAACGCCTCTCGGTGTAATAACTTTTAAAGAGGGGTTAAACCTTAGTTTTTTTTCAAATATGTTGTGGGCATATTTATAGGACTTTATAAATTTAGAAGAGTAGATTTGGATATTAGTTTAATAATAAGGATTTCAAATAGTTATAGGATTTAGTTTTTAGTTGAAAACATTGTCTTATTTGTTAGGAAAATCTAGAAGATTTCATATTAAAATTAGATTTGTTTGGATTTTTGGTTATATTTGAATTTATTTAAAGTGTATTAGTTGCCTAAGTTGACTTTATGGTAGGGAATTTTCAACAAAAAATTATTATCTTGCTAATTAAATCTAATAATTATTTAGTAAGGTAAGGTTTAAATTTAATCTTTTATCTAGGGATAAAACATATTTAATTTCAATGATATTAGATTGTTTAAATTTCTTTTAAGAATTAAATTTCATTTGGTATTAATTTTGAATTAATTATATTTTTGATTGGCAAAACAATTTCGTTAGCTTTATTTGTTTTTTAGAATTAGTATACTAGTAAAAAAATTGAATTTAATTAAATTACTTAGTTGTATAGTTTAATTAATGTATTAGAATAATATAGATTTAATCTATCTATTTATGATAGGTTTAAGTTAATCTAAAAAATTAATATAGTCAACCTATCATTAATAAATTAAATTGGATATCAATTAAATTAATAAATCCACGTTCAATTAAGTTAATACATTAGTCATGGATTGGTTTTTTCTATCAACAAGTAACCAGAAATAAACATTCAAATTAATGATGAAATCTCAATTAATCTTGTTGACCCTAGTTAGCTAGTTAATGACAAGCTAGTTAACGATATAAGTTAATGTTAGGGTTTCAACTCCATTTGCGGTATATGGTTAAACCTAGTCAAACAGACCCTAATTTCACCTGACTAGTTACTAAACTTGTATCAATTAGTGTGAACTATAGTAAGCATGGATGCATGTGTGTGTACAATTGTAGTTAAACATTAGGCCTTAGAAAATGTTTTATGGTTGTGTTTTACCTAAATTTTGGGCATGACATATCCATGGGAAGTTGTGAAGGGGGCTATAATAGGTAAAAAAAATTTAATACAAGTTAATAATATATATGTCAAGAAACACTAAAAAACTAATAATGCATGGACTAAAAAACAAATGCATACCATAGCCTTAGATGGATCTCCTATGCTCGTAGGAGGAAAAGTCACTAATGAATCAGTTACAATCATTTCCTATATGGTAAGTGATAAAAGATATTATAGTCATATATGGAGGAAGTAGGGATTTCAAAAAACAAAAGCAATAAAAAAGGAGTTAACAAGAGGGTTTCAACTCCATTGTGCACTTAGTAAAAAGGAGTTAAGAAGACAAGCATACCTCTTCCCTCTATTGTGACCAAACCCATATTTGATGAGCAAGACTTCTAGGGAAATGGAATGGTAGAGCATCAGTTAGAAGTTTTGAAGGGCGATGTAATAGGTAAAAGACAATTAATACAAGTTAATAACCCAAAGTTGTTGACTAACTCTAAAAACCTAAAAATGAGTTTACTTGCATATAAACAAATATATTTAATATAGGTAGAAAAAATACACACTAGAGCCTCAGATAGTTCTCCTGTACTCTTAGGAGGCATCATCAATTCCGAGACAACTATTACTATTTCCTGTATGAAAAATGATAACATATGTTATAACTTCGTAGAAGGATTTAGAAATTTTGAACAAGAAAGAATGCAATCCAAAGTGAATATGAAGATGTTACCTCTTCCTTCTCCTGAACCTCATCAACATCAAGTGCATTATTTAATTCCATAAACCCCATTTGTTTTTGTATATAGAAAAAATAAATTAGGTGCATTTATCAATATCTACATATACATATTTACTCATAATACATTTTAACAAATGAATTTAAATTGTACTAAATTACCTTCTATTATTTGGGTGTTTGAGAGGATTTCTTTTTCTGCCCTAGAATGCTAGATGATGGCTTTCTCATAGGAAATATCCCTCAGGAAGGTGGGGTATACTAATAGAAAATAAAATTAACATAAGGGAAAATAACATGTATAATATTAAATATAAGTAACAAATATCTAAATCTAAATGGTACTGCAAAGCTATCTAGGCCAAATTCAATGGGTGAAAGCATGATATCATCAAGTTGGGACATCTCAGCCCCTGATAAGCCCTATAAAACAAAAATCAATGATACACATATATTAACAAAAGGTATTATGAAACCAATGTATTATTATATTTTAAACAAATTTACCAATCTTTACCTCCGGTGGAGAAACTACTTGTGACCATAGACTCAACTAAAAAGTACATGTACTACCACCACCTACTACACCTTGTAATGCATTTTATTTATGTGTCAATTTAAATTGTTTTAAAAATTAAGATTCATTTATTTTTATAATATTTAGTCACTTATTTGATAACATGTCATAAACATAATTAAACACACCTGTGTCTGATCACAATATAACAACATACACTTGAGGTCATTGGTGAGGGCCATATTCTTAGGAGTGGAAGCATAGAATCTACTCCTGAAACATGTACATGAATGGGAAGTCAAACCATCCTCATTCATGTCAATGTCTACACCAGAACATAAACCATGGCATGTGGCACACACATGTTGAATGAGATAGCCCGTGCCAAATGATGCATGAGGTGACATTGATGAAGGAGGTATTGTTGATGAAGGAGGTGTTGTAGGTGTTGGTACATCATCTTCTCTGACCAATTATGTCCCATGATGAATAATGGAATCAACCAATGATAAATATTCCTAAAGAGTCTATAACTCCATAGATTCCTTCAAGGATATTGGGACATTGACATGAACCATGGGTATAGGAGTTGTATGCCTCCTAAGTTGTGGCTATACCACCCTATCAGCCCCAAGTCTATCCTTCATAGAGACTCTCCCTCTACCTTGAAACTATCAGATGCAAAGTAATTTAGATTCTCATTGAGGATAAAATCACAATAAAAATTTCTCAAAAAATATAGAGGCACCTCCCAATTATTACAAGATGGTTGGTCAAAGACCATGTACCACATATCCCAAAAAGATACTTTCATCCTAGCATGAACACACAAATGTATAAGAAAACATGTCGTATCAGTAAGTAGGGTGTTATTAGTTCTAGGATTGGTGAAAAGAGAACATATGTCATCTTTAAGTATGCCCTTTATTTTCACTTGATCATATGAAAACCCATTCGCATAAAATGCATGACATCTGTCCCTCCATGAACCTTATTTGGTAACATGTCTGGATACCTCATTTACACTATTGGTCATAGCTCCTAGGGTTATCATGAGGGATGAGTCATGCTCCTAAGTAGAGGACCTCAACCTATTCACTAATATAGATATTTGGGTAGTGTTTTGTGTCACATGATTGATAAGGTCATCCTATGTGGCCTGTACACAATCTACTAGAGGAGGTAGAGGGTTTGAGGGTGGTGGTGATTGTTCATGATAAATATTTTTAGGGTTTTTTTGGTTCTGGAGCAGCATCTTGAGGGTTTTATGGTTGTGGAGCAATATCATGAGGATTTTGTGGATGTGGTTGTGCAATATATGCAGGGTTTTCTTGTGTTGGTTGTGTAGGAGTTCTTTATTGTCCCTTTCATTTTTGAGGATTGTTTATAAAGTCTGAAATCACATTAATAAATGAAAACTTAAATCAATTAAAAAAACCTAATTTAATTAAAATGCAAAACAAAAAACAAAATCTTAGCTCTTTGACATAGTGGCATGGTCAAAAATTGATATAAACACCAAAAAAATATTATGAAAAGAAGAACATGCTCGGGTTCTTAGGTAATTTGGGGTTTTTGTTCTATTGTTAGACATTTTTGAGTGTTAAAAAAATGACCCAAACCCATGACCCACAAAAACATATAAATTTTTTCATAACCCATATGGGTTATGAGAATCTTTAACCATTTTTAATGGTTTTTTTAAGGTTCGGTAACACCAAGCCAAGAGTGTTTTGAATTTTTTAGAACCTGAGCAGGTTATGAATTATTTTTTTTTGGGCATGTGGCTACTTTTTTGACTAGCATATTGGTACACGTACCCAAGATAGTCTATAGTAATAGAGGAAATATAAGAAGAAAAAGTTGAAGAAAAGGAAGAAAAGAGAATTGATGAAGAAGAAAAAAGTAAGAATCAAAGAGGAAGTAGAGGAAAGATCAGAGCCAGAAATAAAGAAAAAGAAGAAGGAAAAAGTAAAAGGGGAAGAGGAAGATGAGATTAGAAAGGAATAGGTTTTTAGAGAGACAGTTGTTATAGATAACCCGATACATGATACAATGCAACATAAGAAAGACATAGAACTCGAAGTTGAGATCATTAACATAAGAGATGACCTCACCAACATAAGAACCGGTAAATCTCTGAGGATCTTACTCCCTTCACCACTCATGATTTATCCAGTCGACACTTCAAGGATCTATTTATTGATTTTATTAAATTTACCCCTTGCCACAAGTTCTAGATAAGTGAAACCATCTCAGATTCAACCCAAAATGATTTATTCAGGGATTTAGAGGAAAATGATAAAATCATTGAAGAAACCATTGCTATTCTCCATAGCATTGTATGAAATAGTACAATAGATCAATTTGGTAATTAATCAAAAGGAAAAATGAAGAAAACTTATCAATGCTATCAAATATTTGATTGTATCCATATATAAATAGGTTTATTTGAGAGAAGATGCCATATATAATAAGCTTCTACAATAAATTAAGGATATATGTGAAAAGGCTTTCATTGATCTTCAAGTTCTTATTCAAGAAGGACAAAATATTTTTGAGAATGAAAATTCTTTGTATGACTATAGTCTACAATGGTCCTATTTGATTACTAAGAGGGGGGGTGGATTTAGTAATCAATGATTCTTTAAACCTTAAAACTTTAACTCTGATTCAACTCGGTAAGAAAAACTTCAATAGTAACAAAAAATTAACTTTTTTAATTGGTAACTTTAAGTAATCAACAAATAACATGCACAATAAACATTCAACATATTTGACACTAGTATTTAATGTGAAAACCAAATTTGGGAAAATCCACTGTGGGAATTGTCACCCACCAATCAAAATAGTCTTTTAAAGTATACTTGGTTAAGAGTCCATCCAGTTAAAGATTACAATGCACATTGTTATATGTGACCTTGTTAGGGGATTTTCCTCATATCTTTTAGGATCTTCACCCTGTTAGGAGTGGCCTAGTTAAATTTATTTAAACACTCTTCTATAATGTCACCTCTCTCAAGGATTTGCAATAAGACTATTAAGTCCACTTGGTTAAGAGATTTTTCTACTCCAAATGTTAATAAGAAATAATAGAAAACTTGATTTGTAAATTTGCAACTACCTCTTGGTTAGTCAGATCCCTTATGCTCTCTTTGTCTTCACTTCATTCCTTCACTATTCAATGGCCTCAAAACTTCATCAATCCCTACTTGTAGAATCAGATTTCCACCTTTTTATTCTTCACTGCATCACTCGGTTACCCATCAACTCTTCTAATAGCCAGCTTGTTTTTCATTCAATTTCATCCTTTATATAGACTCTATTTTTCCTCTTAATAATCTCCTTGATTAGGTTTTACTCTATTTATTCTAAACTGTCAGATCATCCTCTTGAACCAATTTGATGAATTTGGCACTCAGTAAAATGTGTTATCATCACCTCAGAACTTAAACTTTTCTTGAAACTTGTACCTTCACTTTTTTCCACCTAAATCTTTACCATAGATCATCACCTTGAATTTTCCCCATAATAGATATATTTAACTAAATCTTCTTCATCCTTGGAATCTTCTAGATCATTGTGGCTCTTCATTAAATGTTGTTATGATCCTTATGTTTAATTTTTGTTCTATGCTCGATGCCCTTCCTTTTCCTTCAACCAAAATTCTATTTACTTTGCTTGGTAACTAAATCCATGTACTCGATGTCTTGGATTCCTTTATCTTTACCAAATATTAATTTCCTTTTACCGAGTGACTTACTCCTTCTAGGTAACTAAATTTTTTCCTTTTCCTTCAAATTTATAACCTTTCTCACTTGTCCAATCTCCTATACTGAATTGATATCATGAAATGTAAAGTAGAAAAAAATTAAACCATTATAACCTTATCATTATCCGATTTGTATTAGTTGCCCAATTAAGTTTTTCAACTTCACTAAATTCTTCATAAATTTTCACTTCCTCTTTTTCCTTAACTCACTCAACTTATATCATTTTTCGAATGATATGAAAACTCAATGTAAACTAGAAATCAATTTCTTGACATCAATGAAAAAAATAAAAATGATATTATCCTTCTACAATCTTGTATACCTCTGATCTTGGTCTTCATCATCATCACCATTAGTTGGGTTAACAATCTCCCTCTTTGGAATTGATGGCAACATTCTCAATTGATGATGGCAATACTCTGATATCTCTGTTCCTTTTCTCCCTTTGAAATTTATCATATTTCTTTTATTCTCCATCTTTTTGATCATCAATTCTCCATCTTCTCCTTCTCTATGCTCATCATCAATAGATTATTCTCCCTCTTTCTTTATAATCATCAATAGCTTATTCTCCTTCTTTGACAACAACACCAAAGATACATACTCCTAAATTTTTTTTTAGGAAGTGGATCATACCTAGAATGTACAGATATCTCATTGCATACACAATTTTTTTTCATAACTTCAAGTATCAGCTAAAGAGTGAACACTAGCATCAACTCACATAATAGATATTCTAATGAATCCTTGAATTGATGCAACATGCATCTTGCTTTAGTGAATATTAGATAGGGTCAAGACCCCTAACTTACCTTTGAGTTACTCAAAATCATCTTTCAGTAGTGGCTTGGTGAATATATCTTCTATCTTATCCTTTGAATTTACATACTCCAATATCACATGCTTGTCTTGAAATTTTTCTCTCAAGTAATGATGCTTGATATAAATGTTCATGGTCTTGGAATGCATCAAAAAGTTCTTTGATATGTTGATAGCACCTATATTATCATGGTAAATAGTAACTAGATCGATAATAGCCTCTTGCATACTTTCAAGTAGCTGTTTGATCCATACAATATTCACACAATTCATAGCTACTGCTACATACTCTGCCTCGGCTGTAGATTGTGATATAAAAATCTATTTCTTACTCAACCATATCACTAATCTTTACCCTAAAAAGAAATCTCCTCCACTTGTACTTTTCCTATCATTAATGTTTCCATCCCAATCAACATCAATGTAAACCTTTAGATCAAAATCTCCTCCTTTTTTGTATAGTAGACCAAAGTCTTCAATAACCTTTAGATATCTAAATATTCTTTTGACTACAAAAATGTGTGATTCCTATGGATTGGTAGAAAATATTGCAACAATACCTACTGCATGAGAAATATCAGGTTTTCTATGTACAAAATACTATATCTTACCAATCATTGATTGGTAGAGTGTCTCATTCACTTCCTTTGACTCATCTTCTTTTGACAATTTGCAAGAAATAGTCATCAGTGTTCCAATTGGTCATGAATCTTCGATACCAAATGTATTTAGGATCTCCCTGATGTACTTTGACTATGTGATGTAGATCCCATCTTTGACTTGTTGAATCTATAGTCCAAAAAAGAATTTTATTTATCCTATCATGGACATCTCAAATTCCTTTATCATATCCTCAGAAAAATATCTTGTCAATGTGTTATTTCCTCCAAAAATAATGTCATCAACAAATATTTTAACAATCAAAATCCTATCATTACTGTCACAATTCAGATACATATTGTTGTTGTCACTTGTTCTTTGAAATCCAATCTTGATTAAATATGAATGTAATCTTTCATACCATGCTTGGGGTGCTTGTTTCAAACCATACAGTGCCTTGCATAGTTTACGTACCATGTCATTGTTAGTATTCTCAATAAATACTTCAGGATGTTCAATATAGACTTCTTCTTCAAGAATACCATTAAGAAATGCAAACTTAACATCTATTTGATAAACTTTAAATCCTTTATAAGCTACACATGCTAGTAGAATTCTATCTCCTAATATAACAACAGGTGTAAAAGTGTCACCATAGTACTTACCTTCTTGTGCATACCATTTGCAAACCAATCTAGCATTTTTTTTTATCACATCTCAATGTTCATTTCTAAAAATCCACTTAGTACCAAGAGGATTTTTATCTTTAGGTCTCGGTGCCAAAGTCCATGTGTTATTTTTTTCAATTTTCTTTATCTCTTCCTTCATAGCTTTAAACCAATCTTCATTCTCCAATGCATATTTTACATTTGTTGGATCAAATTTAGATATTAAACATTTATTATCTCTTAACTTACTTCTTGTCATAACTCCAACATTCTTGTCTCCAATAATCTTGCTCGATGAGAAGTGTCTTCTCACATACTTGGCTAGAACAGGTTCGGTAGGATGTAGAACTTCTTCATTTTCAACATTCGGTGGTGGCTCTCTCTGTTCAACTTCCTCCTTAGTTTGTACTACATGTAAGGTATTAGGAACTTCATTTTTAACATATACAAATATTTGATAGTCCTCAGGTTCCTTTTTTGATCTTCATTAGTTTTCTCTACAAATTCATCTATCCTTACATTTACACTTTCTAAAATTTTGTTAGTAGACTTGTTTAAGAACTTGTAAGCCTTTCTCTTTGTAGAATATCCTAAGAATATTCATTCATCACCTTTATGATCAAACTTTCCATCTCTAGCATTCTTGAGAATATAACATCTACTTCCAAATACTTTGAAATAACTTACATTTAGTTTCTGTCCATACCCGATTTCATATAGAGTCTTGTTTGTACCTTTCTTCAGTTTTACTCAGTTTAGTGTATAAGCTGTAGTGATGAATTATTTTCTCCAAAATGTTTGACATGCACCTTTCTCAATCTTCAATGTCTTGCACAATCAATAATAGATCTGTTTCTTCTCTCTGCTATACCATTTTTTTGTGGCATCCTTGGTGAAGACATTTATCTCTTTATTCCATGTTCATTGCAGAAAAGTGTAAACTCATCAGATGTAAACTCACCTCCTCTATTGGATCTCAAACACTTCAATTATCTTCTAGTATAATTTTCAACTCTTTCCTTGTACCACTTAAACATTTGAAAAGCTTCAGATTTATCCTTCAAAAAAATGACATACATCATTCTTGAATAATAATCAACAAATAGAATGAAATATCTATCACCATAATAACTTCATGTTCTCATAGGTCCACATAGATCAGTGTGCACTAACTCCAAAATTTCTTATGTAGTGTAATATTTTCTTGTAAAACTTGACTTTGTCATCTTACCAACTTGACATTCTTTGTGTTGGTGTAATTAAATATCACTAATTACACTTTACTTAAGTTTACTTAGGATAATGCATTTGAATATTAGTTGTCATTGAGACACCTAGGAGTTTGCATTTCATTTTAGCACATGTTTAGGAAAAATTCCATTTTATATGGTGATAGTTGTCATCTCATACATCTTTGTGTGTGAGATCCACCTTTAGTTCTCTTATCACATTATCATCCTCTCATTGTTGCACATGTTGTACATACTTTGATGTACAATGGAGGATGATCCACCTTTGGTGGACATGTGATTCCACCTAGTGTGGTTGATAGCTTATCATCTCCTTATCATGTAGTCTTATCATATTGCCTATATATTCAGGCACTCCTAATTTGTATTCATTCATTATCAATTGATAATTATTGAGTTATTCATTTGATCATATTATCTTGTCTCTTTTGTGCTATCTTTTGAGCTTCTAGATCATGACATTTTATTCTTTTTCTTAGGAAAATTATTACATGGTATCAAAGCCATTGAAGATTTCATTGCATAGGCATTGGATGACTCTTTGCTTCAAATTTTGGAGAGCCACGATTTAGATATGGAGGAGAAAGAACTTGTGGGAGTGTCTAGAGAAATATCTAACATCACCATTATGTCTGGGTGGCTATTTCCATAAATTTTGACTATAAATTTGCCTACCTTGGGCATGTTGGCACCTGAAAATTTAGGCCCAAATATATACAAATTGCCAGGGAAGTATGATCTTAATTTTTAGTTTTATATAATTTCCTATGATAAATAATTAAAATGATAAAAGAGAAAATGTATTTTCATTTAGTAGGTTGTTAATTGTTTTATTCTAATTCCATAAATGCATATTTAATTTTGAAAATAAATAATTATTATAAAATAAAATAGGTTGAACAAAAGGCGGCGAGAGGGAGTTGAACACTCAACCTCTCAAGCCGACCTTTTTTCCTACCTATCTACCCTCCTACCCCCTAACCAATTAGTCTATTTGTTTTCTTCAAAAGGGTTTGGAGAGGATATTTATTTATTTTCATTTTCATGTGCAGGCAAGAAGTTAAGACAACCTTTTTCAGAGGGAGTTACCTCTTCCTTAATTACTTTTTAAATTAAATAATGTGATTATTACTTTGTCTATATATTTATTTATTTTTCTAATTTTGTGAAAAAGAATGGGGAGATGGAGTTTAACACTCGACCTCTCGACCCATTCCTTTTCCTACCTAACTACCCAACTCTTACCCCCTAACCAATTGCTCTACATTATTCTTCGAGAATGAGTGTGTAAATAAATATATAAGTTAAAGAAGCATTATCTCTTTTTGAAATAAATTATTAAAATAAATATGGTTTATTAGATAGAAAATTTTGTATATTGTAGTTACTAATAATTATTTTGTTTCTAATTTGTGTTTTAGCCTAAAAGTTAAAAGTATATGATGAAGTAAATATATTATTTGATAGATATTAATTTGCTTAGGGTTTTGACGTAATTTCACTTTCCAATTTCCATATCCCTACAAATATTAAATATTTTCACCTTGGTTATATTTAATATTTTTAAGGTGAAAAGATTTTAGGGTTTTTACTTTTCTTTAATTTGACTTTAAATTTTCATTTTGTAAGTTAAGTGATTTGATAATATGTACATTTTAGAATTTTTATTTAGGGGTGAATTATAAAACTCTCTACCCTAATGTTTTTAAAAGTATTTCTATTATATTATGTTCGTGAAATAAAGATATAAATATAAATGCATTATGTTTTATTTTAGAGAAATAAAAATCAAATGCTAAAAGTATAATGTCATTTTATTTATTGATTTTGAATATTGTCTCATTATTGTAATTCTTTATAATTTAACAATTAAAGTAATTGCTTATGTTTTGATAATTTAGGAGGATGACATAAATTTAAGTACTTAATCTTTTATACTCCATTTTTATCATCAAATATATTTATAAAATTATGGAATGAATTTATTTAAATAAATTATTGATTAATAAATTGATAATTTTATAAGGATCATATTGAAAACTTCAAACATTATTAATATAATCATTTTAATTTTTTAAAAAGGACTATCTAATGTTGGGTGTTTATGTGCAGGAGTTAAACATTGGATTATTATGCACATACCTGAAGATTGTAACAGATTTAGTTTGTTGCACAGGAAATACATTTCCCTAAAAGCCTATTATATGGTTTAAAATGTAAATTTTTAGGTTAGTTGCCAGGATTAGGTCTTGTGAAAGGGCATGTCCTTTCACAGGGAACCATTGGGGTTTATATTTATATCATTCAATTGTAACAATCAAGGAGACAAGATTTACAAGAATTTCAAATTTCATAGATAGGATTGCTCAACAGCTGCCACATGGATTCTGGTGTACCAATTTTTCGATATCAATAAAAGATAAGTTTTTTTTGTTTTCTATCTGTACATTAGTTTTCAATTCCCTCAACTAGTCCCTTGGATAAATCAATTTTGATTTCTTTAGTGTGATCATTTAAAATACTATGTGATCTTATTGCATTTTGATTTATTAATTGGTCTGCTCATTTTGCATGGTTAAGAATCCTTTTGATTTGTGGCCAAAGTCAATTGGGCTATCATTTGAGGAGTTAAATTTAGTTAATTGTCTGCAATAGTTCACATACATTTGAATGCAAATCGAAGTGATGAGTTTTTATGACTCATCTTCAAAATCCGATGTGTGTTTCGATATTTTGAAAATTGTCTTCTGAATCAAATCTTTCCAATTTGCTTTGAAATGCAGAAATGTCTCTAAGGTTGTATGTAGGGTTGAGGATTGGTTTGACTCCATTGCCCAGGGTGAAACATGCACTGGTCTTATTGATAAATGGAATTTGGTTATCTAATCATTTGTTGCTAGTTTTGGCATCCTATTCTTTTATTTTCATAGTACATTTCTAATCTGCTATCTTATTTGCAAAACATTAAATTAGGTTTAGCATTAATTCATAGCATTAGTCTAAATATCTAGCTATCTGATAATTAGAATATTAGGTTTCTTTTTCTTCCAAGGATCAGTAACCCCTTTGGAAGAATTTCTATTGTTTATGCACGTATTTGTGTAGTCAGACAATGTATTCAATTTAGGCCTACCAGCCTTGGTTTGATCGAACCAGAATTATAGAGGCATCTATTGTGCCTATCAGTTGGTCTCAAAATGATCCAGCGTTTTCGAGCACCAACAGGGAAAAAGTGAAATCTGAGGCAAAATTGTTTTGCAAATCAGACTTGGGTAGTCCGATTTGCAACTTTGGTACAGATTTTCAGAATAATTTTTTTAAATTTTTGAATTTATTCTAGATCTAGGTTTAATGTATTTTCTAGCAAAATTTTGGGGTTTTGTTTTCAAGGTCTCTACCCATCTTATTTTTTAGACCAGTATTGTAGATTGTAGGTGATAAAATATTTTGTGCACATTCACTATAGGCCACAAGTCAGACATAGATAGTCACCTCCAGTCAGATCTCCACACCAGCCGAGAAGGTTCTTTAGTTTATGAGTGCAGAGGGATTTTTTTAAACAATAAATTTACTTTCCACTACAAATGTGGGACTAAAAGTCCCATATTTGGAAATGTTAGAGATGACTTGACAAGACACCCAGCTTGGTGAGCACCCTCACACTCGAGCCTAGCTGAGCTTCCAGCCAAAGATGAGCTCAAGGAAAAGGTGAGCCGCCTAGATCACAACCAAGCCCGAGCTCAAGTGAGATGAGCCTGATGACACAGTCAACAATCTTGAGCCCAACCCTGATCTTTCCTCCCCTACGATGAGCTATTTTTTTTAGTAGTGGCTGCCAGTGATTTTAAACATAACATTTTTCTATAGCATGGGAAATGTGGGCCTAAAGTCCCACATCCCCACTACCACCTAATCCCTACGCACCAGTGACCTCCTCCATCTTGGCCATGTAGGCGGGTCTGCACCAACCCTCACCTTCAATGTAGGCTCATCAACCACCATGTGACTAGTCCCACCACCACATAAGTGCTACCTTGGCTCACAACACATCAGTAAGACAATGAGCCTATCAATTATCGTCATGTGGCAAGTTAAAACAAGTATTTTTATATTTATTTTTTTCATTTTTTGGAAGTTTCATGAAGTTAAATTTGATGCCCATTTGGATGCCACAGAGGTGTTTTTTATTTTGTTTTGATATTTGTCTAACCGTCAAATTTAGGCTACTGATAGCATCATCTTTCTAATGCATTAAAATTGATGACCATTTGACTGTCATTCTAGGACATTTTTGCACTGAGGTGACAACCGTTTGACTGTCAAATTTAAGATAGTGTGTTGCTGACATCATCAAGTTTGAAAAATTTGCAGTCCTCACCATTTGTATTTTCAATTTTTCAGTCTGACTTTGGGAGGCCATAACTTGGTCATCCAAGCTCCAAATTGAGTGCAATTGTTTTTTATTTTGGCTAAAATTTCCTAAACATTTTAGTGGTGGTGTTATTTTCTAGTTTTGGTGCATGAGGTTGAAAAAAAATGTAGAATTTGGTGACTGTACCTATTTGATCCTTACTTTTTGCTACTTTAGAGGCTTCGTTCAGGCTCATACGAACACATTTTTTAGGTGGCATTTTTTTAAAAGTGTATAATTTTTTTATTACTTTCTAGATTTTCTATTAGATTATAGCCTTATTTGGGAAAAAAATATCAGTTTCAAATCTAGTTCCTTTTTGGCCTTATATGATCATTGTAATGCTTAGGATTTGATTTTATTCTAAGCTATATTGATTTGAGTCTAATTTGGCCTCATTGAGGTGATTGTAAATAACAAAATCAAAACTCCACTCTGGCCCATTTTGGCAAGTGGAAATTGTATATAGACTACATATAAAGTGCCAAAAGCATCATTTTTTTTTTTTTTGGGGGGGGGGGGGGGGGTTAGGGGGGTTCTTTGATTGAGTGAATTTGGGGGCCTCTCTCTCTCTCTCTTTGTTTGTCTCTATCTCTCTCTCTCTCTCTATCTCTTTGTCTATCTCTGTCTCTCTCTGTCTCTATCTTTGTCTTTGTCTCTGTCTCTGTCTCTGTCTCTCTCTCATTGTCTTTCATTTTTGCATCATGGGTTCACCTAGATGTCCATTTTTAAATTCACAAAACTATGCTACATGGAAAGATAAAGTATGGATTAAACTAATGGAAAATGGTTTAAATATTTATGTAAATGGTAAAATTAAAGAACCTACTAGTCCTAATGTGGATGTTAATGCACAAACTAATTGAAAAATCAAAGAGAATATGGCTTTAGGATTTGTAAGGAGTTGTGTTCACAAAGATGTCTTCTTCCAAATTTGAAGGTTTAAGGATTCCAAAGGTGCTTGGGATAAACTTGAAGATTTGTATGGTATGGTAGATGAGGAAAATGGATTCACAATTGAGGATGATCTACTTCTCTTGGATCCTAGGAAGTTTGACACAATTCAAGACTATGTCAACAAAGCTAATGAGTTGAGAACACTACTTAAGGATAGTGGTAATCCAATGAAGGATGAACGGTTGATTCATCACATATTAAAGAGACCACCTTCAGAATATGAATCTTTTTTCTTGAGTTACAACACTCACAAGTTGACCATGGGAAGTGCCTTCACTAATCCTTCATTTGATTCATTTGTAGAAATGTTGATGTTGGAACAGTCAAAGTTGATGTCTATGGGTATTCTCAGGTATTCAAAGTCTATGGCATTGGTGGCTAATAATGAGAACCAAATAAATCAAGGTGGAAAAAGTTTCAACAAGAAGAAGAAGAAGTGGAAGCCAAAATCACAATCAGAGATACAACAATCTTCCTCACAATAATGTAATTCTTCTTCCAACAAGAAGGATAAACTTGTTGGAGATTTACCAATAAGCCAGTGTTGACTATATGTTTTTCATTGATGACAACATATGGTAAGCAGCGTGCATTGTAGTTATATATAGAGAGCCTTGAGCTTATGTTGTATAGATATGTTATCAACATGATATCATAGATGCAAAGCTTGATTCTAAGTGCGGACAGTTGTGTAGTTGTTTGTAACAACAATGTTCCTTACAGTGTTGCAAGAAGAGTTTTGTATTTAGTTCATAGTATGGTTATGATGGATCCTTGCACGCTTATTTTTGTGTTGTAGACATAATCATGAAGCTATGTTCATAGACACAGAGTTAGTTGTGCGGTTGAAGTTGAATTATGATGTTTCTATTTGCCAGTTAAAGTTTTAGGAGATTATTTGTTGAGAGATGACAATATTTATATTGTTTTATTAGTTGCACCTATCATTATGGTATGCGTGTTTTGTTATGAGATAAGGTTTTTTGGTTAAGAGTGCATAACATATTTCAGCTTGAGAGTAAAGTTTGAGTTAATTTGGTGGAACTGACAACGTGAAGCGACACGTCTACTCATATTGGGTTACATGGTTCTATTTGTGTTGCATGCTTAGTATAGCCATTGGAGATGTTGTTGAAGAGTTTTACTGTTTCATTAATACAATTTCAAGAAGGTTCTAACAAGGACTTGATTATATCTCTTGGAGGAGGCTACTTATAGCCAGGCAGTTGTGATCGCTAAGTGTGGATTATGTAAGTAGAGAAAGAAGGAACATAAGTATTGGGCCAGTAAAGCTATATCAATCATCAATTGAAGATTTATGTGAAGAAGCAAAGAGTGTATGATATTTATTGGAACTGATCAAGAAAACAACTCTAATTCATAGTTCACAATGATCCAGATATAGTGTGTATCTATTGTGCAGAAGGTTGCTGGCTTCACCATTTGAGTAGTGTGCTCCCAGACAGTGCGTCCTCACCTTTAATAGGGTTATTTATAAAAGACTCCTAATAGGGTCTGAGCTTTGACCAGGTCACTGTACTTCTTGTATTATAAAGATCAAATCCTAATAGGGTTGTAAGATCTTCTAACATGGATCATTATACTCTAGTGCAGTTTATAGTGGGTGCTAATTCCCACCAGGGTTTTTACATATTTTGGGTTTCCCTGTAAGAAAAATTTTGGTGTTGTGTTAAGTGTTATCTTGTTGTGTATTTTCTTAATGTTCTTCTGTACTAATTTGGATAAAAAATTTAATCTTGTAGATAATTGATTCACCCCCCCTCTCAGTTATCTCTTGAGACTATTCCTAACAATTGGTATTAGAGCCAAGTACCTGGGAGAGAAAGTTTAACAACTTGAGGTTGATCAGATGGAATTCTTTAGAAAATAAAGTCCTAAGTTTGATGGAGAGAATTATCTAGACTGGAAGAAAAAAATGGTAACACATTTGCAGTGTGCTGGTTTTGAGCTTTTCGAAGTAGCTACTCAAGATGTTCAGGTTCCCTCTCTAAAAGACCTTTCCAAAGAAGATGAAACCACTAAACAAAAAGAAATGTTCACTTAAGATGCAATTGCCAAGGAAGCCCTTATCAGTGCCTTATCTAACAGTGAGTTTTCAGAGATCAAGAAAGAAGATAAAGCCTACATAATATGGAAGTATCTAGAAGACATGTTTGAAGGAGATATCCAAGCCAAGAATGCGCGCAGAAAGACATGGAAGAAAAGATACAACAATTTGGAGATGCTACCTGAAGAGAACATCATAAAAGAATTAATGAAGTAGTTACAGGAATCAGACACAATGGTGGAGAGATTTCAGAAGAAGACAATGGATAAATTGATGAATACTCTAACTACAGATTATGAGAGCAAGATAAATATCCTAGATGAGACTATGCAATTTTCAAAAGACTTCAAGAGAGACACATTAATCTGCAAGTTTTCAGCATTCGAGATATCAAGATTGAAGACAGAGCCTAAAAGTGAAACATAATTCAAAGCCTTAGTCCATGGTAAGAAATCTTTGAATACTTCTGGTAATTTTGATGATGAAGATGATGATAAAGAACTAGAAGTATTCATTACTATGGTTGCTAAGAAAGAAAGAAAAGGAAAAGGAAAATATGAAGGTCAATTACTATTTAAATTCTTTTCATGTAACAAGATTGGTCATTTTGCATCAAGTGTCCTACAAGAGTCAAGAAGTACAAAACTAATTACAAGCCTAGGTATACAAAAGAATGTTACTATGCTGAAGATGGAGTGACAGATGATGATTCAACATAAGATGAAATTGGATTTATTGTAATTAAAGATATACAAGAAATGTTTGATGACATGGATATTGAAGATGGAAAGAAAGAAGGGAAAATACTGATTTCACAAGCAGACATTAGGACAGACTGGATCATTGACAACGATTGTTCACATCACATGAAAGGAGACAAAGATAGATTTTTACATCTGGATAAGTACAAAGGTGGAATGGTTAGTGTTGGAGACAAAACTCCTAAACCTATCATACGTAGAGGAGCTATCACTTTGGATGGAAATAATAACATTGATGATGTTCTATATGTTGATGGTTTACAACATAACTTACTAAATGTTGAACAGTTAGTTGACAAAGGATATTAGTTGGAATTCAAAAACAATAAGAGCATCATTAATAACAAAGGAGTAATGATTGCATCATGTTCAAAGACAAAAGGCAATATCTTTTAGCTTAATTCATAAGCAAGTTGTTTTGTTGCAAAAGTAGATGAAAGTTGGTTATGGCACAAAAGATTATGTCACATCAATTTTGACAATATAGTAAAGATAAGCAATGTAAAGGTAGTAAGAGACCTCCCTAGTATTGCAAGACTAGTTGATACAATGTGCAGGGAATGTGTGATGGGAAAGCATGTAAAGAACTCATTCATAAGAAAATAGAATTTAGTAGAGAACAAATTGGATCTAGTGCATACAGACCTATGTGGACCAACTCAAACAAGATCATACTATGGTGAAATGTACTTTATTTTGTTTTTTGATGATTATTCTAGAATGATGTGGGTTGTGTTATTAATAGATAAATCTGAAGCATTTGGGAAGTTCAAAATATTCAAAGCTAAAGTTGAAAATGAGTCTTGATTAAAGATAAAATTTCTAAGATCAGATAGAGGAGGAGAATTCACTTCTGACAAATTTTATGAGTATTGCAAAGAACATGGGATAAAAAGACAACTAAGTGCACCTGGAACCCCTCAACAGAATGGAATTGCAGAAAGGAGAAATATGATCATACTTGACACAACACACACTATCATGATTGAAGGAAAAGTTGCACACACCTATTGGAGAGAAGAAATCAATATTGTAGTCTATACTATCATCATAATTCAATTAAGGCTAGGTGCAGACAAGAAACCTTATGAGCTATAGTTTTGGAATGTACCTACAGTAAAATACTTAAGAATATTTGGAAGCAAGTGTTACATCAAGAGAGATGGTGGTGTTGGTATGTTTGATGCAAGAATCAATAAGGTATTGTTATTGGTTACTCTACTAAAAGCAAAGATTATAGATATTTTAATTTGCGATTGAAGAAAATCATTGAAAGCACTCATGTAAAGATTGATGAAAAGTTTATGATTCAAGATATATTTTATGATTATGCACCTATGATCAAAGAAGAACCTAGACCTATTAGTACATAAGTAGATGTTCAAGAAATGTTTGACAACATTGATGTATTAATTAGTGAACTTGAAATAAGTGAAGAAGAATCACAAAAGAAAGATGAGAGAGTCACACCTAATGTTCCAAAATTCACATCTAGATACCATTCAAAAGAAGATATCATTGGAGATCAGAACAACAAAGTCATGAAAAGATCAAGAGAAAAAAATTAAACAGTTAATGAAGTGGTATGTTTACTTTCACAAATTGAACCCTTAAGTGTTGAAGATGCGTGTAATGATTCAGATTGGCATGAATCAATGAAAGAAGAGTTAAATTAGATAGTTAAGAATGATACATGGGAATTGGTCCCAAGGCTTAGTGACAAAAATGTGATTGGAACCAAGTGGATATTCAGAAACAAGATGAATGAAGATGGCACAGTGGTAAGAAACAAAGGAATAATAGTATGTAAAGGATATGCCCAGAGAGATGGAATTGACTATTCTAATACATTTTCCCCTGTAAGAAGACTGGAAGCTATAAAGTTATTTCTAGCCTATGAAACATACAAAGACTTTAAATTATATCAGATGGATGTCAAGTTAGCATTCCAGAGTGGAGAATTAAAGGAAGAAGTCTATATAGAGCAGCCTAAAGGATTTAGTTTATCAAACAAATCTGACATGGTTTGGAGACCGAAGAAATCCCTCTATGGACTAAAGAAAGCCCCTAGAGCATGGTATGAAAGACTAGATGGTTACTTGAAAAATATCGGATTCAAGAAAGGAGAAACATATTGTAAATTATTCATAAGAGAGATATCTCAAGGACTATTACTAGTTGCTAGTTTTGTTGATGACATTATTTTTAGTGGCAATGAAAAGCTTAGTGTAGATTTTGCTAAAGAGATGCATAGTGAGTTTGAAATGAGCATGATATGACCTATCAAGTAATTTTTGGGATTCAATGTACAACAGACAGACAAAGGTATATTCATTAATCAGTCTAAGTATGTGAAAGAGATATTGAAGAAGTTCAACATGGATGATTGTAAGCCAGTAAAAACCCCTATGGTAACATGAAGCAAGATTTCAATAGATGATGATTCTACAATAGTTGACAAGACTCTATATAAGTCTATGATTGGTAAACTCATATCTTATTCAATCTAGACTAGATATTTCTAATGCAGTTGGTATTGTTTGAAGATTTGCAGTTGAACCTAAATAAAGTCATCTAATGATAGTAAAGAGGATAGTCAAATATTTGAAAGGAACTATAGACTATGGTTTATGGTATTGTAACTTGGAGAATGTAGAACTTCATGTGTATACAGATGCAGATTTGGTAGGTTGTGTTGATGACGAAAAGAGCACCTCAGGAGGAGTAGTATTTCTTGGAGACAGACTAGTTTCTTGAACACGAAAGAAGTAGAATTGTATTTCTCAGTCAATAATAGAAGTAGAGTATGTAGCTTCTATTATACTACAAAATTAATATAAAATTAATTTTCATTAAATTATTCTACAATTGTTCAGATCAAGAAGATGATAAAGGATTTTGGAATCCAAATTGATTATCATATTATTATTCTTTGTGACAACACTAGCACTATCAATATGTCAAAGAACCCTGTGATGCATGCAAAGACAAAACACATTGAGATAAAATATCATTTTCTAAGAGAGAAAGTTGCAAAGAAAGAAGAAAAGTTATATTACGTGAGTACTAAAGAATAGTTAGCAAGCATATTCACAAAGCCATTACCAAAGGATACATTTGAGTATCTCAGGGAGAAGCTAGGAGTAATTCCCTTCCCTGGATATGATTATAGTTTGTAGTAGTGCATCAGTATTCAGTGACTGATGAATGGTGGAATAATCTACTTCAAGAGTAGTACCTGTGCTTATTTATTTTTGGCACTCTTTTCCATTTATGTTAAAGGGGGAGCATATAGTCATGAAAAACAAAATAGTTGATTTATTATAGAATAGGGAGTATATAGTAAAAAGATATAACAATTAATATTCAACGCATTCAGCAATAGATGGACAAATCATTTATGGGGGAGTATTTTGTTGAGGAGGTGGAGATATTATTGTACTTTTGGATTGGTGGTGTTTTTCATTTCATATGTTGTCATCAATGCCAAAGGGGGAGATTGTTGGAGATTTTCCAGGAAGCCAGTGTTGACTATATATTTGTCATTGATGATAACATATGGTAAGAAACATGCATTATAGTTATATGTAGAGAGCCTTGTTCATATAATGTATGGAAATGTTATCAGCATGATATCATAGATGCAAAGGTTGATTCTGAGTGCAGACAATTGTCTAGTTGTTTGTAACAACAATGTTCCTGACAGTGTTGTAAGCATAGTTTTGTATGTAATTCATAGTATGGTTATGATGGAGCCTTGCATGCTTATTTATGTGTTGTAGACATAATCATGAAGCTATGTTCATAGACACAAAGTTAGTTGTGCAGTTGAAGTTGAGTAATGATGTTTCTATTTTCCAGTTACAGTTTCAGGAGATTATTTGTTGAGAGCCGATAGTATTTATATTGTTTTAGTAGTTGCACCTATCATTATGGTATGCATGTTTGGTTATTAGCTAAGGTTTTTTGGTTAAGAGCGCATAACGTATTTCAGCTTGAGAGTAAACTTTGACTTAATTTGGTGGAGCTGATAGTGTGAAGCGGCGCGTCTACTCATATTGGGTTGCGTGGTCCTATTTGTGTTGTGTGGTTAGTATATAACCATTGGAGATATTGTTGAAGAGTTGTATTGTATCATTAATATGATTTCAAGAAGGTTCTTACATGCCAAATTGATTATATCTTTTGGAGGAGGCTACTTATAGGTGCTCAATTGTGATCACTAAGTGTGGATTATGTAAGTAGAGAAAGAAGGTGCGAAAGTATTGGTCTAGTAAAGCTATATCAATCATCAGTTGAAGATTTATGTGAAGAAGAAGAGAGTGTATTATATTCATTGGAACTAATCAAGACAACAGGTCTAATTCATAGTTCACAAAGATTCGGATATAGTGTGTATCTGTTGTGCAAAAGGTTGCAACCTTCACCATTTGAGCAGTGTGCTCCTGAATAGTGTATCCTCACCTTTAACAAGGTTATTTATAAAAGACTCCTAATAGGGTCTGACCTTTGATGAGGTCAGTGTACTTCTTGTATTGTAAAGATTAACTCCTAACAGGGTTGTAAGATCTTCTAACAAAGATCATTATACTCTAGTGCAGTTTATAGTGGGTGCTAATTCCCACCGGGGTTTTTACTTATTTTGGGTTTCCCCATAACTAAAATTCTTGTGTTGTGTTAAGTGTTATCTTGTTGTGTATATGATTAATGTTCTTCTGGTACTAATTTGGATAAATAATTGAATCCTGTAGATAACTGAATCACCCCCCCTCTCAGTTATCTCTTGGGACTATTCCTAACAAAACTATTTTGTGCATATTGCAATAAACGAAATCATGATGAGCATCATTACAAGACTAAGAGGATTGATGAGTCAGAAAACCTACTCAAGAATAAAAAAATCAATGTGCCAAATGATTTCAAGGATTCATCTTGATCCACTTCAAAGTGAAAAGTGCAAGCATTTATGGCAAGTTCAAGTTCTTCAGAGGATAGAATTAATTTGGGTGCCACATATCACATGTTTTCTTCAAAGGGGAAATTTTATTCATTAAAGCCATCTAAGGTACCTCATATATTTGTATGGAATTATACACAAGTGGAAGTTAAAGGGAGATGACCACTTGCATTTTTAGTTTTCAAGTCTGACTTTGTGAGGCCATAACTTGGTCATCCAAGCTCCAAATTGAGTGCAATTTTTTTTTATTTTGGCTAAATTTTCCTAAACTTTTTAGTGGTGGTGTTATTTTCTAGTTTTGATACACAGGCTTGACAAAAAATGCAGATTTTGGTGACTGTACCTATTTGATCCCTATTTTTTGCTACTTTAGAGGCTTCGTTTAGGCTCATACGAACACATTTTCAGGTGCTTTTTTTTTAAAAGTGTATAATTTTTTGATTACTTTCTATATTTTCTATTATATTATAGCCTTATTTGGGAAAAAATATCACTTTCAAATCTAGGTCCTTTTTGGCCTTGTATGATCATTGTAATGCTTAGGATTTGATTATAGTCTAAGCTATATTGATTTGAGTATGATTTGGCCTCATTGAGGTGGTTGTAAATAACAAAATTAGAAGTCCACTTTGGCCCATTTTGGCAAGTGGAAATTGTATACAAACTACATATAAAGTGCCAAAAGCATCATTTTTTTCTTGGGGTGGGGGGGGGGGGGGGGGTAGGGGGGTTCTTTGATTGAGTGAATTTGGGGGTCTATCTTGTGTTAGCTCTCTCTCTCTTTGATGCAGGATAATGTCGAGTCCTTGGTAATCCTATGTCACCAAAAACATATTTGAGTTTGTCTGTGTTGCTCGATTCTTGCTTTGACCGAGTTGGTTCAGTGTTGCTCGATTTCCTTTGTTTGCCGTTGTTGGTCGGTTATCTCTCTAGCACTTGATGAATTTCCCTGGCACCTAGTGATGCTTGTTTGGCACTCGGTTTCCTTGCTTAATGAGTTGTTTGTTTTGGATTTATTGAGGCTGACTTATGCATTTAATTTGGGTCATAGATTTAATGTTGGTATCCATCATTGGGAAGTGTGTGGACCTAGATCTAGTTATCCCTTCCGTTGATTGTGGATCTGAAGGCCGAGTTGGATCGGTAGCCTCTTGTATAAATGTAGTTGTTTGGTTAGAGTTTTAGAGGTAAGTTTTGGATAGAAGAGAGAAGATAGAAAATTAGAGATTGTTGGCAGATCCTCGCATGTTGGAGGACTTTTGTACTTGATTGTAATATTTGACCTAAACTAGGAAGTCCTTACAACCCAACATGTATGAATCAATTTAAAGATAATATAACAAAGACTCTACATTCTCTCTCTCACTATTGTGTGTTGTTGCTTCCGTGTGTTTTTTGCAAGGTGGATTTGGTTAGGGTGTGCCTTTGGCCCCTTTCCCCATCTCCCCTATGTTAGGTGGTATCAGAGTGAGGTGAGATCTAGATCTAGGTTTGTGAATCTAGATTTGAAGGCTCCTTATGAAGCCCTAGTTGAAATGTTGTGGGATAGCAAATTGTGACCTGACCTACAATTGCAGAGGGTTTTCAAGATGGTTCATGGGAGGTGAGATGTAGATCCGGGATTGGCAGACATGTTGAGACAACTTGTTGCTAGATTGGAAGCTGTTGAAACATCCCAAAGAAGAGGAAGACATCTTGAAGGTGTTAGTGATTATGAGATTGAGGTAGAACAAGGTGATTTAGAACTTGCATCTGTGATGGATCAGGGTGAGGAAAGATTCTTGAAGGCTTTGACAAGTCTAAAGTCTACACCACACTTTAATCCTCCTGAGTATGGTGGAAAATTGGATTTTGATGAATTGGTGGATTTGATCACTGAGATGGAAAAGTACTTTGAGTACAAAAATGTACTTGAGGAAAAGAAGGTGAAAATTGTGAGCACAAAGTTGAAAAGTCATGCATCCTTGTGGTGGGAACATCTACAACTGGACAGAGAGAGGAAAGGGAAAGACAAAATCAAGGTATGGAATAAAATGGTGAATAAATTGAAAGGAAAGTTCTTACCTTGTGATTATCAGATTAACCTAGTTAGGCAAATGCAAAATTTAAGGCTGAAAGATAGCTCGGTAAAAGAATATACTAAGAAATTTTATTGATTAGATATCAGATCTGGACATGAATAACTTTGTTAGTAGACTTTTTAAAGAACTTGTAAGCCTTTCTCTTTGTAGAATATCCTAAGAATATTCATTCAACACCTTTATGATCAAAATTTCCATCTCTAGCATTCTTTAGAATGTAACATCTACTTCCAAATACTTTGAAATAACTTACATTCAGTTTCTCACCATACCTGATTTCATATAGTCTTAGTTGTACCTTTCTTTAATTTTACTTAGTTTAGTGTATAAGGTGTAGTGATGAATTATTTTCTCCAAAATGTTTGACATGCACCTTTCTCAATCTTCAATGTCCTTGCACAATCAATAATAGATATGTTTCTTCTCTCTGCTATACCATTTTTTTGTAGCATCCTTGGTGAAGACATTTATCTCTTTATTCCATGTTCATTGTAGAAAAGTGTAAACTCATTAGATGTAAAATCACCTCCTCTATCAAATCTCAAACACTTCAATTGTCTTCTAGTATAATTTTCAACTCTTTCCTTGTACCACTTAAACATTTGAAAAGCTTTAGATTTATCCTTCAAAATAATGACTTACATCATTCTTGAATAATAATCAACAAATAAAATGAAATATCTATCACCATAATAACTTCATGTTCTCATAGGCCCACATAGATCAGTGTGCACTAACTCCAAAATTTCTTATGTAGTGTAATATTTTCTTGTAAAACTTGACTTTGTCATCTTACCAACTTGACATTCTTTGTGTTGGTGTAATTAAATATCACTAATTACACTTTACTTAAGTTTACTTAGGATAATGCATTTGAATATTAGTTGTCATTGAGACACCTAGGAGTTTGCATTTCATTTTAGCACATGTTTAGGAAAAATTCCACTTTATATGGTGATAGTTTTCATCTCATACATCTTTGTGTGTGAGATCCACCTTTAGCTCTCTTATCACATTATGATCCTCTCATTGTTGCACATGTTGTACATACTTTGATATACAATGGAAGATGATCCACCTTTGGTGGACATGTGATTCCACCTAGTGTGGTTGATATCTTATCATCTCCTTATCATGTAGTCTTATCGCATTGCCTATATATTTAGGCACTCCTACTTTGTATTCATTCATTATCAATTGATCATTATTGAGTTATTCATTTGATCATATTATCTTGTCTCTTTTGTGCTATCTTTTGAGCTTCTAGATCATGACATTTGATTCTTTTCCTTAGGAAAATTATTACATGGTATCAAAGCCATAGAATATTTCATTGCATAGCCATTGGAGGAATCTTTGCTTCAAATTTTGGAAAGCCATGATTTAGATCCGGAGGAGAAACAACTTGTGGGAGTGTCTAGAGAAATATCTAACATCGCCATTATATCCGGGTGGCTATTTCCATAAATTTTAACTATAAATTTGCCTACCTTGGGAAAAATTCAAATATGAGGCAAAATAGTTTTGTAAATTGGACTTGGGCAGTCCGATTTGCAACTTTGGTACAAATTTTAAGAATATTTTTTAAATTTTTTTTAATTTATTCTAGATTTGGGTTTAATGTATTTTCTAGCAAAATTTTGGGGTTTTGTTTTCAAGGTCTCTACCCCTCTTATTTTTTAGATCAGTATTGTAGACTGTAGGTGACAAAATATTTTGCACACATTCAGTACAAGCCGTACAAGTCAGACATAGATAGTCACCTCTAGTCAGATCTCCACACCAGCCGACAAGCTTCTTTAGTTTAGGAGTGCAGAGGGTTTTTTTTAAATAATAATATTTACTTTTCACTACGAATGTGGGACTAAAAGTCCCACATTTCAAATGTTTAGAAATGAATCGACAAGAATCCCAGCTTGGTGAGCACCCTCACACTTGAGCTTAGCAGAGCTTCTAGTCAAAGATGAGCTCAAGGAAAAGCTGAGCCGCCTAGATCACAACCAAGCCCGAGCTCAAGTGAGATGATCCCGATGACACAGTCAACAATCCTGAGCCCAACCCTGATCTTTCCTCCCTTATGATGAGCTATTTTATTTAGCAATGGCTACCAGCGGTTTTAAACCTAACATTTTTCTATAGCACGTGAAATGTGGGACTAAAGTCCCACATCCCCACTGCCACCTAATCCCCGCACACAAGTCACCTCCTCCATCTCGGCCAAGTGGGTGGGGCTCACCAGTCATCACCTTCCACGTAGGCTCCTCAACCACCATGTGACTGGTCCCACTATGACATAAGTGCTACCTTCTCTCACAAGACATCAGTAACATGACGAGTCTATCAATTATCACCACGTTGTAGGTTAAAACAAGTATTTTTATATTTATTTTTTGCATTTTTAGCAAATTTCATGAAGTTAATTTTAACACCCATTTGGACGTCATAGATGTGTTTTTTCTTTTGTTTTGACATTAGTCTAACCATCAAATTTAGGCTATTGATAGCATCATCTTTCTAATGCATTATGGCCATTTGACCATCATTCGAGGGCATTTTTGCACTAAGGTGACGACCATTTGACTGTCAAATTTAAGATAGTGTTTTGCTAATATCATTAGGTTTGAAAAATTTGCAGCTCTCACCATTTGCATTTTCAGTTTTCCAATTTGACTTTGGGAGGCCATTACTTGGTCATCCAGGCTCCAAATTGAGTGCAATTGTTTTTGATTTTGGCTAAAATTTCCTAAACATTTTAGTGGTGGTGTTATTTTCTAGTTTTGGTGCATGAGGTTGACAAAAAATGTAGAATTTGGTGACTATACCTATTTGATC
This sequence comes from Chamaecyparis obtusa, assembly GCA_027943335.1. NCBI lineage: Eukaryota > Viridiplantae > Streptophyta > Pinopsida > Cupressales > Cupressaceae > Chamaecyparis > Chamaecyparis obtusa. The sequence goes on along the minus strand of BSBK01008401.1, from coordinate 327,312 downwards.
CCTATTTTTTACTACTTTAGAGGCTTCGTTCAGGCTCATACAAACACATTTTTAGGTGCCATTTTTTTTAAAGTGTATAATTTTTTGATTACTTTTAGATTTTCTATTAGATTATAGCCTTATTTGGGAAAAAATATCACTTTCAAATCTAGTTCCTTTTTGGCCTTGTATGATCATTGTAATGCTTAGGATTTGATTTTATTCTAAGCTATATTTATTTGAGTATGATTTGGCCTCATTGAGGTGGTTGTAAATAACAAAATCAGAACTCCATTTTGGACCATTTTGGCAAGTGGCAATTGTATACAAACTACATATAAAGTGCCAAAAGCATCATTTTTTTTTGGGGGGGGGTGGTAGGGGGGTTCTTTGATTGAGTGAATTTGGGGGTCTCTCTCTCTCATTGTCTTTCATTTTTGCATCATGGGTTCACCTAGATGTCCATTTTTAAATTCACAAAACTATGCTACATAGAAAGATAAAGTATGGAGTAAACTAATGGAAACTGGTTTAAATATTTATGTAAATGGTAAAATTAAAGAACCTACTAGTCCTAATGTGGATTTTAATGTACAAATTGATTGAGAAATCAAAGACAATATGGCTTTAAGAATTATAAGGAGTTGTGTTTATGAAGATGTCTTCTTCCAAATTTGAAGCTTTAAGGATTCCAAAGGTGCTTGGGACAAACTTGAAGATTTATATGGTAAGGTGGATGAGGAAAATCGATTCACAATTGAGGATGATCTACTTCTCTTGGATCCTAGGAAGTTTGACACAATTCAAGTCTATGTCAACAAAGCCAATGAGTTGAGAACACTACTTAAGGATAGTGGTAATCCCATGGAGGATGAAAGGTTGATTCATCACATATTGAAGAGACCACCTTTAGAATATGAAACTTTTTTCTTGAGTTACAACACTTACAAGTTGACCATGGGAAGTGCCTTCACCAAGCCTTCATTTTATTCATTTGTAGAAATGTTGATGTTGGAACAGTCAAAGTTGATGGATATGGGTATTCTCAAGTACTCAAAGTCTATGGCATTGGTGGCTAATAATGAGAACCAAAGAAAACAAGGTGGAAAAAGTTTCAACAAGAAGAAGAAGAAGTGGAAGCCAAAATCACAATCAAAGAAACAAAAATCTTCCTCCTCACAATAATGTAATTCTTCTTCCAACAAGAAGGATAAACTTGTTGGGGATATACTAGTAAGTTAGTGTTGACTATATGTTTGTCATTGATGACAACATATGGTAAGCGGTGTGCATTGTAGTTATATGTAGAGATCCTTGAGCATATGTGTTATGGATATGTTATCAACATGATATCATAGACGCAAAGCTTGTTTCGTGTAGACAGTCGTGTAGTTGTTTGTAACAACAGTGTTCCTGACAATGTTGCAAGAAGAGTTTTTTATGTAATTCATAGTATGGTTATGATGGATCCTTGTGCACTTATTTTTGTGTTGTAGACATAATAATGAAGCTATTTTCATAGAAACAGAGTTAGTTCTGTAGTTGAAGTTGAGTTATGATGTTTCTATTTGCCAGTTATAGTTTTAGGAGATTATTTGTTAAGATCCAACAATATTTATATTGTTTTAGTAGTTGCGCCTATCATTACAGTATGCATGTTTTATTATGAGATAAGGTTTTTTGGTTAAGAGCACATAACATATTTCAGCTTGGGAGTAAAGTTTGAGTTAATTTGGTGGAGCTGAGAATGTGAAGTGACACATCTACTCATATTGGGTTACATGGTTCTATTTGTGTAGCGTGCTTAGTATAGCCATTGGAGATGTTGTTGAAGAGCTTTATTGTTTCATTAATATGATTTCAAGAAGGTTCTAACATGTCGACTTGATTATATCTTTTGTAGGAGGATACTTATAGCCACGTAGTTGTGATCGCTAAGTATGGATTATGTAAGTAGAGAAAGAAGGTGCAAAAGTATTGGGCTAGTAAAGCTATATCAATCATCAGTTGAAGATTTATGTGATGAAGTAGAGTGTGTATGATATTCATTGGAACTGATCAAGACAACAGGTCTAATTCATAGTTCAAAAAGATCTAGATATAGTGGGTATCTGTTGTGCAGAAGGTTGCATCCTTCACCATTTGAGTAGTGTGCTCCCAGACAGCATGTCCTCACCTTTAAGAAGGTTATTTATAAAAGACTCCTAACAAGGTTTGACCTTTGACTAGGTCACTGTACTTCTTTTATTATAAAGATCAACTCCTAATAGGGTTGTAAGATCTTCTAACATGGATCATTATACTCTAGTGAAGTTTATAGTGGGTGCTAATTCCCACTGGGGTTTTTACCTATTTTGGGTTTCCCCGTAACCAAAATTCTAGTGTTGTGTTAAGTGTTATCTTGTTGTGTATATGCTTAATGTTCTTCTATACTAATTTGGATAAAGAATTTAATCTTGTAGATAATTGATTCACCCCCCCTCTTAGTTATCTCTTGGGACTATTCCTAACAATTGGTATTAGAGCCAACTACTTGGGAGAGAAAGTTTAACAGCTTCAGGTTGATCAGATGGCATTCTTTAAAAAAGAAAGTCCTAAGTTTGATGGAGAGAAGTATCTAGATTAGAAGAACAAAATGGTAACACATTTGCAGTGTGCTGGTTTTGAGATTTTTGAAGTAGCTACTCAAGATGTTCATGTTCCCTCTCTAAAAGACCTTGCCAAAGAAGATGAAACTATTAGGAATGAATGCAAAAGTGTTTGGCAGCCATTCTATAGCAGTTTTTGTTGCATTCAAGACTATGATCGTCATTGATGTCAACACAGTGATTTATCGAAGACTTGCAAAGAAGCATACAGAGTTTGGATTAGTGCACATGGGTTATTGTAGTTGGAGCTATGCAATGTTGAGGTTATACTCTTTGATATGTCATATGTCTATGGTTAAGAGCACATATAGTAATTCATTGATTCATGAAAGTTATGATCATTTTGGTAGAAGTAGTGTTCAGGCAGTGTTCCTAAGTAGCGGTGTGTGGAAATCAGATGATATCTCCTAATCGGGATGGAATCTAGTTTTGTGTAGTTAAAGGGAATTTAGAGACACATTGATAGTGATGTGGATGATAGCACAAAATTCAAGGTCACATGAGTGAAGATTTATTGTATTTGGAAGCCGACAATTTTATGTAATTTTAGAGTAGCGTGTGGAAACTTTTATTTTGTAATTGTATGCCGACTCATTTGTAATTATTTGAGTGTGGTATAAAGGAAGGAATGTATTTCCTTATTGATGTGTAATTGGAATGTAGTTTTAGTGATGATGCATGATGTGGTATGCATGAAGTGAAGAATAGAGCTAAGTATGAGAGCGAAATTGTGAAGGAAGACATGCGAAGTAAAGAGATCTAAAATTGAGATCTGTTGTAACAGTGAGGATGGTTTGGAATAGTCAAAGAATAGGTAACATATTATTCTATTGAGTAATGCAAATTTTATTTGGATAGTGTGTTTAGTGATCTTACCCTGAAGCTGTTTGGGCAGTGGGTCCTTCTATCTTCCATAACTCTTAACCGGGTTAGAATGTTTTAACAGGGATTCAAAATCTCCTAACAGAATCCATCCTCTCACAAGGAATATCATATTAGTGCATCTTTTGTGGGCATCATTCCCACCGGGGTTTACTTTTTGATCAAGAGGTTCCCTAATCAACATATCTTGTGTCATTGTGTTATTGTGTATGAATATCTTTTTATGGTTGGTAATTATATTACTATTATGGTTTAATGGTATTGAAGATGATAAAAATTATAATTATCTGATAACTGATTCACCCCCCCCCCCTCAGTTATCTTGGTGGACTTTACTTTCTAACAATTGGTATCAGAGCAACAGGTCCTTGAAAGAGAAGTTTAACAGCTTAAGGAGATCCATGGTGAATTTGAGGAAAGAAAGACCTAAGTTTGATGGAGTAAATTTTGATAGATGGAAAGAAAAGATGAAGACACAACTATTATGTTTAGGACCAGGTTATTGGTTGATTACAAAGAATAATAAGACTATTTTTGAAGAGGACAATCTTGAAACATGTACTACAGAAGAGAGAGATTTATTCATGTGTAACATACTTGCAAGAGAAGCACTTTTGACAACACTACTAGAGAATGAGTACAATCAGGTAAAATATTTTAAAAAATCTTATGAAATTTGGAATGCTTTACACTCTACTTTTGAAGGTGATGAACATGCAAAAAGAGTTAGATTACATAATTGGATATGTGCATTTGAAGATATAAGAATGTTGGAAGATGAATCTATTAGAGGTTATATTGGTAGAATGTTAGAGATCATTTCAGGTATAAAATCTTGTGGAGGAACAAAGATAGAGAATGAAGTGATATGGAAAATTCTGAGGACATTAACCCCTGTATTTAAGTAGACAACACATATGATTGAACAAGTGATACCTTGTATAACAAACTTTACAAGAGAGACTCTTCTTGGAAGATTGGAAGCAACAAAAATGAACCTGAGATTATCAGGAGACTTACCTAGAATGGAGACAACATTCAATGCTCTTAGTGTTCACCCTACTTTGTTAAGAAGCATCAGTGTGAGTGGAGATTATGCTGGCAGCAACAGATCTAGAAATGAAGAAGACAAAAAGATTGAAGAAGGTATTGCCTTGCTTGTGAAAAGAGAACCAGACGGTAAGAAAATTTTTAAATGCTGGACTTGTCAAGAATATGGTCATTTTGCATCTAAATGTCCTAAGAGAGTTAAAAAGTACATAAGCAATTTCAAACCTAGAAGATCTAAGGAATGTTATTATGCAAATGATGAAGATCTTGAAGCTAGTATAGAAAGAATTTTAAGTGAAAGTGATACTAAGAATAATGATGACATAGGATTTGTAGCAATTAAAGAAGAAAATCTTGAATCTGATGTTAAGGAAGAAAAATCCTTAGTTTCTCAAGTTGAAAAGAAAGTTGATTGGATTATAGATAGTAGTTGTTCACATCATATGACTGGAGACATGAAAAAGTTCATAAAGTTGAATGAATGTGATGGTGGAGTTGTTAGAGTTGGAAACAATGCACCTTGCTTGATTAAAGGTATAGGATCTATTACTCTTGATGAAAAGTCTAATACTGATGATGTCTATTTTGTTGATGGATTGAAACATAATATTTTGAGTGTTGGACAGTTAGTTGATAAGGATATCAAGTTTGGTTTACTGAGAAAACTTGTGTGATAAAGGATAAAGATGGAGATCTGATTGGAATTGGATGTAGAACCATAGGTAATGTATTTTAGTTGAATCCTACTAAGATGACATGTTTGATTACTAAAATTGATGATAGTTGGTTATGGCATAGAAGGTTTTGTCATATAAACTTTGATAACATTGTGAAAGTAAGCACTACACTTGCAGTGAGAGATTTACCTAAGATTATGAAGCCTACTAACATGATTTGCAAAGAATGTGTAATGGCTAAACATAAGAGTTCTTTTCCTAGTAAGAAGTTTACATCTATAGAGAAGCTAGAGATTATTCATACAGATTTAAGTGATCCTACTAGCACTAGAGGATTCTATGGAGAAATATATTTTATGATTCTTGTTGATGATTTTACAAGAATGATGTGGATTGCATTTCTTAAAGAAAAATATGAAGCATTTGATAAGTTTAAGATTGTTAAGAATAAAGTTGAGAATGAACCTGGAATGAAGATTAAATGTTTAAGATCTGATAGAGGTGGAAAATTTACTTCGAGAGAGTTTAACAAATTTTGTGAAGAAAATGGCATTAAAAGATAGTATTCAGCCCCTAGAACACCTGAACAAAATGGCATTGCAGAAAGAAGGAATAGATCAGTGACTGAAGCAACAAGAGCTATGTTGTTTGAGAATGATTTGGTGAAGGTTTTCTAGAGAGAAGCAATGAACACAATAGTGTATACAATGAACAGAGTACAAATTAGAGTAGACACAAACAAGACACCTTATGAATTATGGTTTGGACATGCACCCTCAGTTAAGTATTTTAGAATTTTTGGAAGCAACTGTTATATAAAGAGAGATGATGATATAAGAAAGTTTGATCCTAGAAGTGATGAAGGTATATTTATTAGATATTCTTTGAAAAGAAAAGCATATAGATGTTTCAATAAAAGAACTAAGACTATTGTTGAGAGCACAAATGTTAAAGTTGATGAAAAGTTCAAAATTCAGGAAAGAATGCTTGATTATAAATTTGATGAAGAAGCTCATTCTAAGCCTAATAATGGAACTACTAAATTGTTTTATGAAACTGATAGTGACTTGTTGAAGGAAAGCCACAGTGAAGTTATTGAAGAACCTACATCTGAAGAGAGATTTTAGATAGTGAGACCTAGCAAGAGTTTGTTAAAGAATCATCCTTTTGAATAGATTATTGGGAGCATCAAAAGAGGAGTTCTTACTTGGAATAAGGCATAAGAACAGTTATGTTTGATTTCTCAAATTGAACCTAAGACTACTAATGAAGCTTGTGAAGATGAAAGTTGGACTAATGCTATGAAAGAAGAACTAGATCAGATTGAAAAAAACAAGACATGGGAATTGATCCCTAGACCTAAAGACAAGAATGTTATTGGAACTAAATGGGTATTCAGAAATAAGATGAATGAACAAGGAGAAGTAGTAAGAAACAAAGAAAGATTGGTATGTAAGGGTTACTCACAACAAGAAGGAATTGACTATGAAGAGACTTTTGCACCTGTTGCAAGAATTGAAGTAGTAAAAATGTTTTTGGCATATGCAGCCTACAAAAAATTCAAAGTGTATCAAATGGATATGAAGTCAACATTTCTGAATGGAGAATTTGAAGAAGAAGTCTACATTGAGCAGCCTGAAGGTTTTCTTTTAACTCAAGAAGGAGACATGGTATGTAAATTAAAGAAATCTTTATATGGACTTAAACAAGCACCTAGAACTTGGTATGCAAGACTGGATAAGTATTTGTTAAAGTTGGGATTTATAAAAGGTACAGCTGATAGCAATCTATACACAAAAGAAATTGAAAATGGTTTATTAGTTATAGTTATTTTTGTTGATGACATTATATTTGGAGGAGAAGATGAAGCTAGTGACAAATTTGTTGATGAAATGAAGACTGAATTTGAAATGAGTATGATTGGTGAAATGAAATACTTTTTGGGATTACAGATAACACAAAACAATGATGGTATTTTTGCAAGTTAGACAAAGTACCTGAATGAATTGTTGAAAACATTTGGAATGGAGAATTGTAATCTAGTTGGAACACCTATGGTGACTAGACATAAGTTATCTAGCACAAATGAGACTCCTATAGTAGAACAAAAGAAATATAGATCTATGATTAGAGGATTACAGTACTTGACTTATACAAGACCTGATATTGAACACTCAATTGGAATTGTAGCAAGATTTCAAGCTGAACCTAGAGAATCACATTTTGTAGCATTAAAGAGGATACTAAGATATTTAAGAGGCACAATGGACTATGCATTATGGTATGAAAAATATGACAATTTTACCCTATGTGCATATACAGATGCTGATTGGGGAGGCAGTGTTGATGATAAGAAAAGCACCAGTGGAGGAGCATTTTTCCTTGGAGGAAGATTAGTTTCTTGGCTAAGTAAGAAGCAAAATTGTATCTCACAAAGCACAATAGAAGCAAAATATGTAGTAGCAACAAATAATTGTAACCAGATAATTTGGATGAAGCAGATGCTGAAGGATATTGGAATAAAATTTGTTGAACCCATTGTCATACATTGTGATAACACCAGTACAGTTAGTATGTCTAAGAATCATGTATTACATTCTAAGACAAAGCATATAGAGATTAAGTATCATGTTGTAAGAGAGAAAGTTGCTGAAAAAGAAGTCAGACTTGAGTACATAAGTACAAAGGAGCAGATAGCAGATATATTCACAAAGCCTTTGCCTAAGGATACATTTGAGTATCTAAGAGGTATGCTTGGGGTTATGCCCCAACCTACTTTTGAGAAGTGATGCAGTTGGTTGCATCCATCCAGTGGTATATGAGCCTTATCTTTATTTTGGATTGGATGTTGGTACTTCCTCTATGGGGGAGTATGTGTATTTGAGCTGAGTCATGAGGACTCTAGTAAATGTATTTTTCTGAAAAGTGTCTTTTGACATTGAGTTGTTGTTGACTCAGTGATGGAATTTCTATCATTGATGTCAATGGGGGAGAAGTATGCATGAAAAAAAATATGAGAGAACTGAATAGGATAACGAAGCAAGATTTGATTGATGAAGAGGATTTGAAGAAGTAGTGTTGCAGTGTTGCAGTATTGGATTTTTGGAACATTGCATGTTTTTCATGTATGTTGCCATCAATGCCAATGGGGGATATTATTAAGAATGAATGCTAAAGTGTTTGGTATCCATTCTATAGCAGTTGTTGTTGCATTCATGACTATGATTGTCATTGATGTCAACACAATGATTTATCGAAGACTTGCAGAGAAGTAGACATAGTTTGGATTAGCGCATGTGGGTTATTGTAGTTGGAGCTATGGTATGTTGAGGTTATACTATTTGATATGTAATATGTCTATGGTTAAGAGCACAAATAGTAATTCATTGATTCATGGAAGTTATGATCATTTTGGTAGAAGCAATGTTTAGGAAGTGTTCCTGAGTAGCGATTTGTGAAAATCGGATGATATCTCCTAATCAGGATGGAATCTGGTTTTGTGTAGTTAAAGGGAAGTTTTAGACATATTGATAGTGATGTGGATGATAGCATAGACTTCAAGGTCACATGAGTGAAGATTTATTATATTTGGAAGCTGACAGTTTTATGTAATTTTGGTGTAGCATGTGGAAACTTTTATTTTGTAATTGTATGCCGACTCATTTGTAATTATTTGGGTGTGGTATAAAGGAAGGAATTTATTTCCTTATTGATGTGTAATTAGAATGTAGTTTTAGTGATGATGTGTGATGCAGTATGCATGAAGTGAAGAATAGAGCTAAGTATGAGAGCGAAATTGTGAAGGAAGACATGCAAAGTACAAAGATTTGAAATTGAGATATGTTGTAATAGTGAGTGTGGTTTGGCATAGTCAGAGAAGAGGTAACATATTATTCTATTGAGTAATGAAAAGATTATTTGGATAGTTAGTTCAGTGATCTTACCCTGAAGCTGTTTGGGCAGTGGGTCCTTCTGTCTTCCATAACTCTTAACCGGGTTAGAATATTTTAATAGGGATTCAAAATCTCCTAACAGGGGTTCATATGTACTGAATGTATTTCATAAGACTCCTAACAGAGTCCATCCTCTCACAAGGGATATTCATATTAGTGCAACTTTTGTGGGCATCATTCCCACTGGGGTTTACTCTTTGATCAAGAGGTTCCCTAGTCAACATATCTTGTGTCATTGTGTTATTGTGTATGAATATCTTTTTATGGTTGGTAATTATATTGCTGTTATGGTTTAATGCTGTTGAAGATGATAAAAGTTATAATTATCTGATAACTGATTCACCCCCCCTGCCCCCCCCCCCCCCCCAACCCTCTCAGTTATCTTGGTGGACTTTACTTTCTAACAGAAACCATGTAACAAAAAGAAATGTTCACTCAAAATACAATTGCCTAGGAAGCCCTTATCAGTGCCTTATCTAACAATGAGTTTTCAAAGATCAATAAAGACGATAAAGCCTACATAATATGGAAGTATCTAGAAGACATGTTTGAAGGAGATATCCAAGCCAAGAATGCATGCAGAAAGACATGGAAGAAAAGATACAACAATTTGGAGATGCTACCTGAAGAGAACATCACAACCTACAATCAAAGAATTAATGAAGTAGTTGTAGGAATCAGAAAAAATGGTGGATAGATTTTGGATGAAGACAATGGATAAATTGATGACTACTTTGATGATAGATTATGAGAGAAAGATAAATATGCTAGATGAGACTATGTAGTTTTCAAAAGACTTCAAGAGAGACACATTAATTTGCAAGATTTTAGCATTCAAGATATCAAGATTGAAGACAAAGCCTAAAAGTGAAACAACATTCAAAGCCTTAGTCCATGGTAAGAAATATTTGAGCACTTCTGGTAATTTTGATGATGAAGATGATGATAAAGAAATAGAAGTATTCATTGCTATGGTTGCTAAGAAAGAAAGAAAAGGAAAAGGAAAATATTAAGGTCAATTACTATTTAAATGCTTTTCATGTAACAAGATTGGTCATTTTGCATCTAAGTGTCCTACAAGAGTCAAGAAGTACAAAACTAATTACAAGCCTAAGTATACAAAAGAATGTTACTATGCTAAAGATGGAGTGACAGATGATGATTCAACATAAGATGAAATTAGATTTATTGCAATTAAAGATATATAAAAAATGTTTGATGACATGGATATTGAAGATGAAAAGAAAGAAGATCAAGCATTGATTTCACATGTAGACATCAGGACAGACTAGATCATTGACAACAGTTGTTCACATCACATGATAGGAGACAAAGATAGATTTGTACATCTGGATAAGTACAAAGGTAGAATCATTATATTTGGAGACAACACTCTTGAACCTATCATAGGTAGATGAGACATCACTTTGGATGGAAAGAATAACACTGATGATGTTATATATGTTGATGGTTTGCATCATAACTTACTGAGTGTTGGACAATTAATTGACAAAGGATATCAGTTGGGATTCAAAAATAATAAGTGAATCATTAATAAAAAAGGAGTAATGATTGCATCAGGTTCAAAGAAAAAAGGTAATTTTTTCAGCTTAATTCAGAAGCAAGTTGTTTTGTTGCAAAAGTAGATGAAATTTGGTTATGGCACAAAAGATTATGTCGCATCAATTTTGACAATATAGTAAAGATAAGTAATGTAAAGGTAGTAAGAGACCTCCCTAGTATTGCAAGACCAGTTGATACATTGTGAAGGGAATGTGTGATGGGAAAGCATGTAAAGAACTCATTTAGAAGCAAGTAAAATTCAGTAGAGAACAAGTTGGATCTAGTGCATACAGACCTATGTGGACCAACTCAAACAAGATCATACTATGGTGAAAAGTACTTTATTTTTTTTGTTGATGATTATTCTAGAATGATGTGGATTGCATTATTAAGAGATAAATTTGAAGCATTTGAGAAGTTCAAAATATTCAAAGCTAAAGTTAAAAAAGAGTCTGGATTAAAGATAAAATTTCTAAGATCAGATAGAGGAGGAGAATTCACTTTTGACAAATTTTATGAGTATTGTGAAGAACATGGGATAAAAAGACAACTAAGTGCACCTAGAACCCCTTAACAAAATGGAATTTCAGAAAGGAGAAATATGATCATACTTGACACAACACACACTATCATCATTGAAGGAAACGTTACACACACCTATTGGAGAGAAGAAATCAATAATGCAGTCTATACTATCATCATAATTCAATTAAGGCTAGGTGCAGACAAGACACCTTATGAGCTATGGTTTGGGAATGTACCTACAGTAAAATACTTTAGAATCTTTGGAAGCAAGTGTTACATCAAGAGAGATGATGGTGTTGGTAAGTTTGATGCAAGAATCGATGAAGGTATTTTTCTTGGTTACTCTACTAAAAGCAAATATTATAGATGTTTTAATTTGTGATTGAAGAAAATCATTGAAAGCTCTCATGTAAAGATTGATGAAAAGTTTACGATTCAAGAAATATTTTATGATTATGCACCTATGATCAAAGAAGAACCTAGACCTATCAGTACAGAAGTAGATGTTGAAGAAATGTTTGACAACATTGATGTATTAATTAGTGAACTTGAAATAAGTGAAGAAGAATAATAGAAGAAAGATGAGAGATTCACACCTAATGTTCCAAAATTCACATCTAGATACCATTCAAAAGAAGATATCATTGGAGATCAGAACAAAAAAGTCATGACAAGATCAAGAGCAAAAAATTCAATAGTTGATGAAGTGGTATGTTTACTTTCATAAATTGAACCCTTAAGTGTTGAAGATGCATGTAATGATTTAGATTGGCATGAAGCAATGAAAGAAGAGTTAAATTAGATAGTTAAGAATGATACATGGGAATTGGTCCCAAGGCCTAGTGACAAAATTATGAACTACAACTTATTTGAATACATTGTATAACTTGAAGATCTGTGATTTAAGATCACTGAGTTGTTGATTACATATGTAAGATGGTTAAATCAATAATATGTTGTCATTGATGTCAACTAGTTTTGATAGTACTTATCTTATAAGTTACTATACACAAACATCTATAGAAGAAGAAGAAAAGAGATGAAGAACATAATATATCTACATGAGGAAGATGGATATGACAGATAAGGATAAGGAATACATTGGGTAACTTATGGATGAGTCTATGACCTTATGTTATTGACTTGATTATGTTGCATTCATCTATGATGAAGGATTGAGAAAAATGCACAAGTGTTGTCGGTTAAAGAACCATTTTAGTATACACTGACGCACTATAGTGTATATCAATCATAGTACAAACTGAGCCTATGTTCACTGAAACATTTCTTTGTTAACCGAGCAGAAGAAAAGAACTCAATGACTAGTTTAGCTGATCAAGTTGATGAGGTTCAAAGTACATCGAAATCAGAGATGAAGATAATGTTTATTATGAAGATCAATGGATAACATAATTTGAAGAAGATCTAATGGATTGAAACAAAATGTGTTACTGACATAATAGCCGAGTAAGGTTTAAGTGGAAAAATCAATAAAGGAGATTAAGCAGCAAAATATGATGGATGGAATTAAAATGGTTTACTTGTCTATTTAAGAGACTCAAATTTCATGATGAAATCATGCCGAAAGGAGACTACATAAGATATCACATGAACAAGCTTCATGCATGCCTGATCAGATTGGTTAAGGAGAACTGAACTGCAGAGATTACCGAGTGACAGTAAGTTATTGAACATTGATTGAAACATAATTGAAATATTGATAAGAGGATTTGAATGAGCTTAATATAGATCTAATAATCTACAATTGAACTTGTTTTGTAATAAGATCAACTGTTGTTACATTTTAACCATTGTAAATAGAGAAATCTCTTAGCAGAGTGGACTAGAAAGTCTTGTAATGTCATTCATAGAGTGTACATTTGTTATTCTACCATTCCCATAGTGAATGCTGGTTAAATGATAATGGTTGGTCTAAAATCATCTAACAAGGTCACACCTCACAGTGTGTTTGTAACCTTTAATAGGGTTGGGTCTTCACTGACCTCACTTTAGAAGAGTGAACAATTTCTGGGTTGCCGGTCCCAGGTGGTTTTTCCCTTCACATAGTTTCCACGTTAAATCTCTTGTGTTATGTGTTGATTGTGATGATTGTTTCTTATCATAATTTTCATGTTGCATATTGGATTTGATCGGTAATCACTACATGTTATTAGCTAGTAATCAGTAAAAGCATAGACATAATGCTATTTTAGTTTACTGAGTTGTAGAAGTTTTAGTAAATTGTTTTGGATATACATTTTGTGATTGGGACCATGGATAACTGATTCACCCCCCTCTTAGTTATTCTAACAATTGGTATCAGAGTGTTGGTTGCTTGGAACAAAGTTTTAAGGACTTCAGCACATAGATCTCAAAATGTATAAGAGGGAATTGCCAAAGCTGAACAAAGATAACTTCATAGTATGGCAAAGCCAAATGAAGCTACATGTATCTAGAATTGGGAATTCTACCCTAACACTAATGGAGAATGGCTACATTGCACTGCCTACTGGTCCCTTGACCCTTGATCAATTGAGAGACAGGCATGAACATAATGTTACTATGATGGAGATTGCTGCTACATGTAGCGATGACAAATTTGAAGATATTAAAGGTTGCACTACTACTAAAGGCATGTGGGATAAACTTGCTCAAGTTTATAGTGGTGATGTGAATGTCAAAAGAGCTAGAGTTGAAAGCTTAAGGGGAAGATTCGATGACATGAAGATGAAGGAAGGAGAAAATATAGTGCAGTATAAAAATAGACTGAAAGAGGTAGTACATGTTATTAGAGCATCTGATGGTGTTATTGATGAAGAGATAGTGGTAAGAAAAGTTCTCAGAACCTTATTGCCAGTTTATGCAATCAGAATGTCTGCAATTCATGAAACAAGGATTGCATCTGGTAACAACCTTACTCTTGATAATCTAATTGGTAAGCTTACAACCTTTGAACTGAATAACTTTGATAATAGTGTTGTACCATCTATTGAATCTTCTTTTATGTCTTCTCTGAAGATTGGTAAGTCTAGTAGCAGAAATAAGAATGATGATAGTGATAACAGTACTGATGATGAGCTTGATGAACTTGAAGCTCTTATGGCCAGAAGGTTACCTGAAGGTAAAGGAAGGTACAAAGGTAAATTACCTTTAGCATTCTTTAATTGTAAAGAGGTTGGTCATATTGTTGCTAGATGTCCACACAGGAAAGATGATGATAGAAATAAAGACCGATCTGGTGAAGGAAGCTATAGGAGAAGAGGCAACATAAGTTACTGACACTAAAATAGAAACAACTGAAACAATAATGATAAAGGAAAGAAGGTGTGCTATATTTTAGAAGAAGATGTCACTGATATCGACATTGATGAAGATGTGGAGGTAGTATTTATTGCAATGAAGCATGAATCGGAGGAAGATGAGAGGTATGTAGAGACAACACTTGTCTCTAAGGTTAATAAGAATGATACATGGATTATAGATAGTGGTTGTACACATCACATGACTGGTGATGAAGATAAATTTGATCATCTTGAAGAACACAATGGAGGATCTATTAGAATGGGTAATGATGCACCCTATATGGTTAGAGGAAAAGGATCCCTAATGATAAATGATAAAATTAGATGTGATAATACTTATTGGGCAAAAGGTCTAAACTATAATTTTCTAAGTGTTTCACAATTGAACAATTCAGGCCATCGATTTTATTTTGTGAGAAATAAAGTGAAGATATATGATGATGGAGGAAGACTTATTGGAATTGGAACACAATCGAGAGGTAATATGTTTTATCTTGATAATGATTAGTCTTCTTGTTTAATGATGAAAGATGAAGATGCATGGTTGTGACATAAGAGGTTATGTCATGTGAATTTTGATAACATGATTAAGATCAGTAAAAAGAAAAAGGTTAGAGGTTTGCCTAATTTATCTAAGCCTGATCATGTTATGTGTCATCAATGTCAGAAAGGTAAAATGACAAAATCTAGTTTCAAAAGAAAAGATTATTCAACAAAGAAATTACTTGAGTTAGTGCATACCGACCTATGTGGTCCTATGAGAACTCAAAGTTACTATGGAGATAGATACTTTATTCTTTTTGTTGATGATTATACTAGATTAATGATAGTCATATTCCTGAAAGAAAAATTAGAGGCATTTAAGATGTTCAAGTGGTATAAAGAAAAAGTTGAGAAAGAGACTGGTAAAGAATTGAAATGCTTAAGATCTGACTGAGGTGGTGAATTTATTTTTGATAAATTTACTAACTTTTGTAATGAGCATGGTATTAAAAGATAGGTCTCTACACTGAGGACACCACAAAAAAATGGAATAGCTGAAAGGAGGAATAGGTCAATAGTTGATTGTGCAAGGACACTGATGTAAAAAAAAGAATGTTGCTCAGACATACTAGAGGGAAGCTGTCAGCATAGCTGTCTAGGTTCTAAAATGAGTACAATTGAAGAAGGACACTAATAAGACACCCTATGAATTATGGTTTGGTCACCAACCCATTGTAAGTGATTTTAGGATTTTTGGAAGTAAATGCTTTATTCTGAAAGAGGAAAGAAATGGGAAGTTTGACTCAAAAGGTGATGAAGAGATATTTCTGGGATATTCCACTAAAAGTAAAGCATACAAGTGTCTTAACAAGGTAACTAATAAAATGATTGAAAGTACTAATGTTCGAGTTGATGAGTTTGATGATAAGAATGTAGAGGAAAGTACAAAGGAAATGGAAGAATAGGGTATATTCAGTTACATTGAACAACTAGAGTACCTACTGACGCAACAGCTAGTGACAACTGGTTCATAGGAAAACAATACCAAGGAGCAGGAAAAAGAAACCGACGAGTAGGAAGTACCCACCGAGCAAGCAAATGAACCTGCAAAGGATGAACAAGAAAGAAGAGATTGGATAATGGAGAAATTAGTGAGAAGACATCATCCTGAGTCAAAAATCATTAGAAACAGACAAGATGGCATGCAAACAAGGAGTAAAGAAAGACAAGGTACATGTCTAGTTTGTGATTATGAACCGAAGAATGTAAAAGTTTCATTAGAAAATGATGAATGGGTTAATGCAATGAAAGAGGAAATAGAACAGATAGAGAAGAACAAAACTTGGAGTTTAGTACGCAGACCTAAGGACAAGAATGTTATCAATACTAAGTGGATATTTAGAAACAAGCTTAATGAGAATGGAGAGGTAACAAGGAACAAAGCTAGGTTAGTATGCAAGGGATATGCACAGGAGGAAGGAATAGATTATGGTGAAAAATTTGGGCCTGCTGCTAGATTGGAAGGAGTCAAAATGTTACTTGCATATGCTGCAAACAAAAATTTCAAAGTTTACCAAATGGATGTCAAGTCAAATTTTCTAAATGGGATACTTGAAGAAGCAGTCTACATAGAACAACCTGAAGGGTTTGTTGATCTAGAAAACAAAGATATGGTATGTAGATTACATAAAGATTTATATGGTTAAGCAAGCACTGAGAGCCTAGTATGAGAGGGTGCATAACTATTTTCTAAGTATTGGATTTGTTAGAACAAGTTAGAACAGTAATATGTACATGAAAGGAAATTCTAATGATACTATCTTGATTACTGAGATATTTATGGATGACATAATATTTGGAGGACAAGATCAAATCTGTAAGTCATTTGCTAATGAAATGAAAAGTGAATTTGAAATGTCTATGTTTGGAGAGATTAAGTTCTTTCTAGGCTTACAAGTGATTCAAAAGAATGATGGTATATTCATCACACAATCTAAATACATAAAGGAAGTCTTGAAGATATTTGGCATGGAAGATGCTAAACCTATGGGAACACTAATGGCTACTAGATGTAAATTGACTAAAGAAGATGGAACTACTGAGGTAAATCAGACACTGTACCGATCCATGATTGGTAAGTTAATGTATGTAGTTCATAGTAGACCTGGTATAGCACATGCTATTGGAATATTTGCTAGATTTTCTACAAACCCTAGAGAGTCACACATGGTTGCTACAAAGAGAATCTTAAGATACGTAAAGAAAATTGAAGATTATGGACTGTGGTATCCTAAGAAAGGCAAGTTTGAACTGAAGGTATATACTGATGCTGATTGGGCTGGAAATGTGGATGATAGAAAAAGTACCACTGAAAGAGAATTCTTCTTTGGTGAAAGACTTGTTACTTGGACAAGTAAGAAATAGGCTTACATTTCTCAGTCTACAAATAAAGTAGAGTATGTTGCTACTACTACTAACTTTTCAAATATTGCATATATCAAGAAAGTGTTACAAGGAATGAATGAGGTAATCATTGAGCCTGTGATTATATATTGTGATAACACTAGTGCTATTAATAATTCAAAGAATCTAGTGATGCACTCTAAAACAAAGCATATATCAATTAAGTATCACTACTTAAGGGAACAAGTACAGGAGAAGCAAGTTAAGCTAGAATTTGTTACATCAAAAGAACAACTTGCTGACATATTTACAAAGCCTCTACCAAAGGATACATATGAATACTTGAGGACTAGAATTGGGGTCCGTCCCTTGTCTACTAGTCACTAAGGTGATCTAGAGGTTGCATCAGCCTAATCTTATCAGAAGATCATACATGTTGATGCAGCAAAGTTCACACTATGGATTTCTGTCTAAGGTTGTGAAAAGTTGAAGTACTAGAACCGATTTGCATAACAGTATACTGAGATACAGAGAATGCACTAAATGACAGAGAGTTACATAGCTACTACAGAGCTGTATGTTTATATTGTTCTTTGGCATTACTGTCAAAGGGAGAGAGATCAATATGAAGAATATGGAGCCAAAGACAAAGGGAGAGATATATAGAAAAGGGAGTTGAAAAGATCATATCTGTAGAACTTAGTCTGTACATGAAAATGCTCTTATGTAATGTAGTGATTAAACATATTAAGCTAGGAAGAGCTTGTACCATTACAACATTTGTTGACAAAGTTGTAGAATACATGTTTGGTATGTGTATGGCATATTTCATATTGCTTGTGTTGCCATCAATGCCAAAGGGAGAGATTGCTGAACTACAACTGATTTGAATACATTGTATAACTTGAAGATCTATGATTTAAGATCACTAAGTTGTTGATTACATATGTAAGATGGTTAAATCAGTAATATGTTGTCATTGATGTCAACTAGTTTTGACAGTACTTATCTTGTAAGTTACTATACCCAAACATCTGTAGAAGAAGAAGAAAAGAGATGAAGAACATAATATATCTACATGAGGTAGATGGATATGATAGATAAGGATAAGGAATACATTGGGTAACTTATGGATGAGTCTATGACCTTATGTTATTAACTTGATTATGTTTCATTCTATCAATTAAAGAACCATTTCAGTATACACCAATGCAGTGTAGTGTATATCGATCACAGTACAAACTGAGCTTGTGTTCACTGAAACATTTCTTTCTTAACCAAGAAGGAGAAAAGAACTCAATGACTAGTTTAGTTGATGAAGTTGATGAGCTGTAAAGTACATCAAAATCAAAGATGAAGATAATGTTTGTTACGAAGATTGATGACTAACATAATTCAGAGAAGATCTAATGGATTGAAACAAAATGTGTTAATGACACAACAACCAAGGAAGGTTTAAGTAGCAAAATCAACAAAGGAGATTAAGTGGCAAAATCTGATGGATGGAATTAAAATGGTTTACTTGTCTATTTAAGAGACTCAAATTTCATGATGAAATCATGCCAGAAGAAGGAGACTGTAGAAGATATCATGTGAACAAGCTTCATGCATGCCTGATTAGATTGTTTAAGGAGAACCAAACTGTAGAGATTGCTGAGCGTCGGAAAGCTATTACCGAGTGACAGTAAGTTACTGAACATTGATTGAAACATAATTGAAATATTGATTAGAAGATTTGAATGAGCTTAATATAGATATGATAATCTACAATTTATGTTGTGTTGTAATCAAATCAACTACTGTTACATTTTAACCATTGTAAACAGAGAAATCTCTTAACAGAGTGGACTAGAGAGTCTTGTAATGTCATTCATAGAGTGTACATTTTTATCCTATCAACCCCATAGTGAATGCTGGTTGGATGATAACGATTGGTCTAAAATCCTCTAACAAGGTCACACCTCACAATGTGTTTGTGACCTTTAACAGGGTTGGGTCTTCATCGACCTCACTTCAGAAGAGAACAATTTTTGGGTTGCCGGTCCCAGGTGGTTTTTCCCTTCACAGGGTTTCCAAGTTAAATCTTTTGTGTTATGTGTTGATTGTGATGATTATTTGTTATCATAATTTTCATGTTGCATATTGGATTTGATCGGTAATAATTACATGCTATTAACTAGTAATTGTTAAAAGCACAAATATAATACTATTTTAGTTTACCGAGTTGCAGAAGTTTTAGTAAATTTCTTTGGATATACATTTTGTGATTGGGACTGTGGATAACTAATTCACCCCCCTCTTAGTTATTCTAACAAAAAATGTTATTGGAACCAACTGGATATTCAAAAATAAGATGAATGAAGATGGCACAGTGGTAAGAAAAAAAAAAGACTAGTATGTAAAGGATATGCGCAGAGAGAAAGAATTGACTATTTTGATAGATTTGCCCTTGTAAGCAGACTGGAAGCTATAAAGTGATTTCTAGCCTATGAAACATACAAAGAGTTTAAAGTATATTAGATGGATGTTAAGTCAGCATTCTTGAATGGAGAATTGAAGGAAGAAGTCTACATAGAGCAGCTTGAAGGATTTAGTTTATCAAACAAACTTGACATGGTTTGGAGATTGAAGAAATCCCTCTATGGACTAAAGAAAGCCCCTAGAGCATGGTATGAAAGACTAGATGGTTACTTGACAAAGATCAGATTCAAGAAAGGAGAAACATATTGTAAATTATTCATAAGAGAGACACCTGAATGACTATTACTAGTTGCTATTTTTTTTATGACATTATTTTGGGTGGCAATGAAAAGCTTAGTGAAGATTTTGCTAAAGAGATGCAGAGAGAGTTTGAAATGAGCATGATATGACCTATCAAGTACTTTTTGGGATTGAATTTGTAGTAGATAGACAAAGGTATATTCATTAATTAGTCTAATTATGTGAAAGAGATATTGAAGAAGTTCAACATGGATGATTGGAAGCTAGTAAGAACCCCTATGATAACAGGGAGAAAGATTTCAAAAGATGATGATTCTACAATAGTTGACAAGACTCTATATAAGTCTACGATTGGTAAACTCATATATCTTACTTAGTCTAGACCACATATTTCTAATGCAGTTGGTATTGTTGGAAGATTTGTAGCTGAACCTAAACAAAGTCATCTAATGGCAGTAAAGAGGATATTCAGATATTTGAAAGGAACTATAGACTATAGTTTATGGTATCCTAACTTAGAGAATGTAGAACTTCATGTGTATACAAATGCAGATTGGGTAGGTTGTGTTGATGATAGAAAGAGAACCTCCAGAGGAGCAGTATTTCTTGGAGATAGACTAGTTACTTGGACAAGCAAGAAGAAGAATTGTATTTCTTAGTCAACAACAAAAATAGAGTATGTAGGAGTAGCATTAAATTGTTCTACAATTGTTTGGATCAAGCAGATGATAAAGAATTTTTTAATCCAGATTGATTATCCTATTGTTATTCATTGTGACAACACTAGCACTATCAATATGTATAAGAACCCTATGATGCATGCAGGGAAAAAATACATTGAGATAAAATATCATTTTCTAAGAGAGAAAGTTGTAGAGAAAGAAGTAAAGTTATATTATGTGAGTACTAAAGAATAGTTATCACACATATTCACAAAGCCATTACCAAAGGATACATTTGAGTATCTTAGGGAGAAGTTGGGAGTAATTCCCTTCCCTGGATATGATTAGAGTTTGTAGTAGTGCATCAATCTTGAGTGACTAATGAATGATGGACTACTCTACTTCAAGAGTAGTACCTGTGCTTATTTATTTTTGGCAACCTTTTCCATTTATGTTAAAGGGGGAGTATATAGTCATGAAAAACAAAATAGTTGATTTATTATACAATAGGGAGTATATAGTAAAAAGGTATAACAGTTAATATTCAGTGGATTTAGCAATAGATGGACAAATCATTTATGGGGGAGTATGTTGTTGAGGAGATGGAGATATTGTTTTACTTTTGGATTGGTGGTGTTTTTCATTTCATATGTTGCCATCAATGCCAAAGGGGGAGATTGTTGGAGATTTTCCAAGAAGCCAGTGTTGACTGTATATTTGTCATTGATGATAACATATGGTAAGAAAAATGCATTGTAGTTATATGTAGAGAGCCTTGAGCATATGTTGTATGGATATGTTATCAACATGATATCATAGATGCAAAGGTTGATTATGAGTGCAGACAATGGTGCAGTTGTTTGTAACAACAGTGTTCCTGACAGTGTTGTAAGCATAGTTTTGTATGTAATTCATAGTATGGTTATGATGGAGCCTTGCATGATTATTTTTGTGTTGTAGACATAATCATGAAGCTATGTTCATAGATGAAAAGTTAGTTGTACAATTGAAGTTGAGTAATGATGTTTCTATTTTCCAGTTACAGTTTCAGGAGATTATTTGTTGAGAGCCAACAATATTTATATTGTTTTAGTAGTTGCGCCTATCATTATGGTAGGCATGTTTGGTTTCATTTTTGGTTATGAGATAAGGTTGTTTGGTTAAGAGCACATAATGTATTTAAGCTTGAGAGTAAAGTTTGAGTTAATTTTGTGGAGCCTATAGTGTGAAGAAACACGTCTACTCATATTGGGTTGTGCGGTCCTATTTGTGTTGCGTGGTAAGTATACCCATTGGAGATGTTGATGAAGAGTTGTATTGTTTCATTAATATTATTTCAAGAAGGTTCTTATAGGCCAAATTGATTATATCTTTTGGAGGAGGCTACTTATAGGTGGTCAATTGTGATCACTAAGTGTGGATTATGTAAGTAGAGAAAGAAGGTGTGAAAGTATTGGGCCAGTCAAGCTATATCAATCATCAGTTGAAGATTTATGTGAAGAATAAGAGAGTGTATTCTATTCATTGGAACTAATCAAGACAATAGATCTAATTGACAGTTCACAAAGATCCAGATATAGTGTGTATCTATTGTGCAAAAGGTTGCAACCTTCACCATTTGAGCAATGTGCTCCCGGACAGTGTGTCCTCAACTTTAACAAGGTTATTTATAAAATACTCCTAACAGGGTCTGACCTTTGACCAGGTCACTGTACTTCTTGTATTATAAATATTAACTCCTAAAAGGGTTGTAAGATCTTCTAACTAAGATAATTATACTCTAGTGCAGTTTATAGTGGGTGCTAATTTGGATGCAGGAGCATCTCGGGTCCTTGGCAATCCCATGTCACCAAAAAGAATTTGGAGTTTTTGTCTATGTTGCTTGGTTTCTTCTTTGACCAAGTTGGTTGGTAGTTGGTCAGTTTCCTTTGGTTACCAAGTGTGGTTGGTTATCTCCTGGGTGGTCGGTTATTTCACTAGTGCTCAACGTTGTTTGTCTGCTGCTCAATTTTCTTGCTTACCGACGGGTTCAATTTTGTTTCCTATTATGGCTAACTTGTGTATTTATATTGGATTGTAGAATTAATGTTTGTATCCTTAATTGGGAAGTGTGTGGTCCTAGATTTGTAATTATGGATCTGAAGGCTGACTCAGCTCGGTAGCTTCTTGTATAAATGTAGATGTTTGGTGGTAGTTTAAGGGGCATTTTTTGATAGAAGATAGAATGCATTAGATTAGAGATTGGTAGTAGATCCTCACATGTTTGAGGACTTCTATAATTGATTGTAATATCAGGCTGTAACTGGGAAGGCCTTACAGCCCGACATGTATGATTCAAATTGATGATAATATATGATAGGATCTGGCATTCACTCTCTCACTCTTGTTGTTTGTTTCTTCCAAATGTGTGTTTTAGGCTTGGATCATTAGGGTGCACCATCCTTTGGCCCCTCTTTCTTCCATGTCTTATGTCAGGTGGTATCAGAGCAAGGTTAGATCTTAATCTAGGTTTGTGGATCTAGGTTTGCAAGTTCCTCTTGAAGCCCTAGTAAATTATTGTAGGGTACCATATTGTGATCTGACCTACAATTGTAGAGGGTTTTCAAGATGGTTCATAGGAGGTAAGATGTAGATCTCAGATTTCCAGATATGCTAAGGTAGATTACTGCTAGATTAGAAGCAGTGGAGACAACCCAAAGAAGAGGTAGACATCTTGAAGATGTTAGTGATGATGAAATTGAAGAAGAACAGGAGAATGAAAAACTTGCTCCTGTTATGGATCAAGGTGAAGTAAGATTTTTGAAGGCTTTGAAAAATATGAAGTCAAAAGCACATTTCAATCCTCCCAAGTATAGTGGAAAATTGGATTCTGATGAATTGGTGGACTGGATCATTGAGATGGAAAAGTATTTTGAATATGAAAATATCCCTGAGGATAAGAAGGTAAAGATTGCAAGCACAAATTTGAAAAGTCATGCATCCTTATGGTGGGAACATCTACAATTAGATTAGAAGAGGAAAGGAAAAGAAAAAATCAAGGTATGGAGTAAAATGGTCAATAAATTGAAAGGAAAATTCTTACCCTGTGATTATTAGATTAACCTAGTTCGGCGAATGCAAAGTTTGAGATAGAAAGATAGCTCAGTAAAAGAGTATACTGAGGAATTCTATAGATTGGATATTAGATCTAGACATGATAAAAATGATGTGGAAATAATCAGTAGATACCTAAATGGTTTGAGGGTTTCCATCCAAGAGGAAATTAGCATGGTCAAATTGGAGAACATTGAAAAGGCTTATCAATTTTCTTTGAAGGCTGAGGAGAAATTGAAAAAAAGACATGAACAAAGATAGAGAGGTTGAGGTAGTAGATTCCCTAGGGGAAGAGGTAGATATAATGGTGAAAATGGTAGATCTGAACCAGAAAAGACAAATCTAGACAAAGGCAAGATTGAGTGGAAAGGTGAAAGTTCTAGAGGTAGAGGTAGTAACTACTGAGGTGGTTATGGTAGAGGAAGTTTTCGAGGAACTTGTTATAATTATGGAGAGGAAGAACATAGATCTTTTGAATGTACACAAGCTAGTAAGAAAGCTGGTAGCAGTAGAAATGCTTTGGTGCAAGAAGAGTCACCGAATGAACCTGAGAAAGAAAATAACTTGATAGTAAGGAGAGCATCATGGAATGAAAGCAAGAAGGAAGATCCGGTAAGGAAAAGTTTTTTCAAGATCAAATGTAGAGTTTCTGACAAAGTTTGGAAGGTAATCATTGACAGTGATACCTTAGAGAATCTGGCATTTGAAGAGATGGTCACAAAATTGCAATTGGAAAGGTTGGTATATTCAAAGCCCTATCAAATTTTGATGGATCAAGGATAAGCATACACTCCTAGTAAGTGAACAATGTTATGTGAATTTGAAGATTGGAAAATAGTATGATAAGGTGTTATGTGATATCATGCCTATGGATTGTTGTCATATTTTGTTTGGTAGACCTTGGCAATATGATAGACATGCTATATATGATGGGAGATTCCATAAGTATACTATTATGGCTGATGGAAAGAAAAAAATCTTGTTACCATTGATGGAAGAACCTGTTAGTAATGTTTGCACATCTATGAAAGTTTGTTTCATGGAAGGAAGGAAATTTGTAAACTCTTTGAAGAGGAATGATGTATGTTTTTCTCTGATTCCTAATAAGCCGAGTAAGAAAATAGAGGATAATGTCCCTAAGGAGATTGATAAGTCACTCACCAAGTACAATGATATCATTTCTGATAATGTACCTGATGGTTTGCCACTAAAGAGAAGCATTGATCATTGTATGGATCTAATACCTAGAGCTAGTTTACCGAATAAGGCACCTCATCGGTTGACACCTATCAAGAATCAGGAATTGAACTGACAGATTCTAGAGTTTCTAGAGAAAGGTTTGATCAGAGAAAGTTTGAGTCCTTCTGTAGTACCTATTGTATTGGCATTGAAGAAGAATGCAGAATGGAGAATGTGTATTGATTCTAGAGCAATCAATAAGATAACAATGAAGTATAGGTTTCCTATACTGAGAATGGATGATATAATGGACAGTTTGACTGGAGAAAAGTATTTCACAAAGATTGATTTAAAAAGTGGGTATCATTAGATCAGAATCAAAGAAGGTGATGAATGGAAGACTACTTTCAAGACAAAGGAAGGTTTGTATGAGTGGTTGGTTATGCCTTTTGGTTTAACTAATGCACTGAGTACTTTTATGAGGTTGATGAATGAGGTTTTAAAGAAATTCTTGGGTAAATTTGTGATTGTATATCTTGATGATATTCTGATATTCAGTAAGACCAGAAAAGAACATTTGTTGCATGTTAGACAAGTTTTGCAGAGATTGAAAGAGGAAAAGTTGATAAATCTAAAAAAGTGTTCATTCATGAAAGAAGAAATTATGTATTTGGGATTTGTTATTTCAACTAATTGTTTGAAGATCGATCCTGAAAAGGTTGAAGCTATTTTGAATTGGCCTACACCTATGAATGCTAGTGAGATAAGATCATTTCATGCTTTGGAAAGTTTTTACCAAAAGTTCATAAGGAATTTCATTTCAATTTGTAATGCTATGACTGAGACTATGAGAGGAGAAAAAAGATAATTCAAGTGGACACATGGAGTTGATAGAAGTTTTGAGACTCTGAAGTAGAAGGTTTTTGAATTACCTATTTTGGCATTACCTAATTTCAATAAAGTATTTCAAGTAGAATGTGATGCAAGTGGAAGTGCAATTGGAGCTGTATTGAGTCAAGAAGGTAAACCTATTGCTTTCTTTATCAAAAAGTTGAATGATGCTAGAAGGAAATATTCAGTGTATGATCAAGAATTCTATGCTATTGTTCAAGCACTGAAGAAGTGGACACATTATTTGATACTGAGTGAATTTGTGTTGTAGATTGATCATAAGGCTTTACAATATTTGGGTAGTCAGAATAAGTTGAATCAGAGACATATGAAATGGGTTGAGTATTTGCAGAGTTATACAACATAAAAGTGGAGTCACTAACCAAGTTGCTGATGTATTGAGTAGAAGAAGATCTTTGATGACCGAGATGAAAATTGATGTTCTTGGTTTTGATGAGATGAGAGGTTTGTATGAAAATGACCCTGATTTTCCTAAGCAATGGAGAAAGTGCAGAGCACCTATTTAGGATCAACAAGACACTAAATGGGATGAATATTTTATTTACGAAGGTATGTTGTTTAAAGGTATCCAATTGTGTATATCGAGAGGAGTAATGAAATCTAATTTGATAAAAGAGAAACATAGTAGTGGTTTGGCTGGACATTTTGGCATTGATAAAACATGGAATTTGCTTAAGCAGAAGTACTATTGGCCGTAGTTATATAAAGATGTTCAAAAATTTGTGAAAAGTTGTGGTATTTGTCAAGTTACAAAAGGAGTAAGTCATAATACTGGATTGTATACACCGATTTTTGTTCCTGAGAAGCCTTGGATTGACATTAGTATGGATTTTGTTCTTGGCTTACCAAAGACAGTAAGAGGTAATGATTCAATATTTGTTGTTGTGGATATATTTTATAAGATGACACATTTTATACCTTGTAGAAAGACATCAGATGCAGTACATGTAGCAGATGTTTTCTTTAAGGAAACTGTCAAATTGCATGGATTACCGAGGAGTATTATCTCTGACCGAGATAGTAAATTTGTTGGTTATTTTTGGAAAACACTTTGGAAGAAATTTGACACTGAGTTGAAGTATAGTTCTACATTTCACCCACAAAATGATGGATAGATTGAGGTTGTGAACATAATTTTGGCAAATCTTTTGAGATGTTTAGTTGGAGATACACCAAGTAATTGGGATTCTGTGTTGGCACAAGTAGAGTTTACATATAACAATTCAATGAATAAAAGTACTCGAAAGACACCTTTTGAGATCATGAATGGAACACAACCAAGAGGAATATCTGATTTGAGAGACATTGCTGATGAGAATAAGAGAAGTGTTGAAGTAGTAAAGTTTGCTGAATATATGAAGACATTACATGAAGATGTGAAGCTGAAGCTAGAAGACAGTAATCAGAAATACAAAGACAGAGCTGATAGATCAAGAATACATAAAACTTTTGATGTTGGTGATGAAGTGATGGTTCATTTGAAGAAAGGCTAGTTTCCTGTTGGCACATATGGAAAGATAAAGATGAAGAAGTTTGGACCTTGCAAGATTCTGAAGAAATTTGACAGTGGAAATGCATATGAGATTGAGTTACCTGATGACATGGACATATCACCAATTTTCAACATTGCTGATTTGTATGAGTATCATGGACCTAATGAAGAAGTGATAGTATTGATTAAATATCCTAAGAAGAAGAATGATGAAGTTGAATAGATTTTGAAGGAAATAGTTGGCAAGAGTACAAGAGGAAAATAGTATATGGAATATCTGGTTAAGTGGAAGAATAGACCGATGGAAGATAGTTCATGGATTTCACAATTAGAGTTGGATGTAGCTCAGGCCAGACCTAACAATTTATTCAAAGAATCATTTCAAAATAACCCCAAGTGTTTGATGCAGGAGCATCTTGGGTCCTTGGAAATCCTATGTCACCAAAAATAATTTGGAGTTTTTGTCTATGTTGCTTGATTTCTTCTTTGATTGAGTTGGTCAGTAGTTGGTCAATTTCTTTTGGTTACCGAGTGTGGTTAGTTATCTCTTGGGCAGTCAGTTATTTCACTGGCACTCGGCATTGTCTGTTGGCTGCTCGGTTATCTTGCTTACTAAAGGTTTTAGTTTGGTTCCCTATTGTGGCCGACTTGTGCATTTATATTGGATCATGGAATTAATGTTTATATCCATCATTGGGAAGCGTGTGGTCCCAAATTTGACTGTTACTACCATTAATTATGGATCTGAAGGCCAAATCAGCTTGGTAGCTTCTTGTATAAATGTAGATGTTTGGTGGTAGTTTAAGGGGCAGTTTTTGATAGAAGATGGAAGGCATTAGATTAGAGATTGGTAGAAAATCCTTGCATGTTTGAGGACTTCTATAATTCATTTTAATATCAGGCCATAACCGGGAAGGCCTTACAGCCCGACATGTATGATTCAAATTGATGATAATATATTATAGGATTTGGCATTCTCTCTCTCACTCTTTTTGTTTGTTTCTTCTGCATCTGTGTTGTAGGCTTGGATCATTAGGGTGCACCATCCTTTGACCCCTCTTGCTTCCCTACCTTGCGTCAAATTCCCACCAGGGTTTTTACTTATTTTGGGTTTCCTCGTAACCAAAATTATGTTGTTGTGTTAAGTGTTATCTTGTTGTGTATATGTTTAATGTTCTTCTGGTACTAATTTGGATATATAATTGAATCTTGTCAATAACTGATTCAGCCCCCCTCTCAGTTATCTCTTGGGACTATTCCTAACAAAACTATTTTATGCATATTGCAATAAACCAAATCATGATGAGCATCATTACAAGACTAAGAGAATTGATGAGTCAAAAAACCTACTCAAGAATAAAAAAATCAATGTGCCAAATGATTTCAAGGATTCATCTCGATCCACTTCAAAGTGAAAAGTGCAAGCATTTATGGCAATTTCAAATTCTTTAGAGGATAGAATTCATTCGGGTGCCACATATCACATGGGTGCTTCAAAGGGGAAATTTTATTCATTAAAGTCATCTAAGGTACCTCACATATTTTTAGGGAATTATACACAAGTGGAAGTTAAAGGGAAATGACCACTTGCATTTTCAATTTTCCAATCTGACTTTGGGAGGCCATAATTTGGTCATCCAAGCTCCAAATTGAGTGCAATTTTTTTTATTTTGGCTAAATTTTCCTAAACTTTTTAGTGGTGGTGTTATTTTCTAGTTTTAGTACACGGGCTTGACTGTACCTATTTGATCCCTATTTTTTTCTACTTTAGAGGTTTCATTCAGGCTCATACATAAACATTTTTAGTTGCTTTTTTTTAAAGTGTATAATTTTTTGATTACTTTCTAGATTTTCTATTATATTATAGCCTTATTTGGGAAAAAATATCACTTTCAAATCTAGGTCCTTTTTGGCCTTGTATGATCATTGTAATGCTTAGGATTTGATTTTATTCTAAGCTATATTGATTTGAGTTTGGTTTGGCTTCATTGAGGTGGTTGTAAATAACAAAATCAGAAGTCCACTTTGGCCCATTT
This sequence comes from Chamaecyparis obtusa, assembly GCA_027943335.1. NCBI lineage: Eukaryota > Viridiplantae > Streptophyta > Pinopsida > Cupressales > Cupressaceae > Chamaecyparis > Chamaecyparis obtusa. The sequence goes on along the minus strand of BSBK01008401.1, from coordinate 297,752 downwards.
TGGCAAGTGGAAATTGTATACAAACTACATATAAAGTGCCAAAAGAATCATTTTTTTCTTGGGGGGGGGGGGAGGGGGGGGTTCTTTGATTGAGTGAATTTGGGGGTCTATCTTGTGTTATCTCTCTCTCTCTCTCTCTCTGATGCAGGAGCATCTCATGTCCTTGGCAATCCTGTTATTTGAGTTTGTCTGTGTTGCTTGGTTCCTACTTTGACCAAGTTGGTTTGGTGTTGCTCAGTTTCCTTTGTTTGCCTATGTTGGTCAATTATCTCTCTGGCACTCGGTGAATTTCCCTGGTGGTTGGTGATACTTGTTTGGCACTCGATTTCCTTACTTACTAAGTTGTTTGTTTTGGATTTATTTTGAGGCTGACTTGTGCATTTAATTTGGGTCATAGATTTAATGTTGGTATCCATCATTGGGAAGCATGTAGACCTAGATCTGGTTGTCCCTTCTATTGATTATGGATCTAAAGGTTGAATTGGCTCGGTAGCCTCTTGTATAAATGTAGTTGTTTGGTTAGATTTTTAGAGGTAAGTTTTGGATAGAAGAGAGAAGATAGAAAATTGGAGATTGTTGGTAGATCCTCGCATGTTGGAGGACTTCTATACTTGATTTTAATATCTGACCTAAATTGGGAAGTCCTTATAGTGCAACATGTATGAATAAATTTAAAGATAATATAAAAAAGACTCTACATTCTCTCTCTCACTATTGTGTGTTGTTGCACCCGCATGTTTTTCTACAAGGTGGATCTGGTTAGGGTGTACCTTTGGCCCCTTTCGCTATCTCACCTGCGTTAGGTGGTATTAGAGAGAGGTGAGATCTGGATGTAGGTTTGTGAATCTAGATTTGAAGGCTCCTTCTTGTGAAGCCCTAGTTGAATTTTTGCGGGGTAGCAGATTGCAACCTGACCTGCAATTGCAGAGGGTTTTCAAGATGGTTCGTGGAAGGTGAGATGTGGATCTAGGATTTGCAGACATGTTGAGACAAATTGCTGCTAGATTGGAAGCTGTTGAAACATCCTAGAGAAGAGGAAGACATCTTGAAGGTGTTAGTGATGATGAGATTGAGGTAGAACAAGGTGATTTAGAACTTGCACCTATGATGTGTTAGGGTGAGGAAATATTCTTGAAGGCTTTGACAAGTCTGAAGTCTACACCGTAGTTTAATCCTCTTGAGTATGGTGGAAAATTGGATTATGATGAATTGGTGGATTGGATCATTGAGATGGAAAAGTACTTTGAGTATGAAAATGTACTTGAGAAAAAGAAGTTGAAAATTGTGAGTACAAAGTTGAAAAGTCATGCATCCTTGTGGTGGGAACATCTACAGCTAGAAAGAAAAAGGAAAAGGAAAGACAAAATCAAGGTATGGAATAAAATGGTGAATAAATTGAAAGGAAAGTTCTTACCTTGTGATTATCAAATTAACCTAGTTAGGTGAATACAAAATTTAAGGTTGAAAGATAGCTCGGTAAAAGAATATACTGAGGAATTATATTGATTAGATATTAGAGATGGACATGATGAAGATGATGTGGAAAGAATTGCTAGATACCTGAATGGTTTGAAAGTTGCCATCCAAGAAGAAATCAGTTTGGTCAAATTGGAGAACATTGAAGAGGCTTATCAATTCACATTGAAAGCTGAGGAGAAATTGAATAAGAGACATGAGAAAAGACAAAGAGGTAGAGGTGGTATATTTCCTAGAGGAAGAGGTAGATGTCATGGTGAAAACATTAGATCTAAACCTAAAAAGATAACTCTGTATAAAGGAAAAACCGAATGGAAAGGTGAAAGTTCATCTAGAGGTAGAGGCAGTAACTACTGAGGTGGCTATAATAGAGGTGGTTTCTAAGGAACTTGTTACAATTGTGGATAAGAAGGACATAGATCATTTGAGTGTACACATGCAAGTAAGAAGGCTGGTAGCAGTAGAAATGATTTGGTGCAAGAAGAGTCACCGAATGAACCTGAGAAGGAAAATAACTTGATGGTAAGGAGAGCACTTTGGAATGAAGGTAAAAGGGAAGATCTAGTAAGGAAAATTTTGTTCAAGACTAGATGTAGAGTTTCTGACAAAGTTTGGAAAGTAATCATTGATAGTGGTAGCTCAGATAATCTGGCATTTGAGGAGATGGTCACAAAGTTGCAGTTGAAAAGGTTGGAACATCCGAAGCCCAAATAGATTTCATGGATCAAAGATGAGCATACACTCTTGGTAAGTGAACATTGTTATGTGAATTTGAAAATTGGAAAGTACTATGATAATTTGTTATGTGATATCATGCCTATGGATTGTTGTCATATTTTGTTGGGTAGACCTTGGCAATATGATAGACATATTATATATGATGGGAGATTGCATAAGTATACTATTTGGGCTTATGGGAGAAGACAAATCTTGTTACCTTTGATACAAGAACCTATTAGTAATGTTTTCACATCTGTGAAAGTTTTCTTGATGGAAGGAAGAAATTTTGTTAAGGATTTAAAGAAGAATGATGTATGTTTTGCTTTGATTCCTTAAAAACTAAGTAAGGAAATAGAGGATAATGTCCTTGAGGACATTGATAATTTACTCACCAAGTATAGTGAAATTATTTTTGATAATGTACCTGATGGTTTTCCACCAAAGAGAAGCATTGATCATTGCATGGATCTTTTACCTAGAGCAAGTTTACCGAATAAGGCACCTCATCGGTTGACACCTACCAAGAATCAAGAATTAAACTGACAGTTTCAAGAATTGTTGCAGAAAGGTTTGATTAGATAAATTTTGAGTCCTTGTGTAGTACATGTGGTATTGGCACCTAAGGAGAATGGATAATGGTGAATGTGTACTAATTCTAGAGAAATCAACAAGATAACAATGAAGTATAGGTTTACTATACCGAGAATGGATGACATAATGGATAGTTTGACTAGAGAAAAGTATTTTACTAAAATTGATTTGAAAAGTGGGTATCATCAGATCAAAATCAAAGAATGTGATGAATGGAAGACTACTTTAAAGACAAAATAAGGTTTTTATGAGTGGTTGGTTATGCCTTTTAGTTTAACTAATGCACCAAGTACCTTTATGAGATTGCTGAATGAAGTTTTGAAGAAATTCTCGGGTAAGTTTGTGATTGTATATCTTGATGATATTTTGATATTTAGTAAGATGAGAGAAGAACATTTGTTTCATGTTAGACAAGTTTTGTAGAGATTGAAAGAAGAAAAGTTGCTGATAAATATGAAAAAGTGTTCATTCATGAAAGAGGAGATTGTGTATTTGGGATTTGTGATTTTAGTTGATGGTTTGAAAATGGATCTTGAAAAGGTTGAAGCTATTTTGAATTGGCCTACACCTAAGAATGCTAGTGAGGTAAGATCATTTCATGCTTTGGAAAGTTTTTATGAAAAGTTCATAAGGAATTTCAGGTTGATTTGTAATGCTATGACTGAGACTATGAGAGGAGACAAAAGAGAGTTCACGTGGACACATGGAGCTGATAAAAGTTTTGAGACTCTAATGTAGAATGTTGTCGAATTGCGTATTTTGGTGTTGCCTAATTTCAATAAGGTATTTCAAGAGGAATGTGATGCAAGTGGAAGTGCAATTGGAGCTATGTTGAGTCAAGAAGGTAGACCTGTTTCTTTCTTTAGTGAAAAGTTGAATGATGCAAAAAGGAAATATTCTGTGTATGATAAAAAATTCTATGCTATTGTTTAAGCACTGAAGAAATTGAGACATTATCTGATACCAAGTGAATTTGTGTTGTATACTGAGCATAAGGCTTTACAATATTTGGGTAGTCAGAATAAGTTGAATCAGAGACATATGAAATGGGTTGAGTATTTGCAAAGTTATACATTTGTGATAAAACATAAAAGTTGAGTCACTAACTGAGTTGCTAATGCATTGAGTAGAATAAGATCTTTGATGAATGAGATGAAAATTGAATTTCTAGGCTTTGATGACATGAGAGATTGTTATGAATTTGATCCTAATTTTTATGAGCCATGGAGAAAGTGCAGAATACCTATTTAAGATCAAAAGAGTACTAAATGGGATGAATATTTTATGCAAGGAGGTATGTTGTTTAAAGGTATTCAGTTGTGTATACCAAGAGGAGAAAAGAGAACTAATTTGATAAAGGAAAAAGATAGTAGTGGTTTGGCTAGACATTTTGGTGTTGATAAGACATTGAGCTTGCTTAAGGAGAAATACTTTTGGCAACAGTTGTATGAAGATGTTCAAAAATTTGTGAAAAGTTGTGGAGTTTGTCAAGTTGTAAAAGGAGTAAGTTATAATACTAGATTGTATACGTCGATTGTTGTACCTGAGAAACCTTGGATTGACATCAGTATGGATTTTTTTCTTGGCTTACCAAAGACAGTAAGAGGTAATGATTCTATATTTGTTTTTGTGGATATATTTTCTAAAATGGCACATTTTATACCTTGTAGAAAGACATCAGATGCAATACATGTAGTAGATATTTTCTTTATGGAAATTGTCAGATTGTATGGATTACCAAGGAGTATTATCTCTGACCAAGACAATAAATTTGTTGGATACTTTTGGAAGACTCTTTGGAGAAAGTTTGGTACTGAGTTAAAATATAGTTCTAGATTTCACCCACAAACTGATGGATAGACAAAAGTTGTGAATAGAAGTTTGGGTAATCTATTGAGATGTTTAGTTAGAGACACACCAAGTAATTGGGATTCTGTGTTGGCACAAGAAGAGTTTACATACAATAATTCAGTGAATAGGAGTACTGGAAAAACACCTTTTGAGATTGTAAATGGCATACAACCGAGAGGTATATCAGATTTGAGAGACATTGCTGATGAAAGAAAGAGAAGTGCTGAAGGAGTAAAATTTGCTGAGTACATGAAGACATTAGATGAAGATGTGAAGCTTAAGATGGAAAAGAATAATAAAAAATAAAAAGATAGAGCTGATAGATCAAGGAGACATAAGACTTTTGATGTTGGTGATGAAGTGATGGTTCATTTGAAGAGAGGCAAATTTCCTGTTGGAACATATGGGAAGCTGAAGATGAATAAGTTTGGACCTTGCAAGATTTTGATAAAATTTGACAGTGGAAATGCATATGTGATTGAGTTACCTAATGACATGGATATATCGCCTATATTCAACATTGCTGATTTGTATGAGTTTCATGAACCTGATGAAGACATGACAGTACCGATGAATTATATTAAGAAGCAGATGGAAGAAGTTGAAAAGATTTTGGAGCAAAGAATTGGTAGAAGTACAAGAGGAAAATAGTATATGGTAAAGTTGAAGAATAGACTGATTGAAGATAGTTCATGGATTCCACAGTCTGAGTTGGATGCATCTCAAATCATACCTATTTCATGATTTGGATAATCATTTCAAATAACACCAGGTGTCTGATGCAGGAGCATCTTGGGTCCTTGGCAATCCTGTGTCACCAAAAACATATTTGAGTTTGTCTGTGTTGCTCGGTTCCTCCTTTGACCGAGTTGATTCAGTGTTGCTCAATTTCCTTTGTTTTCTAGTGTTGGTTAGTTATTTCTCTGGTGCTCGATGAATTTCCTTGGTGCTTGGTGATGCTTGTCTAGCACTCAGTTTCCTTGCTTACTGAATTGTTTGTTTTGGATTTCTTTTGAGGCTAACTTGTGCATTTAATTTGGGTCACAGATTTAATGTTGGTATCCATCATTGGGAAGTGTGTGGACCTAGATCTGGTCATCCCTTCCTTTAATTGTGGATCTGAAGGCCGACTTGGCTCATTAGCCTCTTGTATAAATGTAGTTGTTTGGCTAGAGCTTTAGAGGTAAGTTTTGGATAGAAGAGAGAAGATAGAAAATTAGAGACTATTGGCAGATCCTCGCATGTTGGAGGACTTCTATACTTTATTGTAATACCTAGCCTAAATTAGGAAGGCCTTACAGCCTGACATGTATGAATCAATTTGAAGATAATATAACAAAGACTTTGCATTCTCTCTCTCACTATTATGTGTTGTTTCTTCCGCGTGTTGTTTTGCAAGGCGGATCTCATTAGGGTGTGTCTTTGGCCTCTCTCTCTCTCTCTCTCTCTCATTGTCTTTCATTTTTGCATCATGGGTTCATGTAGATGTCTATTGTTAACTTCACACACATATGCTACATGGAAAGATAAATTATGGAGTAAACTAATGGAAAATGGTTTAAATATTTATGTAAATGGTAAAATTAAAGAACCTACTAGTCCTAATGTGGATGTTAATACAAAAAATGATTGAGAAATCAAAGGCAATATGGATTTAGGAATTATAAAGAGTTGTGTTCATGAAGATGTCTTCTTCCACATTTGAATATTTAAGGATTCCAAAGGTGCTTGGGACAAACTTGAATATTTGTATGGTAAGGTGGATGAGGAAAATGGATTCATAATTGAGGATGATCTACTTCTCTTTGATCCTAGGAAGTTTGACACAATTCAAGACTATGTCAACAAAGCCAATGTGTTGAGAAAACTAGTTAAGGTTAGTGGCAATCCCATGAAGGATGAAAGGTTGATTCATCACATATTGAAGAGACCATGAGAAGTTCCTTCACTAAGCCTTCATTTGATTCATTTGTGGAAATGTTGATGTTGGAACAATCAAAGTTGATGGATATGGGTATTCTCATGTCTTTAAAGTCTATGGCATTGGTGGCTAATAATGAGAACCAAAGAAATCAAGGTGGAAAAATTTTCAACAAGAAGAAGAAGAAGTGGAAGCCAAAATCACAATCAGAGACACAATAATCTTCCTCCTCACAACAATGCAATTCTTCTTCCAACAAGAAGGATAAACTATTTTGTGCATATTGCAAGAAACCAAATTATGATGAGCATCATTACAAGACTAAGAGGATTAATGAGTCATAAAACCTACTCAAGAATAAAAAAATCAATGTGCCAAGTGCTTTCAAGGATTCATCTCTATCCACTTCAAAGCCAAAAGAGAAAGTATTTATGGCAAGTTCAAGTTCTTTAGTGGATAGAATTCTTGATTTAGGTGCCATATATCACATGGGTGCTTAAAAGGGGCAATTTTATTCATTAAATCCATCTAAGGTACCTCATATATTTGTAGGGAATTATACACAAGTGGAAGTTAAAGGGAAATGATCAGTTGAGATGGAAAATGGAGAGTTTAAGGATATTCTCTATGTTCCTAACCTTAGCACCAATCTCCTTTTAATTTACCAAATCACTAACTATGGAGGTGGAAATAAAGTTGAGTTCCTTCCTGATTCACTCATGGCAAGAAATCTTATGGATGATTTAGTGGTTATAGAGGGTAAAGCTAATCATGAAACAAGGTTTTATTCTTTCTCCCACTTTTAGCCTAAGTCTCCTTCACATGCCTTGTTGACACATAATCAATCACAAAGTAAATTATGGTATGAGCAGTTTGGAAAAATTAATTTCTGCTATCTTTAACAACTTAGCTCAAAACAAATGGTCGAAGGTCTACTTACAATTAAACTTTCTAAGGGTGACTATTCAACTTGTTCAATGGATATGCATCTTGAAGATAAGTTTGAAAAAGGAAAGTCCTGGAGAGCATCAATTGTTCTTGAGTTGGTTCATAGTGTTCTAGCAGGCCCCTTTCCAGTGACATCAGTCAAGAAGGGTCACTATTTCCTCAATCTGATTGATGACTTTTCTTGCTACACATGGGTCTACTTTCTTGGTCATAAGAATGAAGTGTTTAATAAGTTTCTAACCTTCAAGATTCATGTTGAGAAGAAATCAAGTAAAGTCATCAAGGTTCTTCATGTATATAATGAAAGAGGATATGTGAACTCAAGACTTAAAGAATTTTGGGAACTTGAGGGTGTCGATCTTTAGAATCCAATTACATTTAGTCCTCAACAAAAAAGAGTTGCAAAAATGAATATTAGAACTCTTAAGGAAATGACAAGTTGCATGATTGAAGCCAAGTATCTTGATCCATCACTTATGGTTGAAGCTATAAGTTGTGCCAATCACATCCTTAATAGATATCCTCATAATGCCTTAGTTGGAATGAATCCTTTTGAGGCATGGTGTAGAAGAAAACTTGTTGTGAAATACTTTAGATTATTTGGTTGTCCAACATGGGCAAACATATCTTCATAGAAATGCAAGGCACCTCCACCAAGGCCTTTTGCATTCATTGGATATGAAGAAAGTGTTAAGACATATAGACTTATGGATCTCGAGACTAATGATATCTTCATAGAGAGGAATGTTAATTTTGAGGAAAGTTCACCTAGCTTATCCTCTACTCCTCTCCATACTTTAGACATTGTGGAAACTGATAGTGACAATAGTGGTAGTGATTGAGATGCTTTATCTACCTCAACACCTACACACAAGATTACATCTTTGCTTGGTAAACTTAAGGTTGAGGATAATCCTTCATCATCATCTTCAACTAGAATGTTGGGATTATGGAAAGATGAGTTACTAAGAGGGGAGAGGTGAATCAATAACCCTAATTTTTTTTTGTTCTTTATCATTAAGATAATGTATCTCATTAACCGAATGTCATGTTATCATTTCCTTCCATTCATAACACAAATGAAATAAGAAATTATTTCTAATCTAATAAGTAAACATTCATGAAACTTCATACACTTGACACATGTATTTTGGTTTCATAGAAACCCTTGTTAGAAGGTAAAAACTATGGTGAGGATGACACCCACAAAGCTTCACTATTGCAATAATAAAGTTCATTGATTAAGGCTTACAAATTTGATCACTTCTGATGAAATTACCCTATTAGGAGTAACATTTGATACCTGTTAAGATCTACCTAGTTAAAGGATTTAAGACACACTGTTAAGTGTGCACTTAGTTAAGATATTTACAAAATACTTCTTAGGTCTACTCTGTTAAGAGATTTAGTCTGCCACAGTTGTTAGAAAGTAACAATAAACTTATCTGGATGTAGCAACTTACTTTTTTGAATTTTAGATCTGATTAGCCCTTAACTGATATCACCTTCTTGTGATAGATCATATCTTCTCTGAATACTGCTTGATAGCCTCTGGTGTTCTTCTGAATATAATCCTTAAATTCTCTGTCAAAACCTTAACGTCAAAACCCTTTTGGATCTTCAAATGTCTCATGCAGGAGGTTACTTCTCATGTGTCCTCTTCCTTCAACTGACATCTTGAAAATTCTTATATCAAAATGATTTGACCTAATTAGGGTTATGGTATCATCTAGAAAATATTAGATCTATGATCCAAATGAATATCCTAAAACAATATTGCATAGAGATCATCACCGTTTAATGATTAAATCTCCATTAAATCTTCACCTTGAACTATGTAAACCATTTTCTAGCTTGGTATAAACCATTTGCATTATTTTCTGTGCCATTCCATACTTCTATGTCATTCCTATATTACTTGGTATATACTATATTCTTGTCTTAGTAAAATACTGATTCTCAATAAATATGAATGCTTGGTTATAACTGTACTTGGTGCTTGGTAATCATCTGGCTCAGTGTATGTGCTCGGTTAAGACTATGCTTGATTACCTTGTCATTTTGCCTTGTGCTCTACTCGGTTATTATACTTAGTGTGTTGACCGACTAGTCTATTTTCTTCCTTTACTGACTATATGTGTGACACTAATGACAATTCATAATGTAATTATGTGTAACATTCTCCCCCTTTGGCATTAGAGACAAAAATACATATGTATACCATAATAAAAAAATTCTTAAAAATTCAAAATCTGTATACTTAAAAAATTTGTAGACTCCCCCTGTCTATATGCCTTAGTAAGTATACATACTATATACATATATTTTTTTCCCTTTTTTGGTAATAATGCCAAAAAAGTATATACTTACAACTTGTCAAAAATATCCTGATGGGTTTTCTCTAGGTTGGCCAAGAGGTTTCCCATTCCTCTTTTAGAATCTCAAGTGCAATATGCTCTAGACCGACCTTGGCATGCATATTAAAAATGTGATCTACCATTGATAACTCAGGAGTGGAAACTAAATCCTTTGCCTTCTTCACATGCCATTGCATCACCTCTATATGGGGTAACAAATCAGCCTATAGCTTAGTTGTTTGATATTTGAACTTGTCCTCTTCTCTTCTTAATGCGTTCCTTAACCCATGTATATGTTTGAATTTAGCATAATGAAATTTGAATGCATGGGGTTCTATGATCAAGCTTTCTGCACTCTTTAGTAGATCATCATCTAGTTTCTTCAAATTTTCATGTATTTCTACAATAAAGGAATCTATAGTGCAAAGTTTCTTCAAAATAGTGAGTACCTGCTGAATAAGTCCTTCAATTTAACTTAGAGCCTCAGATAAATTCACTTTGTGAATGGTGACTACTTGGATGATCTTTTCTATTATCTTGTATTACATCTTTGATTATGCTCTTTCTTCAATTTTCTTTTCTGCATCGGTAGTAGGAGAATTGATGTTCCTGGTAAGTACTACAAGTTGGTCAATGATGGAAGTAGACTCACCAACATTGACATCAGGTACAACTTGCATCAATATTTCTCTACCATCCTCTACCACCTATTTATGTTTTCTTTCTTGTCTCAGCTTCTCCCGAGCTACTTTTCTAGTGCAAAGTTCTCCATACCTTCTAAGAGCCTTAGGGTCCAAAGTTCAGGGGTCACATGATGGTATTTCTATCACTTCTTCAAGTGTGATCAAACCTTTTCCATGTTTCTTCTTCTTATTCTTGTCCTATTTTATAGAGGTCAGTGATTGACCATAAGGAACTAGAGTCTTTTGCTTTGGATTTGACGTTTGTTTATCTATTGATACACTTTCTTCTTTTTCCTACCCCTTTACAATTTCCTCGGTGTGAGGTCCTAGGGATTCTTGCCTTGTGATGGTATTAGAATCATCTACATGAGGTTCATTTTTAGTGTCTTTTACTTCTGACTCTTTATTTGCAGTCTCGATGTTCTCTTTTTCTCCTTCTTCACCCTTGTCTTCTATTGTATCCATTGGTTGCTCGAGTGGAGTGTCCTTGGGTTTCTTTGTGGTAGTAATATTAATGGCTTGAACCAAAATTGGTAAGTTACTCGGTATTTGTACACTAGCTATCTTGGCAATATGTTCTTCATATTTATATTTAGTAGCAGTAGTGACATCTTCATCTTTCTTAGCTTCATCATCAAGATCACCTTTAGTGATATCTTCTATCAATACATCTTTCCCATTTATTTGCAATATTTCTAGTGTATCTTCTTGTTTGGTTTGGCCAGTAGGATAAAAATCTTTAGCATATGTATCATCCTCTAGCTACTTAGTGTATGATATGTGAATAGGCTCTTTAGCTAGCCTTTGTGTAGTAACATCAACATCATCAATGTGTACACCTTTACCTCTTCCTATTGCAATTTTATCTGTAATAACTATAAGTGTAGTTTTCTCTTCTTCAGCTTTGGACTTTAAGATTTTAGTCCATTTCTCCTTGATTTCCTCATCAGCTTCTTGAATTTTACCTTGTAAGATATTCATTTCTCTTTCTTTCATTCATTTTTTTTTTGCATATTCTTTCATCATTTATTCAATCTCTTGAAGAAATTGTAAAGTGTAAAATATGGATGGGGTCCTAGAACAATGGTTTGCACATAAAAGAGATCCCAAAGAAAATATTTTACACATACATTTGAATTGTAAGGAATCCAATAATTGAAATCAGATAAAGTAAGATACATACCTCATGATGAAATTAATTTGGAAATACCTATTTTCTGGTGTCTGTGTATACTTTCAGGCAATTCTGCAACCTATTTCAGACTAGAAATGCCGAGATGAAGAAAACCCATAAATCTTTTCTCTTTCTGATGGCAGGTAGTCTTTGACCCTCATAAAAGGTCAAAGGCTACATTCTTTATTTGAAGGTTGACTTTGATGTTGTTCACAGATCTTGAAAGTTTGTCGAAAAGGGTATCCAAATCCACTCTCAGATCTGAAATTCTGCACCTGCACCTACAAGAAAAGAGGGTTTTTATTGTTTATTTGAGGGGTTTGCCTTGGTCAAACCCCGGTTTGGGAATCAACCTTAATATTGAAATTGAAATGGAGAATTCTAGCAAGTAGTAGAAGTAGATCTAACAATGAAGCTATGATATTCAATAGATATGCAAATTGTATTTGAAATGTAATCAAGTATGTTAATATGAAATCTTGAACATAACATCAATAAATGTAAATCAAACCTCCATGATTGTATGCTTGGAATCCACCTTGAGGGAAGAATGAATGGATCTTGAAGATGAAAAAAGGATCTCGAAGGAAGATCACACCATCATGATGGCTAGATCTAGGGTTTGAATGATGAATCTTGAATGCTTGAACCAAATCCCTTCAATGGATTGAATGCTTGAATCCTTGATCTTCAATGGATAACTTGGATGGAGAAGAGGACTTGGATGCTTGAGTGGATTCTTGCTTGAATGGAATGATTTCTTGATCACCTTGAGAGCGTGAGATAGGAGATTTCAAACTTGATGCCTTGATCATGAGATTGCTTGGAAACTTGATTCAGAAAATGAGAGAGGAAGGCCTCCTTTTATAGTGATCTAGGGCACAATCCTCTAGAGGGTCCACCTTGGAGAATTAAATCCCAATTAGGTCCTAACCTTTAGAAAATATACCTATATTAAATGCAATTTAAGGATTTACCATTCCGAAACCCGAAATGGCCGACCCAGAGGTGAGAAAACAAATATCCCCGAAACTCGACACCTGGAAATCAAGGAAATTTGAAATCTGGACAGGGGGCAAGGACGAGCTTGGAACTAACTAGGTCAAGGTCAAGGTTGATCTTGACTAGGTCAGGGTTGAGGTTGACTTTGACCCCATAAGGTCAACTTTGACCTTATGGTCAAAAACCTCAGGATCTTGACCTAGAATGCTAGGAAATGTAGATATGAAGTGAAAATCAGGGACAGATAGAAGCAGAATGAGGAGAACAAGTATGATCTAAGAAAAGAGCTGATTCAAGGTGCTTTACATGACCTAGACCACTCACTTGGAGGGCTAAATGCTCTTAACATGGAAGTGCTTCCATTTTTAGATGATACAGAAATAAATTTAGCATTGTTAAAATCAATGATCTCTCTCACATTTTCTTCTCGGTGTGTAAGGCATAAGTCCACAATGCTGAGATTCTATCATAAAATTCTTTGGGAATATAATTCTAAAATTCAATTGGAAATCTCTTGAATTTGATCATCACGTTGATGATTTCCGCTTCCAATTTGTCTTGATCCTCGATGTTCATGTTTACATATCTATTTATTTTATGGTGACCCAGTCCTCCCTTTTCTTTTATCTCCTTTAAAATCTCATCAATAGATTCTTCTTTATTTATAACTACTTTAAACTGACTAGCATCCTCCTCATCTGAATCTACATCATCTTTATTCCTTATTAACTTCCTTCTCTTCTTAGGTGCCTCAGTAGATACTTGAGTACCTCTCTTTCATTGATAGTTCTTGGTCAGTGTAGGCCTTATTATTTTTGCAACTCCATGTTTCAGAGGTGCGGAAACACTTGTAGATGACCTTGTCCTTTCTAGTGTAGGAGTCTTTGCCTATTTCCTCTTACCTTTTGTTGCCTTTATTGGTTCTTCCTATACCTCCTTGTTTAACTCGGTCTCTTCCTCATCTTTACTATTACCGACCGCTATCAGCTCCTTGGTTGCCTCTTCAACCAGATTCTCTACTTCTTCTCCAAGTTTTTTTTCTAAAGTGCCTATCATTTTCTTTGTCTTTCTACCAATTTTTACTCCAACCAAATCCATTTTTATTCTCTATTTTTATTCCTCATACGTGCCAAACCTTGTTTCACTTTTATCTTTAGGCTCTACAAGAAGTACCTTTATTGACCTAGTAGCTCGGTCAATGTCAAGTTCATAGCCCATTGGTGAAAACCATGTAATCCTTAGTTCATCTTCCTTTATGAGAGTGGAGTCAGTGTCCACTAGGAAACAAATTTCATCCTTATATTTCTCTACCAATTGTGTAGGTATTCTGCTTCTTTTGTGCATTCTCTCCTTAAATTTCCCTAAATTTTCATCCATGACTCGCTCAAAATTTTGACGTAAACTATTTATGAATTCACTGATTTTCATGATAACTGATTTATTTACATCCCATTGTACATCACCGATTGAGGTAAATTAATTCTGCAAGTAGAAAAACATACATACTAGTAGGGATCCAAACTTGTAGGTGTTGGATTTAGTAACTAAGATCGTTCACATGTTCTCCTCCAGTTGCCTCAAAATCAACTTGACTAGGTCAACTTAAAGTCCTTTCTTCATAATTTTATATGTTATATCAATAGTGCCACAAGGAATACTATTCAGTCTACTATATTGGAATACCTTGTAAGAAATCACATATGCTTCAAATCTAGTCTCTGGATCATCAATGGTGTTGATCCGCATACCTTTGTCATCCCACTAAGCTCTAGTCAACTTCTCTATTTCATTCTTTGGTGGGTGCCTTAGGTATTTATCTTTATCACATACTAGGTAACCGGTGACCACGTGAATAATGTCCTTGGTGATCTTTACTGGTGCATGTAGCCACATTTTTCCCTCATATACTCAGCTGAGTACTATCCTTATCCACTCGATTTTGAATACCTTCAAGAAGTGAAGAGCATTTTTTAAACCTTTAACTTCTAGATTTTTATGTTCATCCTTTAGTTTCTCATTTGTGCATAGCTCTTGGTAAGTGGATTGCAACTTAGAATCACCAATTTCACTGATCTTGTAGTGAATGTAAGACCTAATATCTTTTACCAATAAAACCCTAGGTGGTATACATGAGAATGAACCTTTCTCATCGACCTATGATTTGACCTTAGGATGCATCTTATAGTTCAATTCTTCATACTCCATGCTTTTGATTAGTGTTACCTTCTTCTCCTTATCATCCTTCAATGTGGATGCCATCACTGATAACAATTTAGGGCTTGGTGAAAACTGTATTAAAATAACTTGATTTCACTTCAAAATTTATAGTATAGCTTCCAAACACTCCATGAAATGCACAAATCACTTTAAATATCTTGTAATCTCACTGCAAAAATCTCACTCTTTTTGCTATGGTTTCATAATGTGAAAAATGAGTTGGCTCGATAAGTATTTATACCCAAAAACCTTTTTTGACATAAATAGGTTACATTAAATGCTTCAACAACTATAACTTGGTTAAAGATAAAACATTCAGTTATCTCCTCTAGATAAATTAGCTCGGTTAACACTACCAGTGCTTAGTTGACTATGTCACTCAGTTAACCTTACTATTTTCACCGACTGACAATTTCTTACTTGGTCAAGCTTTTCTGACTTTACTAATTTCAAGTTTAAAACATATGACAACCTAGTACATCTTTATTCATGTAGATATGGTATTCATGCAATAGATATAAGGAACTATTGTAAGATATAACTGATTAAAATTTAGTTCCCATACTTACTTGATTTTCTTAGGTAGAAGTGGTGAAGTCACCTAATCCAGGGGATGAGGTGTCAATAATTGTATTACTTGTTCCTACATTGTATTTAGTTGATCTTCTCCACATTTGAATCATCTATCTTTTGATTCCATCGATGGTATTCTCATTCATATCAACATTCAGTTCTAGTGCTCGGTCTCGACAATCTTTACTTAAGTGACTAACCTTGTGACAGTGCAGACATGTCATTCTACAATTTGTCCAATTCCCAGATTTTCCTCTCCAATGTAATATCATACAATTTTTAGCAATATGACCATACCTTCTACATGGTGTACAACTAACCCAAGTGTTGTAATCCCAAGTATAAGAGTTACCTTGTATTGTCAGTTGATAGGTATTGTTTTGTCTCTTTGATTTCCAAACTTGTTTCAGTTGTGCCCTTCATTATTGTGATATATGACCATGCTTGTTGCAATTGGGACAATTCTTTTCCATATAGTGCCTCTTAGGTAACTTGTTCATCTTTGATCTACATTCATATGTGTGATGTCCATACTTGTTTCAATTGTAACAATAATCATCAAATTTAGAAAAAAAGTGTAAGGAGTACCTTTAGCTTTACTTCTGCAGACATTTTCTGTGTGACCTAGTTTTCCACAGTGATAGCATGAGAGCTTCTTTGGTCTTGGATTTGCATAAGAATTCTTTTGTTCTACTTATTTTTATGACTCTCCCTACTCGATATAACCTAATCCAGTGGTGTTGTCCAGTTTTCTCTGACTCTTTAAGAATTCATCCATCCTATTGGTACTTTCCCCAATTTTCTTTATCATTTAATTATGTTGTTGTCTCATCTTCACTTCATTTTTTAGTCTTTCATTCTCTTCCCTTAATTCACCAATATCTTCCAATTTCCTAGCAAGCTCATTATTTACTTGGTTGACTTCTCTACTCATTACAACCATTTGATTGGAAATTTCAAAGTGATGCTCGACTAGCCTTAGTATTTCAAATTCTTTCTCTTCTAACTTTTTAGTCATTTTTCTTCTACCTTTAATGGCCATGTTCCTTTCTTGTTCAACTTGTCTTGTATTATTCATAACTTCAATCATTCTTACCATTTGAGTTTCTTGTCCAATTTGTAGTGCTTTTAGTTGTTCATTAAGGTGTTGATTATTTTCAGAAAGATCTGAGATAGTTCCTTCAGATGCATCAGATATACTTCCAGATCCTTCATATAATTATTCTATCTCTTCTTCCTAATACTGAGTCTCATCATGCTGAAATGCTAATTCCTTTCTTTTTTTTCAGTGACTCTCAACTTTTCTTTGATGTCGTTAATCTATTCGACAAGAATCTGCATATCCAATTTCTGATTTTCAATTGTCTCACCAAGCTCATACCTTTCCATCTCTAAGATATTTCCTCTTCAGTGATTAAACTTATTAAACAAGAGAAATAATTCTGATACCAATTGTTGGGATTATCAAAAGGTGAGTTACTAAGAAGGGAGGGGTGAATTAGTAACCCTAAAAACTTTTTTTCTTTATCCTTAAGATAATGTATCTCATTAACTGAATGCCATGTTATCATTTCCTTCCATTCATAACATAGCTGAAATAAGAATGCTTTCTAATCTAATAAGTAAACATTCATGAAAGTTCATACACTTGACACATGTATTTTGGTATCACAAAAACCCTTGTTAGAAGGTAAAAACTATGGTGGGTATGACACCCAGAGAGCTTCATTACTATAATAATAAAGTTTTCTGGTTAAGGCTTACAAAGTTGATCATTTTTTATGATCTTACCCTATTAGGAGTAACATTTGAGACTTGCTAAGATCTACCTAGTTAAAGGATATAAGAAATAGTGTTAAGTGTGCCCTCGGTTAAGAGACTTACAACAGACTTGTTAGGTCTACTTTGTTAAGAGATTTAGTCTACCACAATTGTTAGAAAGTAACAATAAACTAATCTGGATGTTGCAACTTACTTTGCTG
This sequence comes from Chamaecyparis obtusa, assembly GCA_027943335.1. Classification (NCBI taxonomy): domain Eukaryota; kingdom Viridiplantae; phylum Streptophyta; class Pinopsida; order Cupressales; family Cupressaceae; genus Chamaecyparis; species Chamaecyparis obtusa. Next base: position 280,257 of record BSBK01008401.1, on the reverse strand, counting down.
AATTTTAGATCTGATTAGCCCTTAACTGATATCACCTTGCTGTGATAGATATCTTCTCTAAATAATTCTCAGTAGCCACTGGCATGCTTCTAAATATAATCCTTGAATGCTCTATCAAAAACTTAACATCACAACCTTATCTAATCTTCAAATGTCTCCTATAGGTGGCTACTTCTCATGTGCCCTCTTCCTTCAACTGACAACTTGATAATTTTTATATAAAAAAGGTTTGACCTAATTAGGGTTATGGTATCATCTAGAAAAGCTTAGATCTATGATCTAAATGAATAAACTAAAATAATATTGCATAGAGATCATCACCATTTAATGATTACATCTCCAATAAATCTTCACCTTGAACTATGTAAATCATTTTCTAGCTTGGTATAAACCATTTGCATTAATTTCTATTCCATTACATACTTCTATGTCATTCATGTATTACTTGGTATATACTGTATTCCCATCTTAGTAAGATAATGATGCTCGGTAAATATGAATGCTTGATTATAACTGCACTCGGTGTATGTGCTCGGTCAAGACTGTGCTTGGTTACCTTGTCATTTTGCCTTGTGCTCTACTTGGTTATTATACCTAGTGTGTTGACCGAATAGTCTATTTTCTTCCTTTAGCGACTATATGTGTGACACTAATGACAACTCATAATGTAATTATGTGTAACACTAGACCTTGTTGGGTTAGAAAGACTCTTTCTTTAGCAAGTTCACTTGTGGGGGATCCTTCATACAATCATAGGACAAGGTCACAACATTAGCACGTTCGACATGCATACATTGCTACAATGATAGGTCCATATGATTCAACACAATAGGGTACACCTTGTCTTCCAATTACAACTTTAGGGGATGACTAATTGATAGACATTGTAGGTTTGTTTGTGGAGTCCTACATTTCCAACATGGGAGACATCATTGATGATATACATCTTCTCTTTGATGGGGAAGATCCTTCTTTAGTTATTGTGAGGAACACTTTGACCCTCATATCCATTCTCTACATGATCAATCTTTCAAGGTTGATGTGATTGTGGATCCTTATGTACAATAGTTGCAGGAGGTCTCTTTATCATTATAAAAGACACTTAGTTCTTTGGGACATGTTCTACATCCATCCTTGTTTGATCTCGACTTGTTCTTTTGAACAATTTTGGAAGGGTCAGTCTTTGGTTTCGATACATGGACAGTTGAGAAGTTTGTAGAGGCATCATTCATCTTGAGGTTTCTTCCTATAGATTGGGGACACATCTCATATACACCTATGGATGTGTTTCTTTCTAAGGGTAGGAACATTGTTCAAAATTCATGGACTAGCTTCTACATTCATTCTAGAGTAGCTACCACTGATAGGTATTTGACATTGAGGGGGGTCCACCGTGTCTCTCTTATTCTACTACTTCTCTTATGGGGGGGAATTTTACTCATATGGGGTTTTATCCTTCTCATACTTCTATATTGTATATACATGATGTATGTCATAATGGGGGGATCTTGATTACTCCATCCATCCATGCATCTTATTTTTCATCTCTCTTTTTGGGGGAGGGTTTTTCCCATGAGGTTTTCCCTCTTTCTCCACTTTATGAGAGATTGCATTGCATTTCTCTTGCAATTGTACATGGGTACCCAACATGGCCTAGTAGCTAGGACCCATCATGCATTGTCATATAGCTTTGTGAGATTAAGTGCATTTCCCTAAGTTGCACTTAAGGGGGGTGTTGGTGTAATTAAATATTACTAATTAAACTTCACTTAAGTTTACTTAGGATAATGAATTTGTATATTAGTTTTCATTGAGACACCTTAGAGTTTGCATTTCATTTTAGCACATGTTTAGGAGAAATTCCACTTTATATGGTGATATTTGTCATCTCATACCTCTTTGTGTGTGAGATCCACCTTTAGTGCTCTTATCATATTATCATCCTCTCATTGTTGCACATGTTGCACATACTTTGATGTACAATGGAGGATGATCTACCTTTGGTGGATATGTGATTCTACCTAGTGTGGCTGATAGCTTATCATCACCTTATCATGTAGTCTTATCACATTGCCTATATATTCAAGCACTCCTACTTTGTATTCATTCATTATCATTTGATCATTATTGAGTTATTCATTTCATCATATTATCTTGTATCTCTTGTGCTATCTTTTGAGCTTCTAGATCTTGGCATTTTACTCTTTGCCTTAGGAAATTATTACACTTTGCACATAACATTTTTGGGTTTTTCTAGTCTTGGTAGACATCTTACTCTATTATTTTTTCTTGTGCCTTAATTAAGTTGTCAAAATTTACATGAAAAAATATCTTATTCGATAACCATACATCCTCAACTTTAGAAAATAAGAAACTATTTGTAGTAGTTTCAACGTAGTATAAGTTACCTTTTAATTGTTCACTAGTAGAAATCAGTCCTCCATTATGATCAAATAATCTTACCTTTCCATTTTGAAATTCTAGTTGGTGACCTATGTTTTTTAGCTATGCCACACTTCATAGATTATACTTTAGTCCTTCAACCCAATAGAAATCATCACATTATGTATTATCTAGCAGAATTATAGAACCTTTACCTTTCAAAGGATATGGAGAATCATTACCAAATCTAACATAACCTCCATCAAGACATTCCATATTAATAAACTCATGTGTGTCGCTAGCCATATGATATGAACATCCACTATCTATTATCCATGTATCATTCTTACTAACATGAGAAATTAGGGATTTTTATTCTTCATACCTTCCTTCATCAGAATCATCCTTGATAGAAACATACACAACCTCTTCACCTTCATCATTATCTAAATCATCATCGGTTTGTCCTTCTTCAATAATGTAGCATGACTTCTTACCATTGTTCTTTAAATCTCAGTATCTCCTGAATCTATTTTCTCTTTTGTTATTATCTTGGTTGTCTTTCTTCTCATCACTATTGTTTTCAGGAGATATATATGCAATATGACCAATCTTGTTACAATTTAAACATTCCAAAGGTAGTTTACCTTAGTATTTTACTTTTCCTCTCGACAGTAACTTAGCTAGTAAATCTTAAAATTCTTCTTATTGTCTTTCTTCTTCAAATAGACTTTCCAAATCACTCTTGCAACTTTGAAACTTTTCACTTGCACTACTTACATAGCCATCACTTGATCTAGACTCTCTAGAATTTCCAATGTTCAAAGATGAGTTGAATGCATACTTAATCTTAGTAGTGGAAGGTAAACTATTTTCAAAATCATTTAGCTCAAAAGAAATCAAATTACAAATTGTAGAATCCAGTGAAACATACATCTAAGGAAAAAATCTCAATTTTGGTATTGCAAACACTTGGATGGAATATATAGGCAACAATGTCCTCAACAATTTTGTTGTTACATCTTCTTCAATATGTCCTCCTGTTAGATTATATGTTGTCATTAGTGTCACACATACATTCGTTAAAGGAAGAAAACATTCTAGTCGGTCAACACACTATGTATAATAACCAAATAGAGCACAATGAAGAATATCATAGGAACCAAACACAGTCTTGACCGAGCACTCATACAAAGCTAGATGATTACCGAGCACTGAGTATAGTTATAACTAATAATTCATACATACTGAGTGTTAGTAATTTACCAAGTGATGAATGCAGTGTATACTAAGCAATACAGGAAGGACATAAAAGTTTGTAATGTTACAACATACAAGGTAAATGGTTTACAAAGATTGAGGTGAAGATTAAATATGGATGTAATCATTTAATGATTGATGATCCATATGTAATGATGTTCTAGGTTATTCACTTGGATCATAGATCTTAGGTTTTCTAGGTGATGCCATAAGCCTAATTAGGTCAAAATATTTTGATATAAGAATTATCAAGATGTCAATTTGACAAGTACCATACATGAAGTAGCCACATATATAGACATTTGAAGATGAAATAGGGTTAAGAAGCTAAAGTATTGATAGAGAATTCAAGGATTGAATCAATATCAAATCAGAAGGCTACCGAGTAGAATTCAGAGAAGAGATCTATCACAACAAGGTGCTAACAATTAAGGACTTATCAGATCTAAAATCAAGAAAAGTTAGTTTCTATATACAGATCAATTCTACTGTTACTTTTTAAAATTTTTGGCAAAAATTAAATCTCTTAACAGAGTAGACCTAACAAGTCTTTTGAAAATCTCTTAACCGAGTGCACACTTAATTGTGTTTCTTAAATCCTTTAACTAGGTAGATCCTCATAGATCTTTATTGTTACTCCTAATAGGGAAAGATCATCAGAAGTGATCAAACATTATAGCCTTAAATGGAAATTTTTTTACTATAGTTAGTGAAGATTTGTGGGTGTCATCCCCACTGTATTTTTTACCTTCTAACAAGGTTTTATGTGATACCAAAACTTGTGTATTATGTATGAAGTTTAATGAATATTTACATGTTAGATTAGAAATAATTTCATATTTTCAGTAATATTATGAATGTATGAAAAGATAACATGTCATTCAGTTAATGAATTAAATTGTTATAAGGATTCAGTTGAAAAGTTTTTGAGGTTACTGATTCACCCCTCCCCTCTTAGTAACTCAACTTTTCATAATCCCAACAATTGGTATCAGAGTTAGTTCTCTTATTGAGGAATTTTAATCACTAAAGAGGAAAATATATTAAAGATGGAAAGATATAAGCTTGACAAGACTATTGAAAATCAGAAATTGGAGATGCAGATTCTCTTGGATCAACTTAAGGACATTAAGGAACAACTGAGAGAATCACTGGTCAAAAGGAAGGAATTAGCATTTTGGCATAATGAGACTGATTATCAAGAAGAAGAGATAGAGGAATTATCTGAAGGGTCTGGAAGCATATATGATGTATCTGAAGGAACTATATTAGATTTGTTTGAAAAGAATCAACACCTTACCAAACAAGTGAAAGCAATGAAAAAAGGACAAGAAACTCAAATGGTAAGAATGATTGAAGTCATGAAAAAAACAAGGCAAGATGAACAAGAAATTAATACGACTATTGAAGATAGAAGTCAAATGACTAAAAATTTAGAAGAGAAAGAATTTGAAATACTAAGGCTTACTAAGCATCACTTTGAAATTTCCAATCAGATGGATGTCATGAGTTAGGAAGTCAACCGAGTAAAAAATGAACTTGCTAGGAAATTGGAAGATATTGGTGAATTAAGGGAAGCGAATGAAAGAATGAAGAATGAAGTAAATATGCAACAACAACATAATGAGATGATAAACAAATCTGAACAAAGTACCAAAAGGATCGATGAATTTCTAAATAGTCAGACAAGACTGGACAATACCACTAGTTTAGGTTATACTGAGTAGGGAGAGTCATCAAAACAAGCCGAATAAAAGAATTCCTATGAAAATCCAAAGACAAAAAATCTCTCATTCTATCAGTATGGAAAACCAGGTCACACATCAAATGTCTGAAGAAAAACAAAAAGTATTCCTAACTCTACTCCTAAATTTGATGGTTATTGCTATAATTGCAACAAGTATGGACATCAAGTACACGAGTATAGATCAAAGATGAATAAGTCATGTAAGAGACACTACATGGAAAATCACTGTCACACTTGCAACATGTATGGATATATATCACAGGAATGAAGGAAAAAGATGAAACAAATCTGGAAATTGAAAAGACAAAAAAAAACCTATCAATTGAGAAGGCAAGGTAACTCTTATACTTGGGATTACAACACTTGGATTAATTATACAACCTATGGTAGATATGGTCATATTGTAGAAAATTATTTGAGATTACATTAGAGAGGAAAATCTAGAAACTGGACAAATTCTAGAATGACATGTTTGCACTGTCACAAGGTCGGTCACTTAAGTAAAGATTACAGAGACTGAGCACCAGAATTGAATGCTGATATGAATAAAAATACCATTGATGGAATTAGAAGGAAAATGAGTCAAATGTGGAGAAGATGAATTGAAGATAATGAAGGAACAAGCACAATAGTCAGTGACACCTCATCCTTTGGGTTAGGTGATTTTACCACCTCCACCTAAGAAAATAAACTAAGTATTGGAACTAAAATTTTAATCAGTTGTATCTTACAACAGTTCCTTATATCTATTACATGAATACAAAATCAGTATGAAATAAGATGCACTAGGTTGTTATATGTTTTGAACATGAAATGTGTATAGTTGGTAAAAGTTTAACTTAGTGAAAGTTTGTTAGTTAGTGAAAGTGTTAAGGTTAACTAAGTTGAAGAGTCAACTAATAATTGCTAGTGTTAACTAAGAGGAGTATCAAAAAGAGATAATTGAATGTTTTATTGTTAATCGAGTTATGGTTGGTGAATCACTGAATGCAAAAATTTTAAAAGGGAAATATTTTAAGGTATATATACAAGTCGAGACAACTCATTTTTTCACACAACGAACTACAGTGAAAAGAGAAATATTTGAGCAAAGAGATTCCAAGCCATTTACAATGATTTGAGCATTTCACAAACCATTTGGAATCTATTTAGGTAAGTTTGAAGAAAACTAAGCTATTTACATACATTTTTCATGAAGCCCTAATTTGTTGAAAATGATGACATCCTCATCAAAGACCATTCAATCTAAGGCTGATAGTGAGAAGGTCGCACTGATCAATTTTGCAACATATGAAGAAACAATGTAAAAATTTCACCTCTAGGTTGCATCACAGGTTGATGAGAAAGGTGCATTCTTGAGTATACTACCTAGGGTTTTGTTGGTACAAGACATCTAATTATACTTTCACTACAAGATCAGTGAATACACAATTTTTAGTTAAAATCCACGTAATAGGAAATTTGTGTGGATGGGAAAATGAAGGATGAGAATACTCATCTGGAGATCAAAGGTTTAACCAATTCCCTTCACTTCATGAAGGTATTCAAGACCAAGTGGATTAGGGTAGTACTCATGCAAGTAAATGAGGGAAAAATGTGGCTGGATGAATTGGTTAAAATCACAAAGGATGTTATTCACATGGTCACTGATTATCCAACAAGTGACAAAGAAAAATCCCTAAGGCACCCACTGAGGAGTGAGATAGAGAAATTTACAAGCGTTGATTGGGATGACAGAGGTATGTGTATTAATACAATCTATGACCCCGAGAATAGATTTGGAGCCTATGTGATTTCCTACTAGATATTACATTTAGTAGACCCAATAGTGTTCCTTGCGGTGTTGTTGACAAATCATATAAAATTGTGAAGAAAAGTTTACAGTTAGACCTCTTCGAGTTGATGATGAGGCAACTAGAAGAAAACATGAGGACTATCCAAGTTTCTAAGACCAACACTTGCAAGTTTGGATCATTATTAGTATGTATATTTTTCTACTTGCAAAATTGTTTTCCCTCAATTTGCGACATTCAATGAGATGTTAAAAAATTGGTCATTATAAAAATTGGTGAATTTATAAAGAGTTTAGGTTAGAACTTTGAAGCAATAATGGATGATTACTTTGGAAAATTCAAGGAAAGAATGCACAAGAGAAGCATGATACCTGAACAGTTAGTAGAACAACACAAAGATGATATCTATTTTCTAGTGGACACCAACACCACTCTTATTAAGGTTGTTTAATTGAGGACTGCATGGTTGCCACCTATGGATTATGAACTTGATATTGATTGAGAATCTAGGTTAATAAAGAAACTACTTATAGATCCTAAAGAAAAGAGGGAAAATAGGTTTGGAACCTATGAAGGAAGAAAATATAAGAATCAAAATGTATTTAGTTGGTGTAAAAGTGGGTAGAAAATAAAAGAAGATGATGAATACTCTGGCTAAATAATTTGGTGATGATGATGAAGTAGAGAAGCCGACTAAAGAAGTTGTTGGTTCCTTTTCTTTCTGCTTGTAGATTTACAATATGATTGACAACAAAATGTCTCTAACTCTTGTAACCCACTCCAGATTTGACAAGAAAAAGGGCCAATTCTAGGATATTAGTCCTCCTACACTTTGAGCCTTAATGCTCAGGCATGTGTACCTTGGATTCACTCCTTAAATGAATCAATAAATATTAAGCATTGATGTCCTTAACACATTGATTGAAAGATTTTATCATTTATAAGTTTATTGATGATGAAGAAATGCTTCCTGAGAATAGATCAATGTCTTATCCTAGGGCACTGAGTCAAATATGACATACATCAATAGAAAACTTAAATGAAACACACCCAAATCTAGAATAAGTTCTTTGCCTATTATTCCTCTCACTCTCACATTCAGACATCAGATTCTCATAACAACTATGAATTCTCTTAATCTATCCTTAAGAATTTAATCCTTCCTTGAAGGAACTCAAGAACAACTTCACAATTTACTTTGTAAACCATATATTAACTTTCTTTATAACATTAATATATAAGAATTCAAGATCAAAACAAGAAGACATTCACAAATCTGAGATGGAATTCAAGTGTATTCTCATTAAAATTTTTAGTATCAATACATTGAAAATGGAAAAATGCTAGAACCAAACCCTAGATCCAAGCTGTCTCTATTCAGTTACCAATTTCACCATCCTTTGAAAAATAAAACAAGCTTCTATATGTAGTCACTAGTCATCTTGGGATCCCTAAAAATTAGGATGCAACAAGCTACAAATGACTAGGATAGGGTTAGGGTTTCCAACAACCATACCAACAAGATTCAATCGAGAAATTACTATAGAAAAGACATGCCAGGCATCCAAAGCAATCAGGTCCAAATTGATGTTCATTTATGGCCAAAATACCAACTGGTACATTAGAGACTAGAAATGGCATAATTTTAGCTCCATGTTTGCTTCACCTACATCATAATTAGCATGACTAATTCACCCATTTTTCCATGGCATAGGCACCCTCCGTAGCCAAGTATCATCTCTAGACCATACTGCAATAGTGTACATGATAAAATTGAGTAGATTGGCTGCCCATGCATTTAATAAGAAATCCTTTACTCATAGAAAACCATTAAATGATTCAAATCTCTAGTAGTAACAGTCAATCAATTAAGTTTAAAATGCAACTGTCGATGTCTATCCTTTCCTAGCACATCGAACAGTCTTTAAAAATTGACAAATGATCAATTGGTCTTTGAAAAATATTCAGACACATCATCTTTTCCTTTGGCAACCAGTCAGAAATGAACACCTCAACAACATCGGGTACCCCCTCAAAGGCAGTGTCAAATGGGGTTTTTCCTATGTGTGAAGCTATGTTAGGAGAGGGGCCCTGTCCCACTACTAAGGTGTTGAGAATTGAGGCTACTTCTTCAAAGGACCTACAAGTGGGGTCAAAAGGAATCTCTAGCTTTTTCAATGCTAAAGTCAACCCTCATAGTCTAAAAAAGTGGCCAGATCTAGTGGGAGCGAGAAAGGAGGAAAACTCTACGTCCTCTGAAGAATCGGTTAAGGCATTTCTTCAAAAAGGAGAAGTTACTATATTTGTTCTAGATTCTATGGTGGATCGATCTGTTTCAGCTATGGAGTTCTTGATGGTTGGTAAGTTTCTAGGCCCTCATCCTAATATTAAGGCGGTTAGATCTTTTGTTAAGAAAAAATGGGCGTTGAAAGGCCATGTTGATATTGCAACCCTTCCAAAGGCTTTCTCTCATTTTCTTTCTCAAATAAGGAAGATCAGGACTACGTGTTGTGTGGTGGTCACTGGATGTTTGGTAGGACAGCTCTAGCTTTTGGAAAATGGCTTCCAAACTGGAACTATTCTGATAATTTCTTTCTAGAAACCCTTATTTGGGTTAGGTTTCCTGGGCTTCCCCTACAATATTGGAATGAGGGGGTTTTCAAAGGTTTAGCTTCCTATTTTGGAGGAGAACTCATTTCTGTCAATCCTATGATGATGGCCAAGTCTAGACTTGTTTTTGCTAGGATCTATGTCAATATCGATCAGTTTGATAATCTCCCTATTAGCACAAGTAAAAATTCCATGGTTGAATCATATTTTCTAGGCCTCTGCAGTTAGTTTTCCATTTTCCTGCCAAAACCCTAGGCAAAAATTCAAATTCTAGCCGTTTACAGGAAAAACCCTAAGTGTGCCCTATGCTTTGTTCTCATTGCGTGTTACTTTTTGGGTCACTTAAAAACTGATAAATGCATGTGCGTTAAATTTTATTACCTTGGCGGCCTTTATTTTCCTAAGTTTCCATGCGTCCAGCTTTATTTTTTCCTAAGTTCAGTGGCAGTGATTTTTCCTAAGTCAAGCCCTTCAATATTTCCTAAATTTTCTAGCCTTTATCCTTTCGTGGGCCTAGCTCTGACAACATCTACATCTAACAGTCAGTGTGAGATCTCATGAAGTGTGTCAGAGGCTTCCAAAGTTGTGCTAGCCATTGATTCTCTTTCACAACAAAAGGCTTTATAATGTAATGGGTCCACATGCTAGGTGTGCTTAGTCAGCACTATCTCATTGGTCCACGTATTAGTGACTCATAGTATTGTCAGTGGGGCCAAGGATTTCAAAGGTTCAGTGGTTCTGATAGTGGCAGAGCATCGACGGCCAGCGTGTGATCTTAAGGGTTTTTTCTAACTCATGAGGCTTTAAGATCGACTGTGGATTATTTTTTGTGTCAGAGGTTTGTTAGAACAGGGGTGAGATTCTTCATCGATGGTTGTCATAAGATCTGATGGAATATGTCAGAGGTTTGAGATCTTTTGACAACCATTGATCTCTTTTAAGGTGGGCCCAATTTTTGGTCTAAGGTTTTGGCAGAGCGGTTAAATCTTTGGCAGCACTGATAAAGTTTTTTGATGTTCGCACATTCTCAAAATAAAATGGAAAAGTTCTAAATCTTCTCGTGAATGGGTGAATAGTCTATTCACTGAATCTTAGATTTATTTAGCGGTGTTCTAAGTTTCTCGGTGAGTAAGCGAATGGCTTTAGTTGCCAGTTCACTGAATAACTAAAGGGTTAGCTGAGTAGTGGGACCGCATGGTGATTCATCACTGAGGTGTCATATTATGATTGGCTGAGTTGGAAAGGAATGTGGACACATCAGTGGGCTTGAGAGTTTCAAAGAGATGCCAGTGTGGAAGATCAAACGGTCGGTGTGTGATCTCATGAAGTCTGTTAGGGCTATGAGATTATATGCCAACCATTCGATCTTGAGCTTATGAAAAATGGGTCCAATATGATGATTCATCACTGATGTGCTCCGTTTTCATTGGTTGAGAGTTTTTGATGATGTGGAAAGTGATTTTTTTAAAGAGTTTTGTTGACTATTGTGAGATTCTACGAGCTGGCCAATCTACCAGGAATAAGATGCATCAACGGTCACATTTTAAAGTTGAGCCGGTTACCATTTTTATTCAAATTCAAATATCCTGCAGGGTTTTGCTGGGGTTTTTGAACCAGCGAGTCATGTAAATGAAGTGGTGGTTGAGAATTTATTGTTTCAAGATAGATTGTAGTTGGGAAAGGATACAAAAGACATTGCTAGAATCTGATTTTGTTTCCTATGATGCTGAGCCAGTTGAATATCAAGGTTGATTTCTTGCAGAGGGGCATTCATTACAGTTTGACAGTGAGATAATAAAATCAGATTTGTGAGAAAGAGCAAAGGATAGCATTGAAGACATAAAGCACATTAACTCAATTGCAGATATCTCATCTGTTTCACTGGGGTATTAATTGTAAACCTTTTGGGGTTGTTGTAAAGTTTTTTTTTAAGGTTAATTTTTGTAACCCTAGAATGATCGGTTGCTTGTTGTGTTAGTCCATTTTCCTATCAATGCAAAATCCTTTGAAAATTGCCTTTTCTCTACAATTCTTGAAGATGTCCCCCTCTGCTACAAGCTTGTTTTAATGTGTGATGAAAATCCATAGTGTTCATGGTTTGAGCTCTTAGCCCTATGTCCTTCATTGTTGCACCATGCTCTAGTCCAAATTGCACGTGTTGAATTGCAAAACCCAGGGAGATATTCAAGTTTTAAGGTCTGCAAGAAATAATTTCAAAATCTGCCTAAGTGTCAAAAACCCACAATGTTTTTGAAAACCCATGATGTTTTCGGTCTCCCTGCTACCTTTTGGTCTACATGAAAATCCTGGACGTTTTTGATCTTTCACCAAAAACCCTGTGTTTTTGACCTTGCATTTCTTCTCTTTTGTCGGCACTCCTTGTTCATCGATCTTAAGTGCACAAGTGCTATGGTTGGTGGGGCCAGATTCTTCAAGCGGCAGAGGGAGGAGATCGACGATCGGCATGTGATCACATAGAATATTCTCACCCCATGTGATCATGCACCTGCCGTTGATTTTGTTTTTTTAGGCATTTCTTCAATGGTGGTCCCGATGTCAAAAGGGAGGTGAAGGTGTGTATTTTCATTGGTTGTCACATGATTGCATGTCAGGAATTTCTGACATGCGACCATGGAACTGGTTGACACTTATCCCAGCAGGCCCGTTGGCTAGGGTCTGACAGATGTTTAATAGGTGACAAAGATCAGTGGTTGTCACTACATCACTGAGGAAAGATGAGGCCCTTTTAACCATGCGCTTTAACAAGAACCGTTGATGCGGAATAAAGGTAAATTGCTTGGTGCCGTCATTTGTCAGGTTCAGCCTCCGTGGTGGTGTTTCATTGGTTATGTCAGTGCACAGTGGAGTGTTGTCAGTGGGACTGGTCTTCTTGGCATTTAGGCAGATTAAAGTTCAGTTAAATCTTGTGGCTGTCATTATACCATTAATGAAACATGCTCAACCTTTAATGCAGTGGTCTAGCGATAGCCGTTGATTCTCATAAGGGAGGTAGGTGGGTCCATTGACACATATGCATAGTTGGTGCTATTTCATTCATCCATGTATTTGCATAGTGGCTTGTTGTCAGTGGGACCTAGTTTTTAGATGTGTCAGTGGGTCTTGATCCTATCAGTTAATTGACAAATGACGTATAATCTCATCGAGTGTGTTAGGTCTATGAGATCTTGCAACAGTCATCGATCTTCTTGTGTGGGCTCGGTTGAATTTCTCGATGTCTTTGGTAGTTGTGATAAAATATTTAGCGGCCTGAAAAACTTTCTTCTTGTTCACTAGTTCGCATAATGTGTTGGCGATGCCCCAATTTATTTGGTGATTCAGTGAATAGTGGGCGTGTGATCGCTAAGTTTTTTAGTGATGGTGGAAAGTATTTTGCGAATTGGTAGATGTTCTTTGGTCGCTAGTTCGCCAGATAAACTGGGGCCACTTGCTCAGTGATGTGCTTAGGTCTGATTGGCTGGTGGGTGACAGGGTGGCATTGACATGGAGGCTTGTCACATGTTTGCATAGCCTAGTTTTTGGCTATGCGATCATGCAACCACTGCTAGCATCACGGTTGCAGAGTTGGGCAGGTCCATAGTGCCTATGTTGCTGACGTGCTAGTTTTTGATTGACTGTTGACTTTTTGAGGGGCCCACGACTGTTGTGAACTTAAACATAGGCTGCTCGATGTGCTGGGAAAAGGATGAGATCTACGGACATGTTTTAAACTTTTGGATTTGACCATTGGAATTCAAAATTAAATCTATAGATGGTTTTCGCAACAAGAGGTACCCAAAATTTATGGTTTTTCTGGCCGTTTCTTGATCTGGTTGGTGGCATCGATTGTTGCAGTCTGGTCCAGTGAGTTGGGTGATTGCTTGTAGATGTTTTTCCATGTGGGGAGGATAGTTTGTTGGCTTGAGATGTTTTGATGGTCTAGTCAAACTAATTTTCATGATGAATTTGTGATCCTGGGTACAAATTTGAAGATTTTCTTACCGTGAGGATCATGCCTTATTTTTGACAGATTGGTGCCAGTTTTCCCTCCAACATGTTTTTTGAAATTTTGTTGTGGTTTAGCTATTGTAATCCTAATCCTAGTCACCCTAAGCTTCATGCAATCTCTTTGAGATTCCCAAGGTGGCTAGTGGTATAAATTTTTGATTTTTTGACTGAGTAAGGGTTTTGAATTTTGTTAGTTCTAGGGAAATAGAAAACTCTATCACATTGTAGGAAGCTGAATAGAACTTCTTTGCATCTTTTGCAGGTTATTGAAGTGGTAGTCTCATTTCTAGTATAGACATGTACATGCCTCATCATACTTAATATAACTATTCTCATGCTTTCAAGTCTCTCCTTGGTGTCAGTCTTATGAGTTTTGGATTTTCTGGTCCATTACATTGGGTTGCCTCTGTATATGTTCTAGTCTTTAGTTCTTGATTTAGGATCAAGTGAAAGATACTTTGGATAGGGCATAGATTCATTAGATTCATCTATAGAAGGATCTTAAAAGTAGTGGATGGGCTGGAATAGTTGTATTTATGGCTTTGAGTCTTTGACAGTAGTTGGTTCATGTTCTATATTTGTTTTTGAGTGCTGCCCAATGGATAATGGCACTGATCAAGGATTAGTACATTTAGTTGAGTCCAATGTCTAATTGGCTCTTGTCTACCTTCCCTATCCTCATTAATCAAAGACCATTTTAAGTTTTAAGTATTGCTGTTGGTAGCAATACCCTTCACAAGGCCATTTTATACCCAATAGCAATTGAGATTCAATGAATGTCTAGTTAACATTTAGTAGTCTCTTGCTATCATCTGCTTTGTTTAATCTAGTCCAAAGTCCTAAAATGCCATACGTTACTAGATTAGGTGCACCCACCTTGGTTTTGCATAGCCAGAAGTGTACATGGTAGTCTTGTCCCTATAGTTGGTCCAGTTGCCTTGCAAAGCTCCCATACTTGGAACTAACCACTCCTAACATTAGTCTCAAGGCATATTGGCAGCCCTAAGTGGTGTAAGTGTTTTTGAACACCAACATGTTGCATCTCTTAGTATAAAGAGATTTTTCATGATCATTCTAAGCAGATTGGAAGTTCAAGTGTTAAAAAGATAGATATTTTTGAAACCCTAGCTTTTCAGTCAAGGATCGTAATTTTTGATATCATTTTATCAAACAATAGAGAAGAAATACAAGTTATCTTCATCTTGTAAGCTTTCTATTCTAGATACTGTATGCATATGGTGAAAGGTTATACTTAATACAAACCTCAGATCTTTGCTCTCCTTTGCTCTATTCTTTGAATCTTTAAATATTTGCATAAGGTTTATATGAATGTATTGGTGCTTTGAGTTCCAACCTAGGGTTAGATTAAATATTGCTCAAAGTGGGATATGTGTTCTTAGAGTTTATTTGAAGGATTCTCATAAGTAGGAAAGATTTGAAGCCCTTTGTGTTTATGTCTAAAGACCAATTTTAGACACCATTTGTATCCATTATTTTCCTTGATATCATGCCCAATAGATAAGGCACTGGCCTATATTCTCCTATCTTTGTGTTGAGAAGAGTGATTCAAATCTTATAATCCCAAATCATTCAAATCACTACCAGTCTTTACTTTTATTTACATTTATGTATTGTCCTACCCAATGATGGAGAGTTAATGAAGAATAGGTTCTTGTTTAGTACTTTCTCACTATATCCATCTGTTGAAAGATCCAATAAAGAAATAAGGGGTAGAGTTAGAACTATCAGTCAGAGTTAATACTATTGGATCGGGTGCACCCGCCTTGGTTTTGCAGAGCCAGAAGAAGAAGAGGGTAGTCTTATCCCTATAGTTGGTCTAGTTGCTTATAGATTACCCATATTTGGAGCTAACCATTCCTTAACATCCATCATAAGCATATTGGTATCTCATGGAGTGCAAAATCCTATCCAGGAACCAACAAATTGGTGACTTTGTTGGGGAAGAACAATAATAAAGAACTCAATTGTTAGAATCTCTGGTTATTGCTACATCATAGATTATCGGTATTATATAACTCTGATAGATTTGACCCATCTGAGTCACCAACAAATTGGTGAATCTTCTGGGGACAGATAAACAAGTCTTGTTAAAGAAATCAGAATTTATGGTGTTTTCATTAATAAATCAAGTTTCAGATTGATTCAACCCTTCTAGGTCACCATCAAATCAGTGATTCTACTAGGGAATAGAGAAATACTATTAGGAGAAAATAGTGTAGGTTTCAAGTTGAGCTTGACTCCTAACCTACCTATTTCAATCATTTGATATCTCTGGTGTTACAAATTAGCATAAATAACGCGGGTACAAGTTGAGCTTAGACTCCTGGTCGGCTTATCATTTATCTAGTGGACTTCATTGAAGAGTATAAGAGTCAGTTTCATAAAGTTTCAAATCATCTCACCAAGTTGTGAGTGGTGACTATGAGCATCTCTGTAACCATTACTTATAATATATAGTTATGAGTTTCAAAATCACAAGGTCTTGGAGGAAGGAACACCCAGAAGAAAGCTTGCAGGGTGGGCTTCCTACCACATCAAGAAGAACTTAGGTTAGGAAAGAAAAAAGTGTTGATGATATGTCTCCAACTTGGAAACAAAGAGGAAACTCAAGACAACAAAATGTTTCTCCTCCTAGTTAGCAAGGAAATGCCTCAGGATATGAGGAGGTAGTTGATTCAGGCTTGAACCAATATGAAGACTATTCTTCCCCCATAGAAAGAGAGGGTGAGAGACCATCCCAAAATAGAAGCATTTCAAGAAAATTTAGTAGGTCTAGAAGCAAAAGTAGGGGTTGACAGGATTTTTTTCCCCCTTTAAACCTTGATTCATCAAAGCCCCAAGGCCTCCATGAATCTCAAGATCAACAAGAAGAGCTTCAAGCATAGGAGGCTGAATCTGAACCAACTTTGCCTGATTCTAAGGAAATATTTGAGGAAGTGTATGAATTGGAAAGAAGAATTCAAGAACAAGAAGCTATTAGGAAAATGAGAGAAAATGAGAAGGAAGAAAGGGTCAGACATGCCATGATAAGAGCTGATCAATTAAGAAGGCATTTGTTAGATTTAGAGGCTATAAATCATGTTCCCATTCTTGAGCAAACAAAAGAACTACCTATTGTCCATAAGACATTTGAAGCAAGAGTTCCTAAAGATAAAGGGAAACAAAAAGAAAAAGGCATTTCAATTAAAGAACTTGTAGCCCCTAAACTCCTTAAAGGCAAGGACTTAATATTGGAAGCCGACCTTGAAAAGGCCAAAAGGAAATAGGAATTTCTAGCTAAGGAACTTGAAAAAGCAGAATTAGAAGCTGCATCATTAGAAATGAAAAAGAAAATTGATTTTCTTAAAAAGTTTGCAAGACCTACAAATTTTACTAATTCTAACATGACACAAGGAGTAGATGCTACAAATATAGCAAATCAAACAGGTGGTTTTCCCCCACCAGGAGGTTTCAATGGTTCTACCACCACCAATAATGATGCATCTACATCCCAGGGTGCTGGTGTTTTTAATACAGGGATTATACATGAAAGATGTAAACAATTAGTTTTTACTAGTAGCCCTAGTTATCCTAACCCCATCCTTGAAGAAATCAGAAAGAAGCTTCCTAAATTCACAGGAAGCAATGTTGTAACTTGTGAGGAACATTTAAAGAAATTTATTGATCTCCTTGATGATTATAATATTGTGCCTGATGATGTTATCATGAAGCTATTTGTGCAATCCTTAATAGAGGACTCAAGGGATTGGTTTAGAGCCTTACCACATGGTAGTATAGGTTCATGGAATTAGCTTAGGCATTGTTTTAAGGAAAAATATGGTGACAAAACTCATGAAGGTTTTATGCTGAATGAGTTCAATAACATAAAAAAGAATTTCAATGAAGATGTTATTGAATTTAATGTTAGATTTCAAAAGGCCATGCATAAATTATTGTAGGTTATCAGATTAGATGAGAGGGTATGCCTTGTCACATATTTAAATGCTTTTGATTCTAAGATGGGCTACCTATTGAGAGATAAGAATCCAAGGAGCTTGTTTGAAGCTTACAAGCTAGCTGTGAACATAGAGAGAAATTGCAGAATCTCAGGAAAGTTAGGAAGGAGAGAAGATGATAGATCACCATTGTTAAATAGAAAGGATCTGAGAAAGCCTCAAGGTGTGAAACCTAAAGATGATGAAAGCCTAAAAAAAATTTTGAAAGCAATCAGGGATCTGAAGCCTGGTGAAAATAGAGGTAATAAAGTTGTAGGAGGGCACAAGCCCCCCTTTAATAATTCCAACAAATTACCAAGAATGCAGAACTACCCTTACAATACTCAATGGAAAGATGGGAGGCCTTTTATTCCTAAGAAAAGAGATAGACCAAATGATAGGACCCCTGATCCATTGCAAAGAAATTCAATGAATGTGGTGGAGGAAGTCCCATGGTGTGTTGCTTGTCAGTCACCACTTGATCCTGATTATTGTGCCATCTCCCAAAATGTCTTCCTCAAGAGGAGTAGGAATGCAATGAGGAACATCCTTATGATGACCAGGGATGTGGGATGTTCTCTTCTCATGTTTTGAGTGAGGTAGACTCTGCTAAAGAGGATGAAAATTAGGATGTTTCACATTCCCAAACTAGAAATGAATCCTATCATCAGCAAGTTTTTTCAGATGATGAAGATAGTGAGCCTGACAATATCCAGTGTAATGTTCAAAAGAATGAACAAACAACTACTTTGAGAAGACCTTCTGATGAAGAAATTTCTTTGATAACAGCCAATTTGGTTACTCAGGCAAAGGCAAATTATAACTTAATGATAAGAATGTAAAAACTTCACAAGAAAAGACCAAGGATGCTAGTCCTATTGATAAAGTCAAGCTAAAGAAAGTTGCTAAGCCTAATATTGTTTACAAGGTGAAAACTAAGCCTACTACTGAGGTTGTACTAGTTTTGCAAAAGAAAAATAAGGCCCAAACTGACAAACCTGCAGATACATCCACCCAAGAAGCTGATAAAGAGATCGCAAATTCAAAACTAGATGTACCTGATTTAAAGTATGTTCAAGTTGACATGAATAAATTGTTGTCTCAAATCATTGTCAAAGTTCCATTATTAAAGATGATGAGAATAAAAGAACATAAGGAAAATGCCTTGAAATGGGTAAAAAGTGTAGTACATACCGATTCTCAAAGAACATAAAAAACTGAGAAAAAAGTAGCAATTGTGGATGAAGAAGATGAAAATTGCAGTGAGGAGATTGTTTCTAAAATCCCTCAAATCTATTTGGACACAAATGTTGTTAGTACTACAATAGGATCGGTTGATCCTTTTTTCTTGACTTTGCAAATAAATGGAAGGTTGCTAAAGAATTCAATGATTGATTCTGGAGCATCAAATACTGTTATGCCTACTGAGGTTATGAAGTCATTAGGATTAAAAGTGGATACACCTCATGGTAGGTGTCAAGCTATGGATTCAAGAGAAGTACCAGTTGTTGGTACTATTAAGGCTTTGCCTTACAGATTGGTTGCATACCCCAACAAACAATTAACCATGAGTGTAACTTTGGTAGTTGATATTCCTCCCCAGTATGGAATGTTACTATCAAGAAAATGGAGTGCCTCTATTGGAGGTAGCATACAGTGTGACTTATCATTTGCCACTTTTAATTTTGAAGGACAGAGTATCAAAGTCACTAGGGAGTCTAGAACTCCACACATGATTGAGGAAGAAGAACAAGACAACATGAATTGTTTCCTTGATACTGATATTAATGCCCTTAAGGTCCAAGATGAGGAAGCAGAGGAAGGTGTTGAACCTCCCCACAAATCAAAAAGCCAAGAAGGATGGATTGACCATGATAATCTCTGGAATATGTATTTTGATGGAGCAAATAGCAAAGAAGGATCTAGAGCTGGAATATTGCTCATATCTCCAAATGGTAAAACTTTCAAGTTCTCATTTACTTTGTTGTTTTCATGCACAAATAATGTTGCAGAGTATGAGGCTCTATTAATTGGTCTAAGATTAGCATCAAGGCATGGCATAAAGTGTTTGAAAGTTATAGGTGATTCTGAGTTAGTCATATCCCAAATTAGATCAAAGTATGCCTCAAAGAATCAGAAGTTGAAACAATATAGGAATGCAGTATGGGATGAGATTTAAAGCTTTAGTGCTTTTAATATTTGTTGGATGGAAAGAAGTTAGAATAGGATGGCAGATTTGTTGGCTAATATAGCCCTTAGACTAGAAGATGCTACATTTGCAGATGTTTCCAATATAGAGATACAAGCCAGACCTTCCATCCCTGACAATCTAGATAATTGGCAAGTTTTTTCTAATTACCAAGATATATTAAGGTTTCTCCATTGCGAATCTCATTTTGGTGATAAAGAAATGGATTTTAGTGCTTATGTTAATACAGTGAATGGCAAAGATGTCATCTTTGGGAAAGAGGTTTTGCAATTAAAATCAAACAAGTTTCCTAAAGGACTAGTTGCTCTTGAAAGGGCATTTGACAACAAAGACAAGGCCTTCTCAGCTAGTACTAATAAAATCAATGAGCTTGAAGAGATAAACTTGGGCACAAGGATAGCTCCCAAGAAAGTTTATATAGGCAGGTCTCTCTCCCCAAGAATTAGAAAAAATTTGATTGACCTTCTCAGAAAATTTAGGCATGTTTTTGCCTGGTCTTATGAAGACCTTAAAGCTTATAGGGAAGACCTTTTCCAACACGAGGTTCCACTCAAAGAAGGCACAAAACCTTTCAGACAAAAGTTGAGACCTGTTAACCCTACCTTGGCACCCAAAATGTAGAGTGAACTCAAGAAGATGATGGATGCTAGAATAATCAAGCCCATTAGGCATTCCACTTGGGTTTCAAATTTAGTGCCTATCAGAAAAAAGAATGGTGATATCAGATTATGTGTAGATTTTAGGAATCTTAACATAAATTCTTTGAAAGATAACTATGGATTACCTAATATGGAGAACATGTTGCAAAAGGTCACTAGATCAGAATTGATGTCCATGATGGATGGTTTTTTTGGTTATAATCAAGTGATGGTCAAAGATACAGAATAGTTTAAAACTACATTTACAACTCCATGGGGAACATATGTTTATGTAAGAATGCCATTTGGGTTGACTAATGTAGGTGCCACTTTTCAGAGGGCTATGGATGTAGCCTTTGTAGATTTCATTGATAGATTTATGGTGGTATATTAGGATGACTTGACAGCCTTTTCAGCAAAAGAAGAACAACATTGTCAACATCTTGAGAAAATTTTTATTAGAGCATTGGAATATGGGGTTTCATTGAACCGAAAAAAGTGTGCCTTTGGTGTGACAGAAGGAAAACTTTTGGGGCACATTGTTTCAAAGGATGGTGTAAGGATAGATCCTGAAAGAGTGGAAGCTATTGAAAAATTATCCTTACCAAAGAACATCAAGGGAGTTCAGTCCTTTTTAGGACAGATCAACTTTTTAAGAAGGTTTATTACAAACTTTGCAGAAATTAGTATTCCCATATCAAGGATGTTGAAGAAAGGAGAAAAAATGGAATGGAATACTGAAGCAGTCCAAGCCTTCAATGACATTAAGAGGGCCATTAAGCATGCCCTAGTCTTAAGGACACCAAATTACAGTAACCCAATGCAAATTTTCTCTTTTGCATCTACTCATACTATTGCTGCAGTACTTTTACAAAAGAATGCTGAAGGTTTTGAACAACCTATTTCCTTTTTTAGCAAGACTTTACAAGCAGCAGAATTAAATTATGATATCATTGAGAAAAAAGCTTATGCCTTCGTCAAGGCCATTAAAACATTTAGATGTTATTTGGTGGGAGCTACAGTGGTCTCTTATGTTCCAAGTGCTACAGTTAAGGACATTTTGGTCCAATAGGAGGTCTCAGGAAGAAGATGTAGATGGATTAACAGAATTCAAGAATTTAACATTGATATCCACATTACAAAGTTGGTTAGAGGTTTAGGCCTGGCTAAACTGATGGCCCAAAGTAATCTAAATGCAAACCAGATAAATGCTTTAGAAGAGGATCAAAGACCGTACATGTGTAACATGGATTGTTGTGAATGGTATAAAGATATTTTCAAATATCTACAAAAGATGGTCTTACCCCTTGAATTGGATGAAAATAAGAGAAGAACTATTAAACTCCACTCTTTGAGATATGAAATTATAAATGGTGAGCTTTGTTGGAGGAGTAATGAAGGTGTTTTTGTCAAGTGTGTAGACTATGATAAAGCCCAGCTCTTGATGCATGAAATGCATAGTGGAATTTGTGGAAGACACTACATGGAAAAGACTACAGCCCACAAGATCATCAGGGCAGGTTTTTGGTGGCCTTCACTTTTCAAGGATACCCATCAGTTTGTTAAGAAGTGTGATCCTTGCCAAAGGTTTGTAGGAAAACTAAAATTCAGTGGGAATGTGCCCCTCAAATCTGTTTCTATTCAAGCCCCTTTCCAGAAGTGGGGTATGGATTTCATTGGTGAAATCCCTAATAAATCTAGTGGTGGACATTCTTATATCTTAGTGGCAACTGATTATTTCACTAAATGGGTTGAGGCAATCCCTACAAGAAGAGCAACTAGCACAGATTTTGTGGTGCAGAATATTTTGACAAGGTTTGGTTGCCCAGAAACTATGGTGGTTGATAATGCATTATGATTTAGGTCAGAAGAGTTTGTTGACTTTTGTAGACATAATGGTTTTAAAATTTCATATTCTTCTGCTTATCATCCACAAGGCAATGGCCAGGCAGAATCTAGCAATAAAAGTTTAATCAAGATTTTGAAAAGAGTCTTGGAAAAAAACAAGAAGGCCTGGGATTCCAAGTTATTACAAGCCTTGTGGGCTGATAGGGTTACAATAAAGAAGGCAATAGGGTGTGCCCCTTTTGACTTAGTGTATGGAATAAATGCAAGATTACCCCAAAAAAATTTGTTGCAAATGTATCATTTCATTCAAAAATATGATGAAGATGTTGAAGAAGATATGACAGTTAGAATGAATGACCTAATTAAACTCAATGAGGTAAGAAATGATGCACACATAAAAAATGAGAATTTGCAAGCCGAGTGCAAAGTCCTATATGATAGAAGGACTATTCAGAGAAATTTTGTAGAGGGAGACATGGTATTAATGTGGAATGTAAGAATGCAAGACAAAGGAAAACATGGGAAATTTGATCCCATATGGTTAGGCCCATATATTATTGAAGAAAAATGGGGAGCAGGCTCTTACATTCTGAAGAATTTGATAGGAGAACTCTTGGAGTTCCCTGTTCATAGAAATTTTTTGAAGTTCTACTTGTCCTAAAGATTTTTGACTCTCTGTACAGTTGTG
The DNA here is from genome assembly GCA_027943335.1 of Chamaecyparis obtusa. NCBI lineage: Eukaryota > Viridiplantae > Streptophyta > Pinopsida > Cupressales > Cupressaceae > Chamaecyparis > Chamaecyparis obtusa. The sequence continues at coordinate 257,082 of BSBK01008401.1, read as the reverse complement.
TTTAAAAGTTTTTGTGTGCAGTTTCCTATTTTTGGTTCGAAGTTTTGGTTATGGTCTACTGTACCAAGAGATTCTAGCTTCTCATTGTATCTACAGGAGATACATGTCCCCGAGCATGAGCCACTATTAGCACAAGTAAAAATTCCATGGTTGAATCATATTTTCTAGGCCTCTGCAGATAGTTTTCCATTTTCCTACCAAAACCCTAGGCAAAAATTCAAATTCTAGCCATTGCAGGAAAAACCCTAAGTGTTCCCTATGCTTTATTCTCATTACGTGTTACTTTTTGGGTCACTTAAAAACTAATAAATGCATGTGCGTTAAATTTTATTACCCTAGTAGCCTTTATTTTCCTAAGTTTCCATGCGCCCAGCTTTATTTTTTCCTAAGTTCGGTGGTAGTGATTTTTCCTAAGTCAAGCCCTTTAATATTTCCTAAAGTTTCCAGCCTCTATCCTTTCTTGGGCTCGGCTCTGAAAACATCTACATCTAACATTCAGTATGAGATCTCATGAAGTGTGTCAGAGGCTTCTAAAGTTGTGCTAGCCGTTGATTCTCTTTCACGGAAAAAGGCTTTATAATGTAATGGGTCCACATGCCAGGTGTGCTTAGTCAACACTTTCTCATTGGTCCACGTATTAGTGACTTAGAGTATTGTTAGTGGGGCCAATGATTTCAGAGGTTTAGTGGTTTTGACAATGGCAGAGCATTGATAGCCAACATGTGATCTTAAGGGTTTTTTCTGACTCATGAGGCTTTAAGATCGGCCATTGATTCTTTTCTGTGTCAGAGGTTTGTCAGAATAGGGGTGAGATTCTTCATCGATGGTTGTCATAAGATCTAATGGAATACGTCAGAGGTTTTAGATCTTCTGACAACCGTTGATCTCTTTTAAGGTGGGCCTAGTTTTTGGTTTAAGGTTTTGGCAGAGCGGTTAAATCTTTGGTGGCACTGATAAAGTTTTTTGATGTTCGCACATTCTCAAAATAAAATGGTGAAGTTCTAAATCTTCTCACGAATGGGAGAATAGTCTATTCACTTAATCTCATATTTATTTAGTGGTGTTCTAAGTTTCTCAGCGAGTAAGTGAATGGCTTCAGTCACCAGTTCATTGAATAACTAAAGGGTCAAAAGGTTAAGGGTTAGCTGAGTAGTGGGACTGCATGGTGATTCATCACCGAGGTGTCATATTATGATTGGCTAAGTTGGAAAGGAATGTGGACACATCAGTGGGCCTGAGAGTTTCAAAGAGATGCTAGTGTGGAAGATCAAATGGTTGGCATGAGATCTCATGAAGTCTGTCAGGGCTATGAGATTATACGCCAACCGTTCGATCTTGAGCTTATGAAAAATGGGTCCAATATGTTGATTCATCACTGATGTGCTCCATTTTCATTGGTTGAGAGTTTTTGATGATGTGGAAAGTGATTTTTTTAAAGAGTTTTGTTGACTGTTGTGAGATTCTATGAGCTGCTCGATCTACCGGGAATAAGATGCATCGACGGTCATGTTTTAAAGTTGAGCCGGTTACCATTTTTATTCAAATTCAAATATCCTACAGGGTTTTGCTAGGGTTTTTGAACCAGTGAGTCATGTAAACGAAGCGGTGGTTGGGAATTTATTATTTTAGGATAGATTGTAGTTGGGAAAGGATACATAAGACATAAGTTATTGCTAGAATTTGATTTTGTTTCCTATGATGCCGAGCCAGTTGAATATCAGAGTTGATTTCTTGCAGAGGGGCATTCATTGCAGTTTGACAGTGAGATAATAAAATTAGATTTGTGAGAAAGAGAAAAGGATAGCATTGAAGAAATAAAGCACATCAACTCAATTGCAGATATCTCATTTGTTTCACTGGGGTATTAATTGTAAACCTTTTGGGGTTGTTGTAAAGTTTTTTTTAAGGTTAATTTTTGTAACCCTAGAATGATCGGTTGCTTGTTGCATCTCTTAGTATAAAGAGATTTTTCATGATCATTCTAAGTGGATTGGAAGTTTAGGTGTTAAAAAGATAGAAATTTTTGAAACCCTAGCTTTTCAGTCAAGGATTATAATTTTTGATATCATTTTATCAAACAATAGAGAAGAAATACAGGTTATCTTCATCTTGTAAGCTTGCTATTCTAGATACTGTATGCATATGGTGAAAGGTTATACTTAATACAAACCTTAGATGTTTGCTCTCCTTTGCTCTATTCTTTGAATCTTTAAATCTTTGCATAAGGTTTATATGAATGTATTGGTGCTTTGAGATCCAACCTAGGGTTAGATTAAATATTGCTCAAAGTGGGATATGTGTTCTTAGAGTTTATTTGAAGGATTCTCATAAGTAGGAAAGATTTGAAGCCCTTTGTATTTATGTCTAAAGACCAATTTCATACACCATTTGTACCCATTCTTTTCCTTGATATCATGCCCAATAGATAAGGCACTGGCCTATATTCTCCTATCTTTGTGTTGAGAAGAGTGATTCAAATCTTATAATCCCAAATCATTCAAATCACTACCAGTCTTTACTTGTATTTACATTTATGTATTGTCCTACCCAGTGATGGAGAGTCAATGAACAATAGGTTCTTGTTTAGTAATTTCTCACTATATCCATGTGTTGAAAGATCCAATAAAGAAATAAGGGGTAGACTTAGAACTATTAGTCAGAGTTAATACTATTGGATCGGGTGCACCCGCCTTGGTTTTGTAGAGCCAAAAGAAGAAGAGGGTAGTCTTATCCCTATAGTTGGTCCATTTTCTTATAGATTGCCCATATTTGGAGCTAACCATTCCTTAACATCCATCATAAGCATATTGGTATCTCATGGAGTGTAAAATTCTATCCAGGAACCAACACTCCCCTTAGTTATCAACATCAACTCCAAACTAGGTTAGTGGAAACATGAGGTAATTTTTGAGTCACTCGCATTCACCTATTTTGTGTGTCATAAAATGGGTCATTGGGCCAAACATTACCCAAAGAAAACTCCTAAGATTTCTTTTCTAGCAGACTCAGAACCTAAAAAGATGACTAGACAAGTCTGGAAGGAAGTTAAAGGTGATAATAGCAGTAAAAAGGAAGAATTGACAGAGAAAGTAGATTCTAATTCTATCTCAGTGTTGGAGGAGGGAGAAAAGGTTGAACTAGTTTCCCATGTGTCAGATTTGGTTGCTATCTCTTGCAAGGATGTTGTCCCTAAGGAGAGTAACCATGTGGTTCTTTCTTTTTTATAATCTCCTGAGAATCCCTTGGGTGATGGTCTTTCTGATGATGACTTGGTTCCAATGGTGGCGCTGGTTCCTATTTTGGAAAATGTTTCTCAGATTGGACCCTCAGCTGATAGAGTTCTTGTTGAAGATGTTAAATCTAATGAAGATGACTTTTCTTTTGTTCCTGATACTCTTTCAAGAAGTAGTGATGAAGATCTTGTAACTGTAGATGAGCCCTCTATAGAGAATAGAGAGCCCTAGACTATTCAAAAAGGGAAGAAAAAAAAAAAGAAAGAGAAGAAACTTGTCACATCGGGTTCCAAGGGTGTCACCACTCGAAGTAAAATAGATGGAGGATCCAAGCTAAAAGTGGATGTTGGACCTTAGAAAAAAACTCAAGGTAGATGTACTAACAAAGAGATCAAAGAAAGAGAAAGAAAGAAGGATATTGTGGATGGTAAGCAACTTACTATCCAGGGAGTCTGTACTCCAGTTAAGAAATGAAGCTCATTTCATGGAATATAAGAGGGCTGAATGCCCCTCACAAGAAATACATTCTTAGGAATCTAGTAAGATACCACAACCTTGACATCATTTTTGTTCAAGAAACTAAGATGGGGAAAGAGAAGGTTGAAAAAAATAGAATTTTTAAAAATAATGGGGTGGTTGGCTTTAGCTCTAAAGGGGCTTTGGGAGGGGTTTCTATTTTTTGGAATCAGAATCACTCCCAGGGGACTATGATCATGGAAAATATGAACTACCTTAGCATTAAATTTTTTCATGTTAAGATGGATTTTGAATGGGTTTCTACTACTATTTACGCCACCAACTCTAAAGTTGGTAGATCCCAATTCTGGAAAAAAGTTGAAAATCATAGAAAATCCTTCTAGGAGCTTCCCTGGTTGATTATTGGGGACTTCAATTATCCTTTGAAAGAAAATGAGAAGTTTGGTGGGGTGGATAATCAAAGTCATCTTGATGGTAGAATGGAGCTTATGGAATTTATTAATAATCAAGCCCTTTTTTATATGGAGCTTCAGGAGGTCAATTTTACTTGGTCGAATAGAAGGATTGGTCAAGACCTCATCCAAGTTAGATTGGACTATGCACTGATCACTAGGTGCTGGCTAAAAAACTTTGGTTACTCATTGTCGTCCCTTTTGAAGATTAGCTCCGATCACTTCCTAATCTATTTTTGTGCTGATCCAATTACTATGAAGGGTCACCCGCTCTTTAGGTTTGAAAAGATGTGGGTTGATCATCCAGATCTGGGTTAGCATATCAAAGATTGGTGGAATTTTAATATTCAGGGCACTGCTATGTTTAGAGTGGTTTAGAAACTTCTCAGTGTTAAACAAAATGTGACAACGTGGAGTAAAGAAGTTTTTGGTGATATTTTTAAATCTAAAATTCAGCTCAAAAGGGATCTTGATGTTATTCAGAACACCATCCAACATTATAGGCTGGCGGTGGAGCTTAGGGATAAGGAGGAGAGCATCCTTGCCAAAATACATAATATTATTTTCAAGGAGGAAGAATACTGGAGACAAAGATCCAAGTCTATTTGGCTTAAAGCAAGGGACAAGAATACTAGATTCTTTCACTTATCTACCTCAAAACATAGAGCTACTAATAGAATATCCAAACTTAAAGTGGAGGAAGGGGAAATCACCAATGATAAAGATATTTCTAAAACTATGATTAATTTTTTCTTTTCTCTTCTTTCTAAAGACTTGAATCTTGATGTGAGGTATCAAAACATCCTTCTTGAAACCATTCCTTCCATTGTTAATGATACTACCAACAAAGCTCTTATTGCTATCCCTTCTTTGGATGAAGTTAAGTCTACTATCTTCTCTTTTGAAGGTGATAAGTCCCTGGGTTTGGATGGGTTCCCAATGTTCTTCTTTATATTTTTTTGGCATATTATTGGTGTGGATATCAAAAATATTGTTAAAGAATTATTTGGACCTAGATCTTTTCTTAAGGAGATTAATGCAACCTTTCTTGCTCTGATTCCTAAGAATCATGGAGCTGATTCTATGGATTCCTTCAGACCGATTAGCTTGTGTAATTCTGTGTACAAAATTTTATCCAAAGTTTTAACCTCTCATTTTCTAGTTATTCTCCCTTAGATTATTTCTCCTCAGGAAAGTGGTTTTGTTCTTGGCAGGTAGATTCTTGATTTGATTATGAAGGTTCATGATGTTATCCACTCCACTCAGGTCTCTCTTAACCCTGGTTTTCTTCTAAAATTAAATCTTTCAAAGGCTTATGATTGGGTGGACTGGGACTTGTTGATCAAGGTGTTGAGATCCTTTGGTTTTGGTGACAAATTCCTCAAATTGATTTATCAGCTCATTAGTACTTCTACTACTACTATTCTGGTCAATGGATCCCCTTCTAGATTTTTTAAACCCTCCAGGGGTCTTAGGCAGGGAGATCCTCTTTCTCCTATCCTTTTTTCTATCTTGGCTAAATGTCTAGGTCATTTTCTTTAGAAGATTGTCTCCACTGGGTTGTTCAAAGGGCTTTCCCCTTCTTTAGCTTCTAGTCCTTGTTCTCATGAATAGTTTGTGGATGACACTGTCATCATGGGTTTCTCTTCAATCCAAGAAGTGAAGAATATTAAACAAGCTCTTTCTATCTATTCTCTAGGTTTAGGACAATCTATTAACTAGCATAAGAGCTCTTTATTTTTTATCAATACTCCTGAGGACAGGGAGTATAAAATTAGTAGAATCATAGGATGCAGAATTGATTCTTTTCCTGCTACCTATCTTGGCCTTCCTCTTGGTCTCAAACCTATGGATTCCTTTTGGGCTGGTATTGTTGATAGATTTAACAAGAAATTGGCTAGTTGGAAAGGTGTGCTTCTTAGTCAAGCAGGTAAACTTCAGCTCTTAAAGGCCTCTTTGCAAAACTTCCATGTTTATGCTCTTAGTCTTTTAAACATACCTGGTAAACATGCTGATATTATTGAAAAAATCCAAAGAAACTTCTTGTGGTCAGGAGTGGAAGACAAAAAGAGACTTGCTTTAGTTTCCTAAGACAATGTTTGTACTCCTAAAAGGTTGGGGGGGGGCTGGTAATATGCCCTCTAAGAGTTACCAATATGGCGTTGTTCGCCAAACAAACTTGGAGAATTTTTGGGGAAAAAAGAGAATGGAATGAAATTATCCATAAAAAGTATCTCTTCTCTTTCTCCAATATTTCTAAATATTGGGAAATGGATTTGAAAGTGTAAGGCTCTTTTATTTGGAATAGTATTTAGAATGTCAAGGAGGTGGCTTTTAAAGGGGCTAAGTCGTTTCTTTGCAATGGTAGAAGGATCTAGTTTTGGGAGGATTGCTGGCTCAAAGGTTGTCTCCTTAGGTCTGTCTATGCTTTTCAACCTCTCATTAATCAATACATTCAGAGATTTGGAGCCAAGGTTAGGGACTACTAGAGGAATGGCTCATGGACATTTTCTAGTTCATGCAAAAATCCCAGGAAATGGCCTTTTCCCTGCAAGGTTTGTTAAGTTGTCCTGCTCGACCTACAGTCATAGTTTTATCTTGCAAAGAAAATCCATAATGTTTCATGGTGTCCACCCTTAGCCCTGTGTGCTTCATGTTTTCACCTTTCTCTAGTTCAGATCACATCTCCTGAATCGCAAACCCAGGGAGATATTCAAGTTCTAAGGTCTACAGGAAATAATTTCAAAATCTGCCATAGTGTCGAAAACCCACAATATTTTTGAAAATCTATGATGTTTTCGGTTTGTGTGAAAATATTCATTATTTTTGACCTTGTGCTTCTTGTTTTTGCATGCTTGTCTTCTGGCATCAAAAACTCTATGTGTTTTCAGTCTTTCGCTATGTCAAAAAGTTTGTGTGTTTTCGACCACGGTCTTAACTAGGCAAGTGCGATCGTTGGTGGGTCCCAGTTCTTCTCAATTGCTAGGTGTGGTTAAAACTCAAACAAAATCAGTGGTTGTCATATGTTCACATGGTAAAGATGCACGTTGTTTATCCTTCATTCTTTTGCGACAACCGTTCGATTTTCTTGTATGGGCGTGAAGTGGGTCCAGGTCTACAGGCTCTTCCTGATTAGTTGTTGGATGGCCACATGTTAGACTTTTCTGACATATGATCATGCGATCGCTTCCCACCTGTCCGTGTGGGTCCCAATTCTTCATGATGTTCAACTGCCTGGTGGTTAAGTTTTTCTTTCCATGATTTGGTGACTCACGGTTATCTCTTGGTCGATGTTTCTTGGTGGTTAGGCCCTTAACATCTGGCGACTTGGCTGACAGTTTACTTTGCCTTAATCATGTAATGGTGGGCCTGGATCTTCATGTTTTTAAGGGTAAGGCCTCTTTGGCGATGGTCCTGGAGGTGGTTATGTGGAAGCCTATGGTTGGTTGTCGCATGATCGCATGTCAAAGATTTTGGACATGTGATGATGTGACTGGTTGACACCTATCCCTTTGGTGTTGGAGTGCTGTGGTCCTGCTATCTGACTTGGAGGCTGAGGTGGCAGTCTTGTTTCCTTGTCGCGTGATCACAAGGGCCATCTTTCGGCCATGCAATCATGTGACAAGGGTGCCACATTGTGTTGGGGCCTGATGGCAGGTGGTGACATGCTGAGTTCCAGTTGGTTTCTGGTGTACTGAGGTGGCAAGGGGTTTGCGGTGGCACCTGTCTGCTCGGTGGTGATGATGTGCTCAATTCTCATTGGTCAACGCGGTGACTTGGTAGTTTATCAGTGGGGCCCATGTTTATAGTGCCTGAGTGTGTTTGACATTTGGTGGTGAATGCTGGCGGATAGTTGCATGTTCACAGCCTTTTTCATGTGACTGATGTTTTGTGTTAACCCTCAGCGGTGGCGGTTGCGGCAAGGTAAAGGGGTGCGACTTGTCGCATGTTCGCATAGCCCATTTTTGGGCTATGCAATCATGTGACAATGGTCTAATTGCACTGTTGCGGAGTTAAAGGTGGGTCCACAGTGCCAGTGTTGCTGAGTTGTTCAATTTTGATCGGTTGCTAATTGGTGATGGGGTTGTTGACTTTTTGAGGGACCCACGACTGTCGGGAATTAAATATGATCGCCCAATTTTCCAGGAAGGGAAAAAGATCTATGGACACGTTTTAAATTTTGAAGTAACCGTTTAATTTCAAATTTGAATTTTGTAGAGGGTGTGTAATGACAGAAGTACCCAAAATTCAATTTTTGAGCGGCCAGAGTGGGTAGAATGGATTGTCAAATGTTGCGGAGTGGTCCAGGCTGCCATGATAGTTGCAAAGGAGTGTCTTGCTTTAGGGGAGTAAATGAAATAGTACCCTGAAGTGTGTTGCAGAGATCTTTTTGGCTAGATTTCTTAGGGTTTGGTGTTGATTTTGTACCTTGGGCCAATACAGGGCTAGTTGGCTGTTGAAATTAGACTGTTTGGGCTAGCATGTCGCAGCTTGATCCCTATCTTGTTTGTGTTAACTCCTCGGTGGGGGATGGTGGATTTGAATTTTGAGTTGGAAATGATCATTGTGCTTGCATTGTAACCCTGGTATAAAAGGATTTTTATGATCATTCGAGGTCATTGGGAGTTAGGTTTTCAAACTTTTCTGGTTGTGAGTCTTCTGCCCAGTCTGAATTGTAATGAGCTTTTTTGGTATATTTTGACAATAGAAAGAAAATTGTAGGTCTAAGCTATAGTTTGCAAGAATGGTTCCTTTGGATTGATTGTATACACTTGAGGATTCTTCATACTTAATACAAGCACATGATTCTTATCTCTCCTTTGTGTCAACATAGATAAATTTTGAACTTTCTAGTTCATTGCATAACTATTTTATGTATATGCCTTCATTCTTGAGTTCTAATCTAGTATTAGATGAAATGATGCTCTAGATGGGACATAGATTTATCTTTTTTCTATGTAAGGATACTCTGCAAGTAGTAAAGGAGATTGTAAATGTGTTTATGGCTTTGAAGCTCAGATATATTTTGGTGTGTGTGTGTAGTCTGTCTAAGAAACCTTGCCCAATGGATGAGGCACCAGCCTAGATAAGTAATTCCTTGTTGACATGTCCTGATCGAGGTTGTTATGATTCAAACACATGAAATTGAGAACCATCCTTAAGTTTCAGTATTTGGTTGTGTAAGGTTCCACCCCATAGTAATCGAGAGTCAATGAATGTGTGGTTATCATTTAGTACTTTCTTACTATCCTTTTATCTATTATTCAAACTCAGTCTTTGGTGTGTGAAGTATAGTTTATACTAGGTTAGGTGCACCCGCCTTGGTTTTGCAGAGCCAGAAGTAGAAGAGGGCAGTCTTGTCCCTATAGTTGGTCCAGTTACCCTAAGACCTCATAACATTTTGGAGTTAACCATTCCTAAAATCCATCTAAGGGTATATTGGCAGCCTAAAGAGCATAAGCATCATTTTAAACACCAACAAGATGGTGACTCTACTGGGGAAGTGTTATACATGTTCATCCTAACCAGTAGGTCATCATTGGAAGAAACAAGGTTGTTCTTGTCCCTTGTCTCTCTAACTCATTTGAGTATTTCTAGAGTGAAGAAACTATATTGTGATATTCCTAATACACTTGGGTGGTGACTCAAACATCTCTAAAGCAGTGCTAGTTGTGTGCACAGATGTGTGATCACACTTCTATGAGTCTTTGTATGCGAGAGTGCTCAACAGTGAGTTCTCACAAAATGACCCATAGCTCTCTATCTGAGAAGAGCATGGTTTGAATGTGGCCCTCAGATCAGCCTATTTTACCCATGCAAATACAACTCAGAATGAGAGATTCGAGTTGATCTAAATGAAACTATTCTAAATGATTTGCCATGCAAACTAAGCTAAACTAATTTATTGAAAATGAAATTAAGCTATATGTAATGGATTTAAACTAAAATGATTTGCAATTAATCTAAAATGTAAATTAATCTAAAATGTGAATGTGCAAGTTGAAATGCTAAATGATTACAAGCTATGAAATTCTGCAGCATAAGTTCGATATCAAAATTCGGGATGATTGAATGAGCATGAGAGGTCTCCTTTTATAGGAAAAGTTGGATTCAAATGTGAAAGTAGAAGCAATGTGGGATAAATGAAAAAGAGGAAACAATCATCATTTTTAGAAGGTTTGTAATAAAATGGAATTACATTTTATTTTCTTTTATTTTTATTCAATTTGTTTCCTTTTTCATCACAGGAGATCTTTTGAGAGAATATTTCATTTATTTAATTTTAAAGAATAATATCTCTTTTAATTAAATAAGGTAATATTATATAATTTAGAAATGAATATTAATTCAATAAAATAAAACCATTTAATTAAAAGAGGATTTTAATTAAATAACATTATTTCATTCAAAGAATATTAATTTTAATTAAATAATATTATTTTATTTATTAAAAAGGGATATATTTCTTTTAATTAAAAATTGATGGGATATTCAAACTTTAGGGAAAATTGAAATATTTATGATTTGATCAATAAATTTGATTTGAATGTATGACAAATATTGATTCAGGAATTGATATCGATAGATTAAATAAATGGGACCCAAAATCTAGGCGACCATTTTATGGTGCATACATTTGCCCCTCTTTGACTAATGTGTGATCGATTTGGGAACACATGTAGTCAAAGAAGAATTGAAATGTGAGATCGATCTGGGATCACAAAACAACTTAGATGTGTGTTCGACGGATGGGAACACATCAGGACAAACATAAACTAAAGGTCTTTGAACATGAGGTCAATTTGGGATCATATCCAAAGTGAGAGATAAGAATCTCAATCAATGTTTCCCCAAGAGGAGCAATTGATAATTTGATAAAACTGAATCAAGGTTTGAAATTTGATAGGTACTGCCCCCTCGTGATCGAAATCGAAATGAGATAGAGGAGAAACAGTAAATTGATAAATTTGATCAAATCAAATGAAAGATAAGGTTCACAGCAAGAAAGATTATGCCCCAAGATTGAATTAGAAGAAAAGAAGTGGGGTGAATAGTGAATGGAAGATAGAAGTTTAGAAGAAATGGAAAGAAATGGAGAGAAGAAATAGAAATTGCCTTGAGAAAGAGGATGCATCAAAATCAATCAACTGTTTAAGATTGGGAATTTCGATTGAGATCACGAAAGAAAGTAAGGAAATGAAGATCAGATCGTGACCACAGTTGACGGAAAAATCCACAAGAAAGATGAGGAAAACTCTCTCAAACTCATAATGCAGCCTAAAAGTGCAAATGCTAACATGAAGCCTAAATAATGCAAGCTACATGAAAATGCAAAGATGTACTTGCATGGGTAACATAGGTATTTTGTGTTCATCATTCATTAGAGAATGTAAGAAAGCTTATTTTCATCACTGGGCCGTTATTATCGGACATCGGACAATCACACAACCATCACTAGTCACAAATGCAACTATGAAGATATGAATGTGATTTATATCGGTTTGGAATGTGGAAAGATTATAACATGAGCATCAAAGACATAAAGGTCAAGATGACTACAATGTTAGCTTACCCAATTTAATTTAGCAAAACCATGCTCGCATCAAGGCATAAATGCCAGGAAAACCATGAGGATAGTTGTGCAAGAAACAGTCAAGGATGATGTCTCAAATATCCTAAGTGTGTCAAGGAGACAACAAAAAACACTCAAGAGGTTCAAGACAAACACCCACAAGAAGAAAGCAAATAAAAACATGCCCCATGCCCCAAGTCCTCTAGCTATGCATCACAGAGAGACCTGTTTAGGCAAGGACACTCAACGAAAATCAATAACAGTCAGCACACAAAGAAAAGATCATGACATATCTCAGGCTGAAGTGTTTTAAAAAGTTTAAGTGTGTAAACTGATACTGAGTTTCGAGGGTAAAGGTCGAATGCTTGCTAATGGGTAAGATCACATGACCAAATTGGATAAGACCAAACTGATAAGTGTTGAGAAACACTCGATGTCGGGGGTTTTGTGTTGAAAAGCACAGTTGGGTTGGTGTTGAAAAACACCATTTGTGAGGTGTCCTAAAGACAAGCATATCCAAGAGACCACAGATAACACAGTGATGCCCCCTAGAAAAAGACAAAGACCAATTCCAAATCAAGGCAACAAGGACGAGGCATGATGGAGAAAGGCTAAGTGTCAAGGACGCATGTTAAGAAATAGGGGTGCAAAGGCCTCAAGTAGCGCCTGTTTCCAGGTTTTCACCACTTGGAAGAATTTTTTCAAGACTTTTTATAATTTATTTTTTTTTGTATTTTTGCTACCAAGGCGCCTGTTTCCAGGTTTTCACCGAGGCACATTTTCTATTTTTTTTTTGTATTTTTTGTATTTTTTATTTTTTTGTATTTTTTTCAGGATCATATATCAATTTTTTTGGATTTTTTCAGGACCATAATTATATACAAAGGATGCCCCCAGACAGAACGGGCATCAAGGATAGAACTTCTTCAGGTGCTGAACATTGATAGGTGTAGGGAGCTGCTCCCCCTCTTCAATAGATAGTAGATATGCACCTGAACCAAAAGCTGCTGTGATAATATAGGGTCCAAGCCAGTTAGGTTCGAATTTTCCCTTTTGTTCTCTGTGTTGTTGGTTCTTAGGATTCTCTCGCAGGACAAGATCTCCTACTTGGAATTCTCTAGGGCGAACCTTTTTGTTGAATGCTTTGGACATCCGCTTTTGGTAGACCCTCATATGGTCAAATGAAGCTTTACGCTTTTCATCCAGAAGTTCTAATTCCTGTAATCTCATGGCACGATAATCTTCATCTGTAATCAGACCTTTGAGAGAGACTCTCAGTGATGGAATCTCAACCTCTAAAGGTAACACTGCTTCAGTGCCATATATGAGGGCAAAAGGAGTAGCCCCCGTTGGAGTACGAATACTCGTTCTATAGGCCCACAAGGCCGGATTTATCTGTAGGTGCCAGTCTCTACCATTCTTGTGAATTGTTCTGTGTAGAATCTTGAGAATGGTTTTATTTGAAGCCTCTGCCTGACCATTTCCTTGCGGGAAGTAAATGGAGGACCAATGTTGTTTTATCCTGAATCTTTGGCAGAGTTGTGTAAGGTCCTTGTTATTGAACTGACCTCCATTGTCAGTGATGATTTCAGATGGAACTCCATATCGACAGATGATATGGTTTAAGATGAATAGAGATACTGTCTTGCCTAAGGCAACAGAAAGTGGGACAGCCTCTACCCATTTTGTGAAATAGTCAGTAGCAGTGATAATGAATTTGTGCCCACCTGATGAGTTGGGATGAATCTGCCCAACAAGGTCAAAGGCCCATCGCTGAAATGGCCAGTGAGAGATAGAAGGAATTAACTCCCTACCTGGAGCATGTATCAGGTGTCCATGTTTCTGACATTTTTCACAAGATTTGGCAAATTTTATCGCGTCCATCTGCATTGTAGGCCAATAGTATCCCGCCCTAAGCAACCTTCTAGCCATGGAAAGACCATTAGAATGTCCCCCACATATGCCCTCATGGATGTCAACTAGCGCTTGATCTGATTCCTCCTTTTCTAAACACCTAAAAAGTGTCCCATCTAGACCCCTCCTATACAAATCACCAGAGATGAGGGAATGGCGAGAGGCATTACGGATGAGGTTTCTTCTTTCAGACCGGTTGAAAGTGTCAGGGATGATGCCATCACGGAGATAGGAGTAAATGGCACCATAGCGGGAGGATTCATGGTTGATTATGGTACATATGACATGGCTTTCGGGTGAGTCAAATATGGGATAACGTAGCTCTTCCACTAGGAACTCATATCTGAACTCGTGTTCTGTTAACTGCAGAAGTGAAGCAAGGGTGGCCATAGCATCAGCCGCTTTATTCTCAGCTCTGGGGATTTGTTGAAAAGTGACAAAGGTAAAATACCGTCTTAATGAATCAACCATTTTTTTATAAGGTATCAACTTGTTATCTTTTGTTTGGTATTGCTCATTAACCTGATTAATGATTAGCTGAGAATCCCCATAGATATGTAGCTCTTTGATATTCCACTCTATAGCCATTTTGAGTCCATTTGTTAAAGCCTCATATTCAGCTATGTTGTTTGTGCATGGAAATAGTAACTTGTAGGATTTGGGAATAGTATACCCATGAGGAGAGACAAACAACACGCCAGCTCCAGAACCATTGTGCATGTAGGAACCATCAAAGAATAGCTTCCAGGATCTCTCAGTCATGTACATGAGATGTTCGTCTGGGAAGTTGACTTGAACCAGCATATTATCTTCAATTGGAAAGTTAGCCAGTTGATCTGCAATAGCCTGGCCTTTGATTGCCTTGCGTTCGATATACTCTATGTCAAATTCAGAAAGAATCATCATCCATTTAGCAAGTCTACCCGTGAGAGTAGCTTTACCGAGCAAGTATTTGAGGGGATCAATTTTTGCTATAAGATGAATGGTATGCGCAAGCATATAGTGTCGCAGCTTTTGAGAGGCAAACACTACTGCAAGGCAAGCTTTTTCAATACTTGTGTAATTGATCTCATAAGCCACTAGAGTGCGGGTAATATAGTATATGGCCCTTTCTTTCCCTTGTTCATCTAATTGAGCCAACAGTGCCCCCAATGAAGATTCAGTAGCTGAGACATACAAAATAAGGGGTTTTCCTAGAATGGGAGGCATTAAGATAGGAGGATGTGCCAAATATTCCTTAATCTGATCCATGCTTTTCTGGCAATCTTCATTCCAGACACATTGAACCCCTTTATGCAGATTTTTGTTAAAGGGTTGTGCCCTATCAGCTAATTGTGAAATAAACCTCCTTATGGATTGAAGGCGTCCTTGAAGACTCCTCATTTGACTGACATTTTTAGGGGGTGGCATGTTTATAATGGCCTGAACCTTTTCAGGGTCCACTTCTATCCCTTTAGCTGAAATGATGAACCCCAATAGTTTGCCAGAAGTAACACCAAATGCACACTTTTTTGGATTTAACCTCAGTTGAAATTGTTCCATACGATCTAGAATTGCTTCTAAATCAGCCAGGTGTGTTCCTCTTTTCTTGGACTTAACGAGGGTGTCATCCACATAATCTTCCATATTTTTATGCATCATGTCATGGAAGATGGTTGTCATAGCTCTTTGATAAGTAGCTCCTGCATTTTTCAATCCAAAGGGCATGACGTTCCAACAGTAAGTACCCCATGCACATGTGAATGCAGTCTTTTCTTGATCCTCAGGAGCAATCTTGATCTGATTATACCCAGAAAAACCATCCATCAAAGAGTAGATCTCATAGCCCGCCGTCATGTCCACTATCATGTCTATGTTAGGAAGTGGAAAATCATCCTTTGGGCATGCTCTATTAAGATCTCTAAAATCTATGCAGATTCGGATGGATTTATCATGTTTGGAAACAGGTACAATGTTGGAAATCCAGTCAGCATAGTCTACTGCTCTAATGAATCCTGCACCAAGGAGCTTTTCTAATTCAGCTTTTACTAAAAGAGCTATATGAGGGTGCATTTTTCGTAACTTTTTTTTGACTGGTTTCACACCCGGAGCTATGGACAAATGATGCATAATGAGATTAGTGTCCAACCCTGGCATGTCTAAATATGTCCATGCAAAATTAATTTGTTTCTTTTGGAGGAACTCAGTGTAGGCTTTCTTTTCTTGAGGTGATAAAGATTTAGCCAAGTGTACAAGTTTTGGAGCCTCTTCTGTGGCCAAATTAACAGCATCTGTAGGCTCCACCAATACTGATGATCTGTCATGAAAATAACTTGGGAGACTATCAAGTACCTCAGAGAGGTTTTCACCTTTGGATACGTCTTTTATTTTTAATTTTTTTGGTTCTGACACCGCCACATAGTGGTTTTCGCCATCAGAACTCTTATTCTTTTTTTCTTTTCTTTTTATCTTGTGACTAAGGTACTTGATGTCTGATTCTGTCATGCTGGTAGCTGGTTCACTGGTGGAAGAGACTATAGGTTCAACAGCATTTAGGTAGCAAGTGATCTCATAGTCATTGGAAAATGTCAAGAGTTGAGGCTCTTGATGACGTTGAGACCAATCAATAAGGTTAGGATTAATGAGGGGTAGATTGATGTCTGGTTCAATATTAAGGATATAGGGGATGCCATCTCTGGTGACCGCAGAATCGGAGTCTGTCAAGTATCCCTCTAAGGTGTCTAAATCAAGATTCATCCCATCAAGTGAAGAATC
Organism: Chamaecyparis obtusa; assembly: GCA_027943335.1. Lineage (NCBI taxonomy): Eukaryota > Viridiplantae > Streptophyta > Pinopsida > Cupressales > Cupressaceae > Chamaecyparis > Chamaecyparis obtusa. The sequence goes on along the minus strand of BSBK01008401.1, from coordinate 240,679 downwards.
ATCTAATAATGCGACATGTGGGTTCGAATCTTCTAATCTAACACATGACTCATTAGCTACGTTGGGTTGAGTACTATAAGCATGAACAACATCCATATCCAAATCAACTGTTGCATCTGAGAGTGAATCCCATTCATACTCATTTGAGTCTATGTCTGAATCCTTGCTAGGATGTTTACACCAGCTGGGTTTCCTAAGCCTCGAGGTAGAAGCCTAGACATCTTCGAGAGTCACACCTTCTCGGATGAAATTTTCAGCATGTCCTTCAGCAGTGATTTGGTGTGTACTGGTAGTCATATTTTCTGAATCTCCCCAAAGGAGATTTGTTGAAGGAACCCAATCATCTGTCATGTCTTGTTGATTGGTCAAGTCTGGTACATATTTTGTGTTAGCTTTGCTATCCCACTTATCAGGAATGGGGATAGCGTGCTTGTTTTTCTTCATAAAGCCTAGGCCAACCGGTTTCTTAGACTTACGTCCAAAAAGATCATGATTAAGTGGTTTGGCTCTAGCATCTAATCTGTGGTTAAGAGGGCCATATCCTGGATAACCCATCTTTTTGACAAGAGTATATCCTCTCCCATAAGGCTTAGGAGAGGGGGAGAAATTTTCATTGTGCTGGTATTTCTCCTCTTTGTACATCCAATCTCGAATAGCTACTTCCTCTTTTTCATCTTGTATTGGTACTGAGGATTCAACAAATGTGTCAAATAGTGTCATCGCTGAAGAAGACAGTTTCATTTCCTGTGAAGGTTTTCCATATGACCGAGGGGAAATTGGCATCTTTGCAAAAGAGTCAAGTTGATACCCCCCCATGCCAAGGTCTACTGATTTAAATTTGTTTTGACAGTCTGTTAAAGTTTCTTGATAATCCTCTGCATCTCGATTAAGAGGGACATGAACATTAGCTGAGATTGAATTAATTGATAAAGTGTTATCCCCTGGCATGCAAATTTCAACTCCATTGTAGGGGAACTTAACACATTGGTGGTAGGTAGACGGCACTGCCTGCATGTCATGAATCCATGGTCTACCTAGTAAAATATTGTATGCAAGGGGTCCAGTATCAACAATTTGGAACAAGATGTCTTTTTCAACTGGGCCAATCCTGACAGGAAGGACAGCTAACCCCTTGGAACTTCGTTCTGCCTCATCATAGGCCTTTATAGTGATCTTCTTTTTACTGTCGATCACCTCCTCTGAATAGCCCAAGGTTTTTAACAAACTTAATGTACAAATATTTAGCCTAGCACCCCCATCTATCAACACGCGCCTGACACGAGTTTTATGAATCATTACTTCAATGTGAAGGGCGAGATTGTGTGGGTGGCTTAGGGATTTGTCATCATCTTCTGAGAAAGAGAGGTAATGTGGGCTGGAAATGTGGTTAACCATGCCTTGAAATTGGTCTGTATCTATGTCGTTAGGGACATTTGCTGTGCGCAAAGCATCCTCAAGGATCTGCTTATGTCTAGGGGACAACTCTAGAAGCTCCAGTATTGATATTTGCGTTGGAGTTTTTTGTAGCTGATCTACAAGATTATAGTTTGGTTTGGGAGCAATGGTGGACTTAGTGACATTCTTGGATGCCACTTGCTTGGGTTTATTGGATGGACCTGAATTAGGACCTCTAAGAATGATAGGACCTTGACTCCTAGTAACAGCATTCAGGGCTTGGGAAGATGACCTAGAATGAGGACCTCTCAGCACCACAATAGGTTCTTTGTCAAAGATAGGGGGAGAGTCATAACCATGTGGGTCCTTACTCCTCATCATGTTAACACTTGGCTCCACAACTTCAAGCATGTTTATCACATTTTCTGCCGCTGTATACGTGTAGTTGATAGCAGCCTTGCCATCCTTTTGTTTAGAGGTTTCCCCCTTGTCATACTTAGGCAATGGTTCTTTAAATGCTTTGTGATCAGCATTGGTATTTAGTCCATCCACCTTAAGTTTTCCACTCTCAATGAGGTCTTGGATAATGTGCTTGAGTTTCCAACAATTTTCAATGGTATGCCCAATGCCATTATGAAATATGCAGAAAGCCTTCTCATCCCACCAATGTGGCTTAATGTCAGGGATGTAATGTTTTGCTGGATCTTGTGGATGCACAAGATTATTGGCAATGAGCGTTTTGAAAACATCCTCGTAAGAATCACCAAGCTTGGCAAATTGACGTTTTTCCTTTTTAGGCTTCTCTTGATACCGTGGCTTGCTCTCTTGTTGAGGAGGTGCATTGAGCTTCATAGCTTGAACTGCACTGGACAAGTGAAGAACGGCTTGATCTTTAGGTTGGGGAGCGTCTACAACTCCGTCATTGACAACTTGTTTGTTTTTGTTCCAGTAGGTGTTCTTCCCTTTATCCTTGTTGTTGTGCTGACCATTGTTGCCATTGTTGCTATGTTTGGTCAAAATGCCTTGTTCTTTGAGAACATCTTCAATTCGACATGCAGTTTCAATCATGGTATCGAAGGAATTGAAGACTATCTTTTTGATCTCATATCTCATTTCAGGCACCAAGTTATTAACAAGGATTTCAATCTTTTCATCCTCATGGATGGTCCTAGGATACTGAGAGCACTTTCTCCTCCACCTTTGCAAGAAGGTAACAAAGGGTTCTCCCTGATTTTGTTTCAAGTTGCATAGGTCCAACATAGTAACTGATCTTGATAGATTGTACGAGAAGTGTTGGACAAATCTATGAACAAGTTCTCTAAAAGTCTTGACAGGGGGAGTGATGTTGGTGAACCATTCCATTGCTTGTCCTTTAAGACTTCTAGGGAACAACCTCATCAAATAGGAATCATCCTGATGGAATTCAAAGCTCATGGTATAGAATTGACGCACATGGTCATGTGGGTCACCACTGCCATCATATTTATCATATTGTGGGAATTCCACCCTCTTTGGAAAATCTTTCATACTCACACTTTTGTCAAATGGATTAGGACAAATAGAGTCTAGTGAGAATGAGCTCTTAGGTTGCATCATTTTTTCCATCATGTGCTTCATTTGACGGATTTCTTCCTCTTGAGAGGGACTTTGTTTTTGTATCTTGTTGTCTACATCAAAGTCATAAGGGACTCTGGCACCCTTGTTGATTAGACTTTCCAAGAACTTATCTTTGTTTTGTTCCAAATACCTATCTACATACTGTTGGAAAATAGGCTCTTGTTGCATTTGCATAAAGTCTTGAGTATCAAGGTCATAATGTGAGCTACCACCTCCATGTTGGGAACCATGATGTGCATGTTGGGAGTGTGGTCTTGAGTTTCTAGGAGGGGTTTGCCTCCTATAGTGAGCATACTGAGAGGCCCTTCTTCCTCTAGGACTAGGAGATCTAGAAGGGGTTCGTGACCACCTTCTACTTCGTGGTGTTCTAGAAGGGGTGGAGGGAGGAGAATTATTTCCACTGTTAGCACCCCTGTTTTTGAATTGAGTGTTTAATTGTTGGGCTAACAGCCTATCTTGCTCCTCTTGGAATGCTTTTCTCTCTATGTCCAACAAGGCTCATTGTTCCTCTTCAAGAAGCCTAAGTTTTTCCTCTTTTGCAGCTCGTTCATTTTGTGCAACTTGTTTTTCCTTCTCAATTCTTTTTAGCCTCTCACTTGTATGCCTTGAGGCTGTTCGGAGTGGAGAGTTTGGTCTTGAATGTTTGTACAAATCATTGGTATACGTTGCATTGACATGAGCATCACCAGGTTCATTGTCTTGGTCTTCATGTTGTGACCATTGGTTTGGGTGAGCTCGTCTCTCATGCCTGTCAGCTCGTTGATGTGCATCTAGGTACCTAGTGCTGATGGGGGGTGAACTAGGTTGAGCATCATGAGAGGAATTACCAAAAAAAATCTTGTCTCTGTGTCTTTCATAGATATCATCAAGGGTTTGATCCATAGCTTCCCTCTCCCGTCGAGTCATGGTATAACTCATATCCATACCTGAGTGTGAAGGTGCTGAGGGGGTACTCAAATCACTAAAATGGCTCTTTGGGTCAAACCAGGTGTCAGGCTTACTCCTAGGTGACTGGTCAAATATTGGTTCCTTTTCCTTTCTCTTTTGACGAGTTTGAACTGGGGGTAGTTGGTTGAAGACTATCTGGGGTCGCTTTCCTTGGCTCACTTGATATCTTGTTGTTACTGACATGAAAGGGAGAGTTCAGGCAAATAGACAATTCTAAGAAACGTCAATACCAAACTAGGATAGTGAAAGTTTTCTCTTGTCCAAGAGAGATGGTGAAAAGAAGTATTTGTAGATAAGTGCAAACCAACACTGCCACAGAGGTGCTCAATTCCTTTTGGGTGAATACCCTAGCACGTATGGATCAGGAGGATGACTTTGCACAAAGTGTATTTGAGTTTGATTGTATGAAAATGAGTGGACAAAGAGACTACTAACACTCTCCAAGTGTGTTATCAAAAGAGTCTAAAAATTTATCTATTTGACATAAACGATTCCTAACTTGCCAATCTCAAGCAAAATTGCTTATGAGATCAAGGATTACTATCTCAAAAAGGTCAAAGACACAAGGACCCTAAATACAGGACAAGTCAATCTTCTGGCTCAAGGTTGATGTAATGACGGTTTACTCGAAATCGATAAGCAAACTGTTTAATTTTTGCGTTATGGGCAATGTTCTCAAGTCTGGTTTGCTGTTTCTCTTCGGCTTGGGTTGCTTGGATGGTGGATTGATAGCTCTTGAGGTTTCTTTTGGCAACTTTTTTCTCTTGGTAAACTTTTGATTTGGGTAACTTTGCTTTGGGATGCTTGAGTTGATTGGGCATCACTTGGAAAAGGCTTTGCACCTTAGTAGTCTAAAATCAGAAAACTTGAGTGAAAACAGGCTTCTAGGGCAAGGTAAGTCACTGATTTTATGACCAAATACGTTAAAAAGGCTTATGAAACACCTGAAACTGGGCATGCAACAAAATGATCTCAGGCGATAATATTCAGGCAAGCCGTGCGATGCTTGTTCTGGTGAAGTCAAGCGACACTGTTGCTAGATTATGTCCGTGGGTTGCAAATTTTGGTGTTTTTGAGTTGTTTTAAGCACATGTGAAGCAAGCAGCAGTCATTAACAGACCTATCAAGGACAAAGCAACTTGATAGTATTAGGGGAGTCTTGTTTGAAGATGTTTTGGACAATGTTTAAGACTCAAAAAAAAAAACAAGCACATAGTTATCCCTACCAAAGAAAATGGTGAGAAGTCAAAATCTTTGCCCCATTGCTTATGTGCATACGTGCACCTCACACAGCCGTGTCACCCCCTAGAGGGCGCCCGTGTTTTTGGTGTTTCCAAGGACTCAACAGTGTACGTTCAAAGGTTACCCTTGTAGCAGGGGCCAGTGTCGCAACCGCCTCCAAACGTCCAGGTGTATGCCTATGATGGGAATCTGTGTATGATAAACATACGGAGAGATTCTTCCCCCTCCTTGTGCAAAGATTATGACTCCTTTCGGAGATGAACTGGGTAGGCCACTAACTAAGAGGTTTTTACTTGGCTTCCGTTCACAATAACCTTCAGTGCCTCTGATACAGAGCTGGGGCCTCGCAGCCACACCAACACCTGAAAGTCACACACCCCCGCAAGCAGGGCTCGGAGTGGCGCCGCTCAGTGCAACAAACAGAGCCTTTCCATGATGATAGTCAAAGTCATGAAAAGGAAGTTACTATGGTTTTGGAGTCTTTAGACTCAACAAAACTTGCTTTATTATAGTGAGGTGGAATCACCGGCAATAGGTGTGTACTCACTTGGGTCGTTCCCGGAGGTTCAACTTTCGACAGGCCCTCTAAAGGTGACTTAGGACTTGGCTCAGATTCGGGTTTCTGATTTTTTGATTCTCCCAAAGGGAGAAGAGCATACTTCTCTAGCCCGTTTCTTTACCCAGACACACAAGACAAACTTAATCACCGAGTTAGTTTCACTCCACCAAATCCACACGCTTTTGGGTTTCTGGTTCTCTCTCAAGGAGAGAAGAGCATAATCCCCTGGCGAATAGAAATGCTAAAGATTCGCTAACTTTCTCCGCTTCCCTACGGATTCGTCATATTAGTAAGATCATTAGAATTCTAGGTTCATTCATGGTCATCACCTCCATGTAATGAAGAGCCAAAATTCCTACTCACTATCGAAATCCATAAGAAATTTTAACGGAGCCCTAATTAAACTATGTGAATAAAGCAGGAAAGCAAACACAATGTTTTAATGATCTTCAGCAAATGTCCTGCATTCACACCATTAGTATGTTTTTTTTATGTCTTTGTCAAATCGTCCTGCAGAAAACTGTTATGCTGCAGAAAACAAAATTATTTTATGCAACAGAAAACAGAAAACTTGTTAGGAAAATGAAACTGTAAAACAGAAAGCAGGAAATTTTAGTTCACTGCCCCAGAATCTCACGCGAGGAAGTACCTTGAGTGCGCGAGAAAACACAGGGTCCGTGCGAGAAAACAACAGTCCCGCGCGAGGAAACGCCAGTCCCACGCGAGAAAACACACAGTATCGCGTGAGAAAACACAGAACCAGGGGCGAAATTTTGTACAGTCTCGCGCGAAGAAACGCTATAGGAGTAGAATCTCACGCGGATATCTCTGTACTCTCACGTGAAAATCTGTACACAGACAGTACGGACTCGCAGAAAAAAAAAGATTTTGTTGTTTCGAGAACCTGTAAAAATTTTCCTGAAAACCTGTAAAAAAAGAAACAAAAAATAACGTCCTGTAGAGTATACCAGGACCCTTGAAACCCTTAGCCTCAGAGCTAGATAATTAATGAAAATGAAAGGAAACCCATTTTCAGGGCCCCACGGTGGGCGCCAAAAATGTGTGCACAGATGTGTGATCACACTTCTATGAGTCTTTGTATGCGAGAGTGCTCAACAGTGAGTTCTCACAAAATGACCCATAGCTCTCTATCTGAGAAGAGCATGGTTTGAATGTGGCCCTCAGATCAGCCTATTTTACCCATGCAAATACAACTCAGAATGAGAGATTCGAGTTGATCTAAATGAAACTATTCTAAATGATTTGCCATGCAAACTAAGCTAAACTAATTTATTGAAAATGAAATTAAGCTATATGTAATGGATTTAAACTAAAATGATTTGCAATTAATCTAAAATGTAAATTAATCTAAAATGTGAATGTGCAAGTTGAAATGCTAAATGATTACAAGCTATGAAATTCTGCAGCATAAGTTCGATATCAAAATTCGGGATGATTGAATGAGCATGAGAGGTCTCCTTTTATAGGAAAAGTTGGATTCGAATGTGAAAGTAGAAGCAATGTGGGATAAATGAAAAAGAGGAAACAATCATCATTTTTAGAAGGTTTGTAATAAAATGGAATTACATTTTATTTTCTTTTATTTTTATTCAATTTGTTTCCTTTTTCATCACAGGAGATCTTTTGAAAGAATATTTCATTTATTTAATTTTAAAGAATAATATCTCTTTTAATTAAATAAGGTAATATTATATAATTTAGAAATGAATATTAATTCAATAAAATAAAACCATTTAATTAAAAGAGGATTTTAATTAAATAACATTATTTCATTCAAAGAATATTAATTTTAATTAAATAATATTATTTTATTTATTAAAAAGGGATATATTTCTTTTAATTAAAAATTGATGGGATATTCAAACTTTAGGGAAAATTGAAATATTTATGATTTGATCAATAAATTTGATTTGAATGTATGAAAAATATTGATTCAGGAATTGATATCGATAGATTAAATAAATGGGGCCCAAAGTCTAGGCGACCATTTTATGGTGCATACACTAGTTAGTATTTATTTTGCAAGATGAGTTATAGAGGTACTAGATAGGTCTTGGAGAAAGGAGCATCCTGAAGATATAATGGAAGAAGGCATTCCAGGCACTTCTAGGCCTAGTCAGACAAGGGGAGGAAAGAAAAGAGGAGGTGTTTCTCATACTTGGGGAAACAAGAAAAATACCAGACAAGAAACCCAAGCCAGGTGTAGTCAAGAAGAAAATAATTTAGAATATGAAGAGGCTATTGATTTGGGATTGAACCAATATGAGGATGAAACTCAAGTGGGAGATGATGACTCTAAGACCACTCTCCCTGAATCAGAAGAGATCTTTGAGGAGGTCTATGAACTAGAAAGAAGAGTTCAAGAATAGCTTGCCATTAGGTAGCAAAGAGAAAAGGACAAAGAAGATAAAGTAAGACAAGCCATGATAAGGGCTGATCAGCTAAAGAGGTAGTTACTAGATTTGGAGGCAATTAATTTTGTCCTAGAGCCTGAAAGAGTAAACGAATAGCCTATTGTTCAAAAATTATGTAAAGAAACCAAACCAAGAGATAAAGGCAAACAAAAGGCTGTTGGGATTCAAATCAGTGAACAAGTTATTTTGGATAGGACATCAGATCTAGGACTGAGATTAGATTTAGATTTGGAGATAGCTAGAAGGAAGAAAGAAATATTGGATAAAGAACTAGAGAAAGCAGAATTGGAGGCTTCTACTGCAGAAATTAGAAAAAAGATTGATTTTCTCAAGCATACTTCAGGACCTTCAAATGTTGCTGCTTCCTTTTTAGGACAAGGTGGAACTCATGGTAACAATGTAGCTCAAGAAAATGGTGTACTGGGTTCCGCTAGAGTTCCTGATGGTTCAAACACAAGGACATCTACATCTCAAGAAATGGATCCACTACATGGAGCTCCTATTCATGAAAGGTACAAACAACTTGTCTTCTTTAGTATTCCTAGTTAACCCAATGCACCTGATGAAATTAGAAAGAAGCTTCCTAAATTTACTGGAAATAATGTCATCACATGTGAAGAACATCTAAAAAATATCATAGATATAATAGATGATTATAATATAGAACCTGATGATGTTATAATGAAGCTATTTGTACAATCCCTGATTGAGGATACTAGGGATTGGTTTAGAGGGTTACCCCATGCTAGTATAGGGTCATGGAATGAATTCAAGAATTATTTTAAGGAACACTATGGAGATAAAACAAATGAGGGTTTTATCTTGAATGAATTCAATAACATAAAGAAGAATCAAAATGAAGAGGTCCTTGAATTTAATATAAGATTCCAAAAGGCTATGCATAGGCTCTTGCAAGTTATCAGACTAGATGACAGGGTATGTCTTGTGACATACTTGAATGCCTTTGATGCAAAAATGGGATACCTCTTGAGGGACAAGAACCCTAGAAATCTTGGGGAAGCTTACAAATTGGCCATCAACATAGAGAGCAATAGAAGAATATCAAGAAAGATAGGAAGAAGAGATGATTTCAGGCCTCAAATACAGAGTAAGAAAGAAATGGGAAGGTCTGCTGACTCTAAACCCAAAGAGGATGACAATCTAAAAAAAATTTTAAAGGCTTTGGAAGGTTTAAAGCTTGGTGAAAAGGGAAACAATAGAGCTGTGACTATGGAGAGGTCAGCTCCAAACAATTTTAGCAGACAACCAAGAATGCAAAATTACCCTTACAACACTCAATGGAAAGATGGAAAGCCCATTTTCCCAACCAAGCAAGAAAGGCTTGATGGAAGGATCCCTGATCCCTTGCATAGAAATTCAGTAAATATGACTGAAGATATCCCATGGTGTGCTACTTGTTAGTCTCCGCATGACCCTGAGCATTGTGTCATTGCTTTAAAATTACAAGAGAATCAAGAACAAGAGGAGCAATATGACAAGAGTGGTTGTGGAATAACTTCTGCACATGTAGAGGATGAGAATGATTTTGATGAAGAAGATGAAGAGTTTGATGATGTTGGATGTGGTATTGTGAGGGGTGAGGAGCAAGTTTCTTTAAGAAGACCATCAAATGAAGAAATTGCTCAGATCACTACAGACATGGTTACTCAAGCTAGAAGCAATTATAACTTGATGAATAGGACAATTGGAAATGCAACTGGTAAGCCAGGCAGTATGTTTATCAAGGAGACAAAAAATAGTACACAATAGCATGGAGAAAAGGGTAGGGGTGCCGATGATACTAACCAAGTGAAGGTAAAAAGGAAAGTTGTACCTATTGTAGCACCTAAGAATAAAGCAAAGACAATAGAGGTAGTTGTTCCCATTCCTCAGAAGGGAGAGGAATCTCCTCTCAAAGACAAATCTGGTTTCACAAAGGATAAAGTTGTCACTGTCTTTGAAGAAGACATGAACAACCAAAAGTATGTTCCAATTGATATGTCCAAATTGCTTTCACAGATCACTGTCAAGGTTCCACTTTTGGAAATGATGAGAATAGAAGAACATAAGGTCAAGGCCTTGAATTGGGTAAATGGTTTTTCTTCTGTAGGAATCCAAGAGGTGAATAGAAATGACAAACATGTGGCTTCCTTGGAAGACACACCTGATAGTAAGAGTGAAGAAATTGTTTCTAAGATTCCTCAAATCTTCTTGGATACAAATATTGTAAATAATGCATCAGGGACAGTTGATCCTTTCTTTTTGTCCCTTGTGATTGGTGGTAAAATATTGAAGAATTGCATGATCGATTCTGGAGCATCAAACACTATCATGCCTGTAGAGATCATGAAATCATTAGGACTAAAGGTTGATACACCTCATGGGAGATGCCAAGCTATGGACTCAAGAGAAGTGCCAGTTATTGTTACCATCAAGGCTTTTCCTTATAAATTAGCTGCATTTCCTAACAAATAGTTGACTATGAGTGTTCTTGTAGTTGACATTCCTCCTCAATATGGAATGTTGTTATCTAGAAAGTGGAGTGCCTCCATGGGAGGAAGTATTCAATGTGACTTGTCCTTTGCCACTTTTGACATTGAAGGAGAGAGTGTGAAGGTGTCAAGGGAAGCCAAGACTCTACATATGATTGACGAAAATGAAAAGGATAGCATGAATTGTTTTTTTGACACTGACATTGGCTCATTCCAAGTCCAGAGGAATGAGATGCAGGAGAAGGTCAAGCCTATCCTTTTGGCTGATGATGAAAGTAACAAGACAAAAGATAGTATCTTGTGGACATTATATTTTGATGGAGCAAGTTCTAGAGAAGGTGTTGGAGCAGGAGTGTTATTGGTGTCCCCAATTGGTAAGACTTTTAAGTTTTCTTTCACTCTCTTGTTTCCTTACACAAACAATGTTGCTAAATATGAAGCCCTACTGATTGGTTTGAGACAAGCATCAAAACATGGGATCAAACATCTTAGGGTGATTGGTGATTCTGAGTTAATAGTTTCTTAGATTAGATCAAAGTATGCATCTAAGAATCAAAGGCTAAAACAATATAGAAATGCTATATGGGATGAAATTGAGGGTTTCAGTGCCTTTGGTATTGATTGGGTGGATAGAAGCCAAAACATGATGGTAGATTTACTAGCAAACATAGCTTTAAGGCCAGAGGATGTTACCTTTGTAGGGATATCTATAATTGAGTGTAAGTCCAAGCCTTCTATCCCAGATAATGTTGAGAATTAGCAAGTATTTTCTGATGATCAAGATATTTTGAGATTCTTGCAGTGTGAATCTCATTTTGATGGTCAGAAAATGGATTTTAGCACCTATGTTGACATCAGAGCTGGAAAAGAAAGTGTTATTGGGAAGGAAGTTTTGCAACTAAAGTCAAATAGGATCCCTAGGGGATTGGTTTCCCTTGAAAGGACATTTGATGATAAGGAGAGGGCTTGTGTTACTAGAATTGTTGACAAGAAAAATGATTTGGAGGAAGTGAATCTAGGAACAAGCCAAGAACCAAAAAATATTTACATAGGTAAATGCTTATCTCAAAAAACTAGAATAAATTTGATTGATCTTCTCAAAAAATTTAGACATGTTTTTGCATGGTCTTATGATGATTTGAAGGCATATAGAGAAGATCTCTTTCAACATGAGATACCATTAAAGGAAGGAACTAAACCTTTTAGGAAGAAATTAAGGCCTGTGAACCCTACTTTGCCACAAAAAATGCAAGATGAACTTAAAAAGATGATGGATTCTGGCATTATCAAGCCTATCAGACATTCTACTTGGGTGTCAAATTTGGTTCTAGTCAGAAAAAAGAATGGTGACATTAGGTTATGTGTTGATTTTAGGAATTTGAATGTCAATTCTTTAAAGGATAATTATGGTTTGCCTAACATGAAAAATATGCTACAAAGGGTTACTGGATCAAAGTTAATGTCCATAATGGATGGCTTCTCTAGATATAATCGGGTTATGGTCAATGAGTCAGAACAATTTAAGACTGCATTCACTACCCCTTGGGGAACATATGTTTATGTCAAAATGCCATTTGGTCTAACAAATGCAGGAGCTACTTTCCAGAGAGCTATGGATGTGGCCTTTGCTGATTTCATAAATAAGTTTTTAGTGGTATATCAGGATGATCTCATGGCATATTCAGAGAAGGAGGATCAACATTGTGAACATCTTGAAAAGATCTTTATCAGAGCTCTAGAGTATGGAATCTCTTTAAATCCAAAGAAGTGTTCTTTTGGTGTTGTGGAAGGCAAGCTCTTAGGACACATTGTGTCCAAGGATGGAGTAAGAATTGATCCTGAAAGGGTTATAGCAATAGACAAGCTCTCACCACCAAGGAATGTTAAAGGAGTACAGTCTTTCTTTAGGCAAGTGAATTTTCTAAGAAGATTTGTTACAAATTTTGTAGAAATTTGTATTCCTATCTCTAGGATGTTGAAAAAAGATGCAAAGATAGAGTGGAATGAAGAAGTAGATAAATCTTTCAGAAGTATAAAACAAGCCATTAAAGATGCCCCTGTTTTGAGGACCCCTGATTATGATAAGCCCATGCAGATTTTCTCTTTTGCTTCTTATCATATGGTTGCAACAGTTTTATTACAAAAGAACTCAGATGGATATGAGCAACCCATATAATTTTTTAGCAAGTCTTTACATGCAGCATAATTGAAATATGATATCACTGAGAAATAGGCTAATGCCCTAGTCAAAGCAGTCAAGGCTTTTAGGTGTTATCTTGTGGGAGCCAAGGTGGTTGCTTATGTTCCTAGTGCTGCCGTTAAGCATATTTTGGTATCAGGAAAAAGATGTAGATGGATCAACAGGATCCAAGAATTTAATATTGATATCCAGATTACAAAATTGGTGAGAGGACTAGGTCTTGCAAAGTTGATGGCACAAAGTAATCTAGTTGCAAATCATGTGAACATGTTAGAGGAGGAAGAGAGGCCATATATTTGTGATATGGATCACTATGATAGGTATAAAGATGTTATCAACTACTTGCAGAGGTTGGTCCTTCCCCCTGACATGAATGAGAATAAGAGGAGGACTGTCAAGTTACAGTCAACAAGGTATGCCATTATACATGGTGAGTTGTGGTGGAGAAGCAGTGAAGGAGTATTGCTAAAGTGTGTTGATCATGAAAGATCTAAGAATCTGCTAGAGGAAATGCATCAAGGTGTATGTGGAGGACACTATATGGCAAAGACCACAGCCCACAAGATCCTTAGATCTGGATTTTGGTGGCCTACAGTTTTTAAAGATACACATCAGTTTGTGAGGAAGTGTGATGCATGCCAAAGATTTGTAGGAAGGATGAAATTCAATGGGAATTTTCCACTCAGACCTATTTCAGTTCAGGCTCCTTTCCAGAAGTGGGGTATTGATTTCATTGGTGAGATTCCAAACAAGTCTAGTGGTGGACATTCATACATACTAGTGGCAATAGACTATTTTACCAAGTGGGTTGAAGCTATCCCTACTAGGAGGGCTACTAGTAAAGTGGTAACTGATTTTATAATGTAGAATGTCCTCACTAGATTTGGTTGCCCAGAGACAATTGTGGTTGATAATGCAATGTGCTTTAGATCACAGGAGTTTGGTGATTTTTGTCAGCAATATGGGATACACATTTCATTTTCTTCCCCATATCATCCACAAGGAAATGGCCAGGCTGAATCCAGTAATAAAAGCCTTATTAAGATTCTCAAGAGGGTGTTGGACAAAAATAAGAAAGCTTGCGACTCAAAGTTATGGTGGGAATTGTGGGCTGATAGAGTAACTGTAAAGAAAGCCATAGGTTGTGCCCCTTTTGACTTAGTTTATGGAATAAGTTCCAGATTACCTCAGAATAATTTTTTGCAAATGTACAGGTTCATCCAGGCATATGATGAAGATTTGAATGATGAGATGAGAATGAGAATGGATGAATTGATCCAGTTAGAGGAAGTAAGGAGGGATGCACATGAGAGAAATGAGACATTATAGAGGCAGTGTAAAAATTTGTTTGATAAGTGGACAACTCAAAGAAGTTTTGAAATTGATGATCTGGTCCTGATGTGGAATGCAAGGTTGGAAGATAAGGGAAGGCATGGAAAGTTTGATCCTATTTGGTTGGGCCCTTATCTTATTGAGGGAAAGTGGGGAATAGATTCATATATCTTGAAGGATTTAATTGGTGGTACTTTGGAATTGCCTATTCATGAAAAATTCTTAAAGTTTTACTTCTTTTGAAGTATCTCTTCCATGAACAGTAGTTTAGGTTCCCTTGTTTTTGTCTGCTCTGTGTTTTTGAGTCAATTTTTTTTTAGTTGGTCTTCTCTCCCAGTGATTTTGAATCCTTGCCATGCCTACAAGAGACATGCATCCCCTAGTATGAGCCACTGTTAGTCCATTTTTTGGTTCATGCAAAAATCCCAAGAAATGGCCTTTTCCCTACAAGCTTTGTTAAGTTGTCTTGCTCGACCTGCAGTCATAGTTTTATCTTGTGAAGAAAATCCATAATGTTTCATGGTGTGCACCCTTAGCCTTGTGTGCTTCATGTTGTCACCTTGCTCTAGTTCAGATTGCATCTCCTGAATCGCAAACCCAGGGAGATATTCAAGTTCTAAGGTCCACAGGAAACAATTTCAAAATCTACCATAGTGTCGAAAACCCACAGTGTTTTTAAAAATCCATGATGTTTTCGGTCTGTGTGAAAACCTTCATTGTTTTTAACCTTGTGCTTCCTATTTTTGCATGCTTGTCTTCTGGCATCAAAAACTCTATGTGTTTTTAGTCTTTCGCTGTGTCAAAAACTTTGTGTGTTTTCGACCTAAGTCTTAACTAGGCAAGTGTGATTGTTGGTGGGTCCCAGTTCTTCTTAGTTGCCAGGTGTGGTTAAAGCTCGGACAAAATCAGTGGTTGTTGTACATTCACATGGTAAAGATGCATGATGTTTATCCTTCACACTTTTGCGGCAACTGTTCAATTTTCTTGTATGGGTGTGAAGTGGGTCCAGGTCCTGATTGGTTGTCGCATGGTCACATGTCAGACTTTTCTGACATGTGATCATGTGACCACTTGCCACCTGTCCGCGTGGGTCCTAGTTCTTCATGATGTTTAGCTACCTGGCGATTAAGTTTTTCTTTTCATGATCTGGCAACTCACGGTTATCTCTTGGTCGCTATTTCTTGGCGGTTAGGCCCTTAACATTTGGTGACTTGGCTGGCGGTTTACTTTGCCTTAATTGCGTAATGGTGGGCCCAGGTCTTCATGTTTTTAAGGGTAAGGCCTCTTTAGCGATGGTCCTGGAGGCAGTTATGTGGCAGCCTATGGTTGGCTGTCGCATGATTACATGTCAGAGATTTTTTATATGCGATCATGCGACGAGTTGACACCTGTCCCTTTGGTGTTGGAGTGTTGTGGTCCCGTTGTCTGACTTGGAGGCTAAGGTGGCAGTCTTGTTGCCTTGTCACATGATCGCAAGGGCCATCTTTCAGCCATGCGATCATGCAACAAGGGTGCCATGTTGTGTTGGGGCCCTATGGCAGGTGGTGACGTGCTAAGTTCTAGCTGGTTGTTGATGTACCGAGGTGGCAAGGGGTTTGCGGTGGGACCTGTCTACTTGGTGGTGATGATGTGCTTGATTCTCATTGGTCAGCGTGGTGACTTGGTAGTTTGTCAGTGGGGCCCATGTTTATAGTGCCTAAGCATGTTTGACATTTGGTGGTGAATGCTGGTGGTTAGTCGCATGTTCACATAGCCTTTTTCAAGGCTATGCAATCATGCGACTGACATTTTATGTTAACCCTCAGTGGTGGCAGTTGCGGCAATGTAAAGGGGTGCGGCTTGTCGCATGTTTGCATAGCCCATTTTTGGGCTATGCAATCATGCGACAATGGTCTGATTGTGCTATTGCAGAGTTAAAGGTGGGTCCATAGTGCCAGTGTTGCCGAGTTGTTCAATTTTGATTGGTTGCTGACTAGTGATGGGGCTATTGACTTTTTGAGGGACCCATGACTATCAGGAATTAAATATGATCGCTTGATTTGCCAGGAAGGGAAAAAGATCTATGGCCATGTTTTAAATTTTGAAGTGACTTTTTAATTTCAAATTTGAATTTTGTAGAGGGTGTGCAACGACAGAAGTACCCAAAATTTAATTTTTGAGCGGCCAGAGTGGGTAGAATGGATTGTCAAATGTTGCGGAGTGGTCTAGGCTACCATGATAGTTGTAAAGGAGTGTCTTGCCATAGGGGAGTAAATGAAACAGTACCCTAAAGTGTGTTGTAGAGATCTTTTTGGCCATATTTCTTAGGGTTTGGTGTTGATTTTGTACCTTGGGCCAATACAGGGCTAGTTGGCTATTGAAATTAGACTGTTTGGGCTAGCATGCCGCAGCTTGATCCCTGTCTTGTTTATGTTAACTCCTCGGTGGGGTTAGGTGGATTTGAATTTTGAGTTGGAAATGATCATTGTGCTTGCATTGTAACCCTAGTATAAAGAGATTTTTATGATCATTCAAGGTCATTGGGAGTTAGGTTTTCAAACTTTTCTAGTTGTGAGTCTTCTGCCCAGTCTGAATTGTAATGACCTATTTTGGTATATTTTGACAATAGAAAGAAAATTGTAGGTCTAAGCTGTAGTTTGCAAGCATGGTTCCTTTGGATTGATTGTATACACTTGAGGATTCTTCATACTTAATACAGGCACATGATTCTTATCTCTCCTTTGTGTCAACATAGATAAATTTTGAGCTTTCTAGTTCATTGCATAACCATTTTATGTATATGCCTTCATTCTTGAGTTCTAATCTAGGATTAGATGAAATGATGCTCTAGATGAGACATAGATTTATCTTTTGTCTATGTAAGGATACTCTATAAGTAGTAAAGAAGATTGTAAATGTGTTTATGGCTTTGAATCTCAGATATATTCTGGTGTGTGTGTGTAGTCTGTCTAAGAAACCTTGCCCAATGGATGAGGCACTGGCCTAGATAAGTATTTCCTTGTTGGCATGTCCTGATTGAGGTTGTTATGTTTCAAACACATGAAATTAAGAACCATCCTTAAGTTTTAGTATTTGGTTGTGTAAGGTTCCACCCCATAGTAATGGAGAGTCAATGAATGTGTGGTTATCATTTAGTACTTTCTTACTATCCTTTTATCTGTTATTGAAACCCAATCTTTGGTGTGTGAAGTATAGTTTATAATGGGTTAGGTGCACCTACCTTGGTGTTGCAGAGCCAGAAGCAAAAGAGGGTAGTCTTGTCCCTATAGTTGGTCCAGTTACCCTAAGACCTCATAACATTTTGGAGTTAACTATTCCTAAAATTCATCTAAGGGTATATTGGCAGCCTAAAGAGCATAAGCATCATTTTGAACACCAACAAACCTCTCCCTAGTGGATGAAGCACTTAAGCCTTTAATGTTGGATCTAATGATCTAGAAGGTTAAGGAGTCTAGAGAAGATGAGTTTCTTTGGGCTACTCTTCCTTCTGGTATCTTCATGTTGGCTTCCTATTCTGAGCTTTTACTGAATCGGCTGAATCATCTCGCTTTTTGGGCTTAGGTGTGGGATAAAAGTTTAATTCCAAAAATTAATATTTTCTTCTGGCTAGTTTTGCAGAATAAAATTCTTACTATAGACAACCTCCAGAAAAGGGGCATGATTTTGAGCAATAGATAATTCCTGTGTAAAAAAGTTGAGGAATAGGTCTTCCATCTTGCCATTGATTGCTACTTTGCTTGGGAAGTTTGGAATCTTTTATTACAATGCTCGTAGATTAACTGGTTTTTTCCCAACAACATGGAGGATTTCTATATGCAGTGGAGAAAAGTGGAGGTCCTAATGGATCAGCATTTGTGGAACATCATTTCTCCCCATGTGATATGGCTGTTATGGAGAAAATGCAATGACATAGTCTTTAGGAATATTGAACTTTTGCCTAAGGTGACTGCTGAGAAGATTAAGAGAAGCATTAAGGAAAACTATAGATTGACGACTAGTAGGATGTTGGACTTCAATGTTGGTGATTTGAGCACTAGGACTACTAATAAAAACTCAAATCAAAGGGAGAATTCCATCTGGATTTCTCCTTTGCCTAGATGGATAAAAATAAACTTTGATGGCACTGCGAAGGGAAATTCAGGCCCAGTGGGTTGTGGTGGTCTCATTCATGATGACATGGCCAATTGCCTTGCTGCGGTGGCAATGCCTATTGGGGTGAAAATCAACCACGTGGTGGAAGCCATGACCCTTCTACAGACTCTTAAAATTGTCAAGAAGAATATGGCTCAGAATGTTTGGATTGAGGGAGCTTCAATGAATATATTAAGATGCATAAGTGACATGACTAAACCATCATGGTCCATTAAGGAGATAATCAAGGAAGCTAGGGTTATCATTAGATCCTTTAAGCAAGTCATTATTTCTCACATTTACTAAGAAGTGAATTGTACTACTGATGAGATGGCTAACTTTGTGGTTAAATCCAAGGATATCATGATTTGGCATGGCTGCATCAATCTCACTATTGATATGAAATCCAAGTTGTCCTTTGATAGGTCTCAAAGAAAAATGGTGGATTGGGTGTATCTCAAGAAGTTATGATGATTAGACACATTTTAGAGAAATAGGGTAAAATGATTATGAAAAGTGGTACCTTTCCCAAGAGAACTAATTGCAAACATGAGTTAACTTTTTTTAATTTCAAAGTTGCCTATTACCTCAACATTTGGTTTTTCTCTACTATTACGATTATCATTGTTAGCTTTGAGATCATGGGTGGAGGGCTTAATCGTAGAGAGCCTAAGGAATGTGTGAAATGGAAAAAAATGCTAGAGGTCTGGGATATTCTCACTAAGGGGGGTCCTACCACCTACATGGAATAGTTGCATGGGACTAAAGGCAGTGCCATGAAGTTGTTCACTAATTCCTAGAAAGATGGGGCAGTCACTATTTCTGGTATCACTATGAACATTACAGAGGAACTCATTGCTGAGATGTCTAGGCTAAGTATGAAGGGCATCAAATTTTAGTGTGACAATAAATTTTGGCAAAAGGCCATTTGGAACTTCCCCAAAAGCAAGGAGGAAAAGAAAATTCTAGTGAAAGAGTCTAGTGGGTGCTATGATGTTGCTGTGTTCAAAGAAATTTGGGCGATAGTTATGATGGTGATTATGGAATATGTTACCCTGGATGGTAGGTTCAAATGCACCCATTCCTACCATTTTATGTTTCTCTATAATTTCCATCATAAAATTAGGGTGTCCTTGCCTTACTATATTCTCTAGTCACTCCATCTTAGTATTTCCCAGCATAGGAAGAAGGAGAAGAAACCCATTCTTCATGAAGGGTTGATTCTTCTAATTATTGAACATATTAAGAAGACTGCCAGTGCTAGCCCTATCATTTCTTTTCCCAATACCTCTGGCTTGGTTAAGAAAATAATTAGGGAGATGGTTGCTAAAGAGGAGAGTCCTTCAAGTAAAAACTTAAGAAAGGATAAGGAGGTTGGTATGGAAATGGATACCTCTCTTGATAGTGTGGATGGTTATGATGACATGGCCAATTCAACTGAGGAAGATAGTGATTCTTCAACCTCGGTTTCAAATATGGCTTTTGGGGGAAAATGATAACACTGAAGAGGAGGCTACTACTTCTATGGAGATGGGAAATACCTCTGGAATTAAGACTAATAACAAGGATGATAAGAATGAGGAGGATGTTGGCGGTCAACAGGCTCCCATTTTAGTGGAGTATGACAGTTATGAAGATCACGATGTGCACATCTCCCCTAAACTAGAGGTGATCATGGAGGTTGGGTCGGATATTATTCAGAAGGATGCCACGAATGTGGAGAAAACTTCCCCTGATGCGGAGATGGATTTTTTAATAAATAGATTTTTCCTTTCATGAATTAACAAACAAATCAACTCTAAATGCCTAGAAAGAAGGACAAACAAAACTAACAATTGGATGAGTTATCATTAATTGATAACTCTCCTCTAAATTGAGAGGTATAGTTCCCTCTTCAATGATATCCAATGAATTAAATATAGATTATGTCTTTAACCAAAAGACATGAAGGAAACTGACATTCATTTATCAACATGAAATGAATGAGATTATAGATTGAAAGGACTCAACGAGGAACAAACAAATGGCCAACTAACCACTTAAATAATATTCCCCAATAGAGAGATAACAAAAAGAAATTGAATGAATTGTTCTGCAAAATGTAGACATGCAAACCAACTGATTTACTTATAAACATATATTTGACAAAATGACATAGATGATGTTCAGAAATATGAAAGAAACAACTGATTGATTGATTTCAATTAGAGAAAATAAGTTTATAGATCAACCGATCTGTGACACAAACTCCTCTTTATTTCAAAACACAAACACAAAAGCCAATAGATTATTATGTTCCCTGCCATTACAATCAAAATGCAGAAAGGAATCTAGTAGTTCCCTTGCTATCCCTGTTACAAAATATAGAAAAGTAAATTCTCCCTCTTCCTGTAGCCAACTGACTTCTTGAAGAAGAACCCAACTCTTGTGAAAAGTTTCTAATAAATAATGCTTCTTGGCTCCTTTTCATTTCAATAACCATTTCTTGAAATTCTATTAATTTCCTTTCACATTCAATTCCCGATGATTTTCCTCTTTTGCATTTGATACCTTTATAACCTTTTAAAATTTTATAATAATATATCTTAATATATTTTGAATGATATATGTAGTTGGATTTTGGACACATGGCACTTTGTTGAAGACAGTTAAAGTCACAAAACGTGACTGCCATTTTGATGACAGTTTTACATACCCGCGGTCTATAGAAAATAACTTTTGTTGTAGGAATAATTTTGGAAATTGCTCTAGTGGAAGTCTGCACAATTAGCCTTTACACAACATATCCAAAACTAAGTGAAATCTAGTAGTGGAAATAAGATTTATTCCCCCCACACTAAGACTGATTTTCTGGCATCAGAAAAATCTGGTGACAATTTGTTGAAGAAATCATTTGAAAATATTAATATCTGTTATCTTTTAGCAGTGCTTTTTAATGTATGCTGAGAGTCTGGATGTTTGTTTTAGAATAAGATTCAATCTCTCTATTTCTGAAATATGATAATCCCCTTTGAGTTTCTAATGCAAATCATCATGCACATGGATGAATATCCATTTCTAACATGCATTACTTTCAGACTAGTTAATTATGGAGCTTTCCTTTTCTTTTGTAAGCCTTCCATTTTCTCTGGACAAGGAGAGTTGAAACCATCAATATGATTATCATCTTCCATTAATTATAGATGAATTTCAATAATGATGGGACCTCCTTTGAAACTGCATTTTACATTTCTGGACCGATCCTCTAGACTGTACCTTTGAATTTGGATCTGCATTTTGAATTAGTGCATTGTACTTAGAAATTTGAACTATGAACCTTGAACTTGGCACTTGAACCTAAGGGAGATGGAAAATTGAACTTTGAACCTTGAACTTGGAACTTCTTGGTTCAAGGTTCAAATTGAATAGCTCCTCTTGCAATGTTGTCCCCTTATAAATTATAACTTGACAAAAGCACCATAAGAAAAAACCACTACAAATTATGAGAAGATTTGAGGAAATTTCTTCATGGGGCTTGGTTTAAAAAAAAAAATTTAAAGGTGACAAAGGCAAGCCAAAATCTAGTTCTAACTAGGGATGTGGGCCATGAGGTACATGAAGAATTCAGCTATCTCTGGTTAAAGGCTAGTGTCTAGCACCATTGGGCAATAGAGTCTAGGCTAAAAATGAAGAGCAAAGGGTTGATTGCAGAGTGAGTGGAGGGGAGCATGGTGACACTGTTAGAAAGTAAAGTCCACCAAGATAACTAAGAGGGGGAGGGGGGTGAATCAATTATCAAATAATTATAAATTTTATCAACTTCAATAGCATTAAACCATATAAGCAATATAATTACCAACCATAGAAAGATATTCATACACAATGACACAAGATATGTTGACTAGGGAACCTCTTGATCAAAGAGTAAACCCCGGTGGCAATGATGCCGATAAAAGATGCACTAATATGAATATTCCTTGTGAAAGGATGGACTCTATTAGGAGTCTTATGAAATACATTAAGTACATATGAATCCCTGTTAGGAGATTTTGAATCCCTGTTAAAAGATTCTAACCCTCTTAAGAGTTATGGAAGATAGAAGGACCCACTACCCAAACAACTTCAGGGTAAGATCACTGAACACACTGTCCAAATAATCTTTGTATTAATCAATAGAATAATATGTCACCTCTTCTCTGACTATGCCAAACCACACTCACTGTTACACTAGATCTCAATTTTAGATCTCTATACCTCACATGTCTTCCTTAACAAATTTGCTTTCACATTTAGGTCTTTTCTTCACTTCATGCATAAATCATCACATCCAACAATATTACAACAAAGAAAAACATTCCTTCCTTTATACCACAGTCAAATAATTAAAATGAGTCGGCATACAATTACAACATAAAAGTTTCCACACGCTACATCAAAATTACACAAAATTGTTGGCTTCCAACTACAACATTTCTTCACTCATGCAACCTCAAAGTTTGTGCTATCATCCATGTCACTATCAATGTGTCTTCAACTTCCCTTTAACTGCACAAAACTAGATTCCATCCCAATTAGGAGATATCATCTGATTTCCACAAACCGCTACTTAGGAACACTACCTGAATATTGCTTCCACAAAAATGCTCATAACTTCCATGAATAAATGAATTACTATCTGCACTCTTGACCATAGACATATAAAATATCAAATAACATATCCTCAACATCGCATAGCTCCAACTGCAATAACCCATGTGCGCTAATCTAAACTCTGTCTGCTTCTGTGCAAGTCTCTGGTAAATTATTGTGTTGACATCAATGACAATCATAGTCATGAATGCAACAAAAACTGCTATAGAATGGCTACTAAATGTTTAGCATTCATTCCTAACAATCTCCCCCATTGACATTGATGGCAACATAGATGAAAAAACATCCAATGTTCCAAAAATCCAATACTACAACACTGCTGCTTTGAAAATGCTTTCAAGTCTTCTTCATCAATCAAATCTTTCTTTGTAATCCTATTCAGTTCTCTCCAGCAGATGTTTCAGATGGTTTTTCATGTATACTTCTCCCCCATTGATGTCAATGATAGAAATTTCATCACTAGGTCAACAACAACTCCAATGTCAAAAGACACTATTCAAAAAATACATTCACTAGAGTCCTCATGACTCAGCTCAAATACACATACTCCCCCATAGAGGAAGTACCAACATCGAGTCTAGAAGAAAGATAAGGCTCATATACCACTAGACAGATGCAACCAACTGCATCACTTCTCAAAAGTAGGTTGGGGCATAACCCCAAGCATACCTCTCAGATACTCAAATGTATCCTTAGGCAAAGGCTTTGTGAATATATCTGCTATTTGCTCCTTTATACTTATGTACTCAAGTCTGACTTCTTTCTCAGCAACTTTCTCTCTTACAAAATGATACTTAATCTCTATATGCTTTGTCTTAGAATGTAATATAGGATTATTAGACATACTAACTATGCAAGTGTTGTCACAATGTATGACAACAGGTTCAATAAACTTTATTCCAATATCCTTCAACATTTGCTTCATCCAAATTATCTAGTTACAATTGTTTGCTGCTGCTACATATTTTGCTTCTACTATGCTTTGTGAGATACAATTATTCTTCTTGCTTAGCCAAGAAACCAATCTTCCTCCAAGGAAAAATGCTCCACCACTGGTGCCTTTCTTATCATCAACACTGCCTCCCCAATTAGCATCTATATATGCACATAGGGTAAAATCATCATATTTTTCATACCACAATCCATAGTTCATTGTGCCTCTTAAATATCTCAGTATCCTCTTTACTACTGCATAATGTGATTCTCTAGGTTCAACTTGAAATCTTGCTACAATTCAAACTAAATGTGCTATATCAAGTCTTGTATGAGTCAAATACTGCAATCCTCCAATCATAGATCTGTATTTTTTCTGTTCCACTGCAAGAGTTTCATTTGTGCTATATAACTTATGTCCAGTCACCATAGGTGTTCCAACTGGTTTACAATTCTCCATTCCAAATCTTTTCAACAAGTCATTCAGGTACTTTGTCTGACTTACAAAGATACCATCATTGTTTTATGTTATTTGTAATCCCAAAAAGTATTTCATTTCTCCAATCATACTCATTTTAAATTCAGTCTCCATTTCATCAGCAAATTTGTTACTAGCTTCATCTTCTCCTCCAAAAATAATGTCATCAACAAAAATAACTATAACCAAAAAACCATTTTCAATTTCTTTTGTGTACAGATTGCTATCAGTTGTTCCTTTTGTAAATCCCAACTTTAACAAATACTTGCCCAATCTTACATACCAAGTTTTGGGTGCTTGTTTAAGTCCATATAAAGCTTTCTTCATTTTACATACTATGCCTCCTTCTTGAGTCAAAGGAAAACCTTCAGGCTACTCAATATAGGCTTCTTCCAACTCTCCATTCAGAAATGCTGACTTCACATCCATTTGATATACTTTAAATTTCTTGTAAGCTGCATAAGCCAAAAACATTCTCACTGCTTCAATTCTTGCAACAGGTGCAAAGGTTTCTTCATAGTCAATTCCTTCTTGCTGTGAGTATCCCTTACATACCAATCTTGGTTTGTTTCTTACTACTTCTCCTTGTTCATTCATCTTATTTCTGAATACCCATTTAGTTCCAATAAAATTCTTGTCTTTAGGTCTAGGGACTAATTCACATGTCTTGTTCTTTTCAATATGATCTAGTTCTTCTTTCATAGCATTAGTCCAACTTTCATCTTCACAAGCTTCACTAGTAGTCTTAGGTTCAATTTGAGAAATCAAACATAACTATTCTTGTGTTAGAATAACTAAGAGGGGGGTGAATCAGTTATCCAGTGTCCCAAAATGAAATTTATAATCCAAATCAAATTCTTCAACTTCTGCTACTCGATAAACATAAAATACTTTCACTGTCTATGTTTTACCGATTGTCAGTCTAAAACTTATAGTAGTTACCGATCAAATCTAACATGTAATATGAAAAGTATGATAACAAGAAAATATCACAATCAACACATAACACAAGAGATGTAATGTGGAAACCCTGTGAAGGGAAAAACCACTTGGGACCGGCAATAACTTCTAGTCTAAAATCCTCTAACAAGGTCACACCTAACAGTGTGTTTGTAACCTTTAATAGGGTTAACCTTTTAAGTAGTGTTGTCAGTAAATAAAGCATTTTAGTATACACCGATGGAGTATAGTGTATACCGAGTGTAGTGTTAATCAAGCTTGTGTTCACCGACACATTTCTTTGTTAACCGAGTAGAATAGAAAGGAATTAAATGATTAGTTTAGCCAATAAAGTGATTAGCTATAAAGCGTATGAAATCAAGGTAACAGATAAGGTTTTTTTATGAAGATCGATAGCTAACATAAATCAAATGGATCTAATGTAGCAAATTGAAATGTGTCATTAACACATCAGCCGAGGAAGCTTAAAGTGGAAAAATCTATGAATATGATTGCGCGGTAAAATTTGATGGAGGAAAGGAAAATGATTTACTCGTCTATATAAGAGACATGGGTTTCATTGTTGAAAAAAGGAGGAAGAAGAAGAAACTACAAAATTATCACGTGAAGGAGTTTTCATGCATTTTGATCATACTGGTTAATAAGAACTGAGCTACAAAACAATTACCGAGCTACTGAGAGTAATTACCGATGGACAGTAAATTGATATAGTATTGAATTTGAAGTGATATATTGATCAAAAAGATTTGAATGAGCTAAACATTGATCTGTAAATTGTAATTGAAGTTTTTTCACAGCAGATCATCTAATGTTACATATTTAACCATTGTACACATTCAAATCTCTTAACCGAGTGGACTATGAAAGTCTTTTGATGTTTCATTCATAGAGTGAACATTGTTATCATGTCAACCCCAGAGTGACTACTAGTTGGATGATAACTTCTAGTCTAAAATCCTCTAACAAGGTCACACCTAACAGTGTGTTTGTAACCTTTAATAGGGTTAGACCCAACCCTATTAAAGGTTACAAACACACTGTTAGGTGTGACCTTGTTAGAGGATTTTAGACTAGAAATTATCATCCAACTAGTAGTCACTCTGGGGTTGACATGATAACAATGTTCACTCTATGAATGAAACATCAAAAGACTTTCATAGTCCACTCGGTTAAGAGATTTGAATGTGTACAATGGTTAAATATGTAACATTAGATGATCTGCTGTGAAAAAACTTCAATTGCAATTTACAGATCAATGTTTAGCTCATTCAAATCTTTTTGATCAATATATCACTTCAAATTCAATACTATATCAATTTACTGTCCATCGGTAATTACTCTCAGTAGCTCAGTAATTGTTTTGTAGCTCAGTTCTTATTAACCAGTATGATCAAAATGCATGAAAACTCCTTCACGTGATAATTCTGTAGTTTCTTCTTCTTCCTCCTTTTTTCAACAATGAAACCCATGTCTCTTATATAGACGAGTAAATCATTTTCCTTTCCTCCATCAAATTTTACCGCGCAATCATATTCATAGATTTTTCCACTTAAAGCTTCCTCGGCTGATGTGTCAATGACACATTTCAATTTGCTGCATTAGATCCATTTGATTTATGTTAGCTATCGATCTTCATAAAAAACCTTATCTGTTACCTTGATTTCATACGCTTTATAGCTAATCACTTTATTGGCTAAACTAATCATTTAATTCCTTTCTATTCTACTCGGTTAACAAAGAAATGTGTCGGTGAACACAAGCTTGATTAACACTACACTCGGTATACACTATACTCCATCGGTGTATACTGAAATGCTTTATTTACTGACAACACTACTTTGTGTCTTTCATCTCTATTCTTCATCATAGATGAATGCAACATAATAAAGTCGATATCATCAAGTCATAGACTCATCAACAAGTTACTCAGTGTATTCCTTATCCTCATTTGACATATACATCTCCCTCATGTAGATATTTTTGTTCTTCATCTCTTTCACCTTTCTTCAGATGTGTTGATATAGTAACTTACAAGATAAGTATTGTCAAGCTAGCTAACATCAATGACAACATAATAATGATTTAATCATCTTTCATATCTAATCAACAACTTCTTAGTAATCTTGAAATATAGATTTTCCATTCAGGTTCTAAATCAGTTCTAGTTCATCAATCTCTCCCTTCGGCATTGATGGCAACACAAGTAATATGAAGTGTACCATACACATACCAAATATGTATTCTACAACTCTATGAACAAATGTTGTGTAAGCTCTCCCTAGTTTAATATTTTTAATCACTACGTTACTAAACAACATTAAAAAAAATACAACTTTGATATTTTGCAAATATGATCTTTTCAGCTCTTGGATTCATTCTTATTTTCTCAGTAATAGATCTTGTGTCTTCCTTTCCTTTTCATATTATTTATCTCTCCCTTTGACAATAATGCCAAAAAGACAAATAAACATACAACTTATGTTTTTGTGATTAGTCTTTATACTACTAAAGAGCTCTGTTGTTCGGTACATTCTCTGTATCTCTGTATACTGATATCTCAATCTGTTTCAATTTTCCAAAGTTAATCACAACCTTGAACATGATCCAAAGTGTGAACTATGCTGCATCAACATGAATGATCTTCTGATAAGATTAGGCTGATGCAATATTCATATCACATTAGTGACCGATAGAAAGGGGATGGACCCCAAGTCTAGTCCTCAAATATTCAAATGTGTTGTTTGGTAGAGGCTTTGTAAAGATATCTGCAAGTTGTTCTTTAG
The DNA here is from genome assembly GCA_027943335.1 of Chamaecyparis obtusa. NCBI lineage: Eukaryota > Viridiplantae > Streptophyta > Pinopsida > Cupressales > Cupressaceae > Chamaecyparis > Chamaecyparis obtusa. The sequence continues at coordinate 212,545 of BSBK01008401.1, read as the reverse complement.
ATGTAACAAATTCTAACTTCACTTGCTTCTCTTACACTTTTTCTCTTAAGTAATGATACTTAATTGATATATGCTTTGTCTTAGAGTAGATCATTGGATTCTTTGAGATATTAATAGCACTTGTGTTGTCACAGTATATAATCACTGGTTCAGTGATTACCTCATTCATTCCTTCTAACACTTTCTTGATATATGAAATGTTTGAGAAATTAGTAGCAGCAGCAACATACTCTACTTCAGCTGTAGACTGAGAAATAAAAGCCTTCTTTTTACTTGTCCAGGTTACAAGTCTTTCACCAAAGAAAAATGCTCCTCCGGTGGTGCTTTTTCTGTCATCCACATTTCCAACCCAATCAACATTAGTATAAACCTTCAACTCAAACTTACCTTCCTTAGGATACCATAATCCATAATCCTCTTTCTTTTGTAGGTATCTTTAAATCCTTTTAGTAGAAATCATGTGTGATTCTCCAGGATTAGCAGAATATCTAGCAACAATTCCCACAACATGTGCTATATCTGGTCTACTGTGAACTACATACATTAGCTTACCAATCATGGATTGGTAAAGTGTCTTGTTTACCTCTATAGTCTCATCTTTCTTTGTCAATTTACTTCTAGTAGCCATCGGTGTTCCCACAGGTTTAGCATCTTCCATGCCAAATATCTTCAAGACTTCCTTTATGTACTTGGACTGTGTGATGAATATCCCATTACTCTATTGTATCACTTGCAATCCTAGAAAGAATTTAATCTCTCCAAACATAGACATTTCAAACTCATTCCTCATGTCATTAGAAAAATATTTACATACATGATCTTGACCTCCAAAAATAATATCATCAACAAAAATTTCAGCAATAATAAGTGTCATCAGTATCACCTTTCAGGTACAAATTATTGTTCTCACTAGTTCTTACAAATCCAATACTTAACAAGTAAGTATGTAGCCTTTCATACCATGCTCTCGATGCTTGCTTCAAACCATATAAAGCTTTGTGTAATCTACATACCATGTTTGTGTTGTCTGGATCAACGAATCCTTCAGGTTGTTCTATGTAGACCTCTTCTTCAAGTATACCATTTAGAAATGCTGACTTCACATCCATTTGATAAATCTTAAATTTCTCATGTGTAGCATATGCAAGTAGCATTCTAACACCTTCCAATCTAGCAATAGGTGCAAATTTCTCACCATAGTCAATGCCTTCCTCTTTTGCATATCCCTTGCATACTAATCTCAATTTATTTCTTGTCACTTCACCATTTTCATTCAGTTTGTTCTTGAATATCCATTTAGTAGTAATAACATTCTTGTCCTTTGGTTGGGGTACTAAGCTCCAAGTTTTGTTTTTCTCTATTTTCTCTATTTCCTCTTTCATTGCATTAACCCATTCTTCATTCTCTAATGTAACTTTCACATTTTTTGGTTCAAATTCACAATCTAGACATGTACCTTGTCTTGCTTTGCTTCTTGTCTACATCCCATCTTGTCTGTCTGTAATAATTTGTGTCTCAAGATGATGTCTTCTGACAAAACTAGCTAGTACTTGATTTCTTCTTTCTTGTTCATCCTGTTCAGGTTCATGTGCTTGCTTGGTAGCATCATCTTGTTTGTTGGTTTCTCTTTCCTGTTCCTCAGGGTTATTTTCCTGTTGACCAGTTATCACAGGTTACGACTTCGGTAGATAGTCAGGAAGTTCAATGTAAGTGAATCTACCATAGTCTTTCAGATCCTTTATTTCCTCTGTGTTCTTGTCATCAAAATCATCAACACGGACATTAGTACTTTCAATTATCTTATTTGTAACCTTATTTAGACATTTGTATGCTTTACTCTTAGTAGAATATCCTAATAATATTCCTTCATCACCTTTAGAATCAAATTTCCCATTTCTCTCATCTTTCAAAATAAAACATTTGCTTTCAAAAATCTTGAAATAACTTACAGTAGGTTTGTGTCCAAACCATATCTCATAAAGTGTCCAGTTGGTGTCCTTCTTCAGTTGTACTTGGTTAAGCACATATACAACCATGCTGACAACTTCCCTCCAATATGTCTGAGAAATATTCTTTTGTATCATCAGTGTCCTTACATAGTTAATGATTGACCTATTCCTTCTTTTAGAAATCCCATTCTGCTGAGGTGTCCTCAGTGCAAAGACCTATCTCTTAATACCAAGCTCATTACAGAAATTAGTAAATTCATCAGAGATAAATTCACCTCCTCTATCAGATCTTAAGCATTTTAATTCTTTTCCAGTCTCTTTTTCTACCTTTTCCTTATATCACTTAAACATCTTAAAAGCTTCAGATTTCTCTTTCAAGAACATAACAGTCATCAGTCTAGTATAGTCATCAACAAAAAGAATAAAGCATCTATCACCAAAATAACTCTGACTTCTCATAGGACCACAAAGGTCGGTATGAACCAACTCAATTATCTTCTTTGTTGAGTAGTCTTTTCTTTTAAAACTAGACTTAGTCATCTTACCTTTTTGACATTCATGGCACATAGCATGATCCAATTTTGACAAGTTAGGCAACCCTCTAACTCTTTTCTTCTTACTAATATTGATCATGTTATCAAAATTCACATGACATAACCTTTTATGCCACAACCATGCATCTTCATCCTTCATTAATAAACAAGAAGACTGATCAATATCAAGATAAAATAGATTACCTCTGGATTGTGTACCAGTTTCGATAAGTCTTCCTCCATTATCATAGATTTTTACCTTTCTTCTCTCAAAAGCAAGTCGGTGGCCTGAGTTATTTAGCTATGCCACACTTAAAAAATTATAGTTCAGTCCATCTACCCAATATACATTTTCACATTTTATTCTATCATTAATCATTAGTGAACCTTTACCTCTCACCATACAAGGTGCATCATTTCCCATCCTTACAGATCCTCCATCATATTCATCAAGTAGATCAAATTACTCTATATCACCAATCATATGATGTGCATAGCCACTATCTATGATCCATGTATCATTTCTGCTTACTTTAGAGATCAATATTATTTCTTCATGTTTTTCTTCTTCCTCTGAATCATCTTTCATAGCAACAAATACTACTTCTACATCATCATCAGTGTCAGATTCAGATTCAAATTCTTCGGCTATGTAAGATACCTTTTTCCCTTTGTCATAGCTATCTTGGTTATCTCTATTGTTGTGTCGGTAGCCTCTGTTGACTCTTCTCCCATAGCTTCCTTCGGATCAGTCTCTGGATCTATCATCATCTTTCTTATTCGGACATCTAGCAGCGATGTGGCCAACTTATTTATAGTTAAAACATGCTAAAGGTAACTTTCCTCTATACCTTCCCTTACCTTTGGGCAATCTTCTAGCCATAAGAGCTTCAAGCTCATCAAGTTCATCATTGGTATTACTATCACTATCATTATTCTTATTATTCCTACTACTAGACTTACCAATCTTCAAAGAAGACATGAAAGCGGATTCAACAGAAGGTACAAAAATGTTGTCAAAATTATTCAATTAAGAGGTTGTAAGCTTACCAATCAGTGTGTTAAGAGTAAGGTTCAATGTAGCTCTTGTTTCATGAATTGCAGAGATCCTGATTGCATAAACTAGCAGCAAAGTTCAGAGAATCTTACTTATCACTATTTCATCATCAATAACTCCATTAGATGCTCTAATAGCATGTACTACCTCTTTTAGTTTGTTTGTGTATTGCACAATGTTCTCACCTTCCTTCATCTTCATATTGTCGAATCTTCCTCTTAGGCTTTTAGCTCAAGCTCTCTTAACATTCAAATCTCCACTGTATATTAGAGTCAGCTTATCCCACATCTTCTTACCAGTATCACAACCCTTGATGTCTTTAAATTTGGCATTGGTACAGGCAATAGAAAGTTCCATCATAGTAATATTGTGTTCATGCTTGTCCTTTAGTTGATCAAGTGTCAGGGGACTTGGTGTCAGTTCAATGTAGCCATTCTCCATCAGTTCTAGTGCAGAATTCCCAATTCCATATATGTGCAACTTCATCCAAATTTTCCATACTGCGAAGTTATCTTTGTTCAGCTTTGCCACTTCCCTCTTATACATCTTGAGACCTTTGTGCTAGAGTCCTTAAAACTCTGTTCTAAGCAACCACAGCTCTGATACCAATTATTATAATAAATAGGAGGGGGGTGAATTAGTTATCTAGTGTCCTAAAACAAAATGTATAATCCAAAACAAATTCTTCAACTTCTACTACTCGGTAAACATAAAATACTTTCACTAGCTATGTTTTACCAATTATCAGTCTAAAACTTATAGTAGTTACCAATCAAATCTAACATGTAATATGAAAAGTATGATAACAAGCAAATATCACAATCAACACATAACACAAGAGATTTAACGTGGAAACCCTGTGAAGGGAAAAACCACTTGGGACCAGCAACCCAAAATTGTTCACTCTTCTGAAGTGAGGTTAGTGAAGACCCAACCCTATTAAAGGTTACAAACACACTATTAGGTGTGACCTTGTTAGAGTATTTTAGACCAAAAGTTATCATCCAACTAGCAGTCACTTTGGGGTTGACAGGATAACAATGTTCACTCTATGAATGAAACATCAAAAGACTTTCATAGTCCACTCGGTTAAGATATTTGACCATGTACAATGGTTAAATATGTAACCATAGATGATCTACCATGAAACAACTTCAATTGTAGTTTATAGATCAATGTTCAGCTCATTCAAATCTTTCTGATCAATATATCACTTCAAATTCAATACTATATCAATTTACTGTCTGTTGGTAATTACTCTTTGTAGCTCAATAATTGTTTTGCAGCTTGGTTCTTATTAACCAGTATGATTAGAATGCATGAAAACTCCTTCACATGATAATTCTGCAGTTTCTTCTTCTTCCTCCTTTTTTCAACAATGAAACCCATGTCTCTTATATAGACGAGTAAATCATTTTCTTTTCCTCCATCATATTTTTCCGCTTAATCATATTCATAGATTTTTTCACTTTAAGCTTCCTCAGCTGATGTTTCAATGACACATTTCAATCTACTCCATTAGATCCTTTTGATTTATGTTAGGTGTTGATCTTCATAACAAACCTTATTTTTTACCTTGATTTCATACTCTTTACAGCTCATCACTTTATTGGCTAAACTGATCATTTAATTCCTTTTTGTTCTACTCAATTAGCAAAGAAATACATCGGTGAACACAAGCTCGATTAACACTATGCTTGGTATACACTATACTCTATCGGTGTATACTGAAATGCTTTATTTACCGACAACACTGCTTTGTGTCTTTCACCTCTATTCTTCATCATAGATGAATGCAACATAATAAAGTCAATATCATCAAGTCATAGACTCATCAACAAGTTACTCAGTGTATTCCTTATCCTCATCTGACATTTACATCTCCCTCATGTAGATATTTATATTTTTCATCTCTTTCACCTTTCTTCAAATGTGTTGATATAGTAACTTACAAGATAAGTATTGTCAAGCTAGTTGACATCAATGACAACATAATACTGATTTAATCATCTTGCATATCTCATCAACAACATCTCAGTAATCTTAAATTATAGATTTTCCATTCAGGTTCTAAATCAGTTGTAGTTCATCACTTGTATCTTATTCTGAGTCAGAACTCCTCTTTTGATGCTTCCAATAATTTGTCCAATAGGATGATTTCTTAACAAACTCTTGCTAGGTGTCACTATCTCAGATCTCACTTCAGGTGTAGGTTCTTCAATGACTTCACTGTGGCTCTCATTCAACAAATCACTTTCAATTTCATAAAATAATTTAGTAGATCCAGTATTAGGTTTAGGGTGAGCTTCTTCATCTGATTCATAATCAAGCATTCTTTACTAAATTTTGAACTTTTCATCAACTTTAACATTTGCGCTCTCAACAATAGTCTTAGTTATTTTATTGTAACATCTATAGGCTTTTATTTTCAAAGAATATCCAAGAAATATACCTTCATCACTTCTAGGATCAAACTTTCCAATATCATCATCTCTCTTTATATAACATTTTCTTCCAAAGATTCTAAGATACTTAATTGAGGGTGCATGTACAAACCATTATTCATAAGGTGTCTTGTCTATGTCTACTATAATTTCTACTCTATTCATTGTATACACTACTGTGTTCACTGCTTCTCTCTAGAATATCTTTGCCAAATCATTCTCAAATAACATAGCTCTTGCAGCTTCAGTCACCGATCTGTTTCTTCTTTCTGCAATACCATTTTGTTTAGGTGTTCTAGGGGCTGAAAAGTATCTCTTAATTCCACTTTCTTCACAAAAGGTGTTAAACTCTCTAGAAGTAAATTCTCCACCTCTATCAGATCTCAAACATTTAATCTTCATTCCAAATTCATTCTCAACTTTATTCTTAACAATCTTAAACTTATCAAATGCTTCAGATTTTTCTTTAAGAAATGCAATCCACATCATTCTTGTAAAATCATCAACAAGAATCATAAAATACCTTTCTCCATAGAATCCTCTAGTCCTGGTAGGACTGCTCAAATCTGTATGAACAATCTCTAGCTTTTTTATAGATGTAAACTTCTTACTGGGAAAAGAACTTCTCTTCAATTTAGCCATCACACATTCTTTGCAAATCATGTTAGTAGGCTTCATAAATTTAGGCAAATCTCTTACTGCAAGTGTAGTACTTACTTTCACAATGTTGTCAAAGTTAATATGACAAAACCTTCTATTCCATAACCAACTATCATCAATCTTAGTAATCAAACATGTCATCTCAGTAGGATTCAATTGAAATACATTACCTCTGGTTCTAGATCTAATTCCAATCAGATTTCCATCTTTATCCTTTATCACACAAGTTTTCTTAGTAAACCAAACTTGATATCCCTTATCAACTAACTATCCAACACTCAAAAGATTATGTTTCAATCCATCCACAAAATAAACATCATCAGTATTAGTCTTTCCATCAAGAGTAATAGATCCTATACCTTTAATCAAACAAGGTGCATTGTTTCCAACTCTAACAACTCCTCCATCATATTCGTTAAACTTTATGAAATTTTTCATGTCTCCAGTCATATGATGTGAACAACCACTATCTATAATCCAATCAGCTTTTTGTTATCACCATATAAAATTTTTCAGCTCTGTGATAATGTTTCAAAGTAGTCCGAGATTATTGACCTAGTGGTAATATTCTTCAAGGTGTAAACCCTATGTTTTATCTGAAGCCCTAACTCATCCTAGGTCATGTTATGTTTTCGTGTTACCTTTTTGAGTCATTAATATTTTCATAAAACATGTGCTAATATCTTGACTCACTTTGTTCATGGTTTTATGTGTCGAAATGGTTAGGCTTTCGAACTATCTTCCCCTTTTATTTAATTAAATCCGCCAAAGCCTAAGTTTTAGATTAATTTTTCCTAAAGGAAAGCCTTTAAAATTGTGTAGTTGTCATTGCACCGCAAGACTCCTCTTTGTCAAATTCCCTAACATGTGAAATGGTGACCACACGCTACCTGTCCTTGTAGGTCCATTCGATTTTGTAATGCGCTAGCCTTTAATGAATTAATCTAATCAACGGTTGTCATTATACCATTGGACGAAGATGCATGTCTTTTATGCACTGTGGTATAGCGATGACCGTCAGATTAACTTTTAATGAATAAAGTTTATGGTGGGTCCTGACACTGTCAGGTCATATTCTCATGTAAAATTTTTATTGGTTGTCAGCAGTATTGAGGTGGCGGTTGTCAAGTTCTTTCGAAATTGATATTAAAGATGACAGGTCTTCCACTAGTCATTTTTCTGTAATGTGTTGTCTTCTGGTCCAATTTTCAATTGGATGATGTGTCACCATGGGACCTGAGTAGTATGAAGATTAAAGTGTGGAAAGATCTTACGGGTATCGTTATACCATTGAGATGAGATGCATGTCTTTTATGCATCATGGTATAGTGATGACTGTCGATCTTGCCCAAGGATATGAACTGTTCAGTGGGTCCTCGGTTGTCAGATCTTTTAATGATGTGTTTCTTTTTGATTGGCCTATGGTGCTAATGATGAGTTTTGATTGCTAGGTGTTTCTGACACCACAGATGACATGGGATTTTTTGGCTTGTTGGCTTTTTTGAGGTGTCATCTCCTGATTCATCGAAGGTTTTTAAAGTGTTTAGTGGGGCTGAGGTTTTATTAAATTCTAGTGATCGTCCAATCAAAGTGTATCTATGGTGGTCGTTATATCTGGGGCTGGTATCTCTGATAGGTTTTGGGTTACGCTTTAGTGATGTGATGATAGCTGTTTGTTCTAGGCAAAATAAAGATTATTATTAAAGTCTTTCTACCTAGTGTTTTGAAATGTTCTCATTGGTCGAGAACTGACATAGGGAAAAGTAAATAGGGCTTTACCATTCAACTTGCCGACCGTCTGATGCACCGAAATGGAGATTTATCAATGGTCAAAATTTAAATTTTTGCTTAGTGACATTTTTCATGTCCTGTGAATGTAGAGGCTGCCAATTTTTTAGTAATGGTCGATTTATTGTGCTACATGCGGTTGAATTGCAAGTAGTTGGCTATGCTATACAACACAATTCAACTGCTGTTTCTCATTACCATTTCAATTAGCTCTTTGGAAAATTTATTCTCTCTCTCTCTTTCTAAGTGTTTTCAAGTGAAGAATCTACAGGTGCCTCGTAGGTCTACTTTCTGAATTTAAAAGAATTGCTTGAGGTCTGTGAAGAATTTGTGGGGGATTTTTTGTTGATAATTTTTAGGGTTTTCTTGAAGTATTCATATATTGTTTTATAAAGCCCTAGTTTCAAAATGCCTCCAAAGAGAAATTTGTCTGGTCAGACAGAGTATACCAAAAGAGGACTCTTTGAGGACTTAAAGTAGTTACTCCCACATTCAGATAATGGGGTAGCAAGGATGAAGGAATTGGTTCCAAGAAACCCTAGGGATTATGTTGAAGAGGGTTTTCATGACAGAGGGAATTGGATGAGAGATGCCAAGGTGGGTGAGAAGCACAATGGTCTTATTTTGTTCAAATCAGCTTATTCACAAAGAAATGTCTGTGCCCCCTTGAGTAATATATGACAATTTGACATTGGGAGGTTGATAGTCCCTGGAGTCTTCATGGATGCTGAGTTATTGATTCAAATAGCTAAGTGTTACGATCCTGTGACAAAGTGTGTCAAGGATATAAATGGGAAGGACCTAATTAGCATCACAGAGGATGAGATTAGGGAAGTTTTTTTGTTAAATGATCCTTCTATTGGGTTAGAGAAGATTGACTTTAAAGAATTTACTAAAATTTATGAGGCACAGAGGGATTATTTAAGGGCGGGACCTTTAATGTAGTTTTTGGAAGAGATCGGATATATGTTTGTTGTCAGTTCAAGCACACCAGAGCCTTTTAGGCTAGATTTATTTAGTAAGAGAGCATAGGAGGTCTACAAATCATTGACCTTAATTCTAGGGCATGATGAAGCAACTCATATGCCAATACCATACATGTTCATGATGGTACAATCATTGCACCCCCAATTAGCATTGATTTTTGATTTCGCATCTCATTTAGTTGATTTAATTCATGAAGGGTTGATGGGAATCAAGGATATGAAGGTTGCTAGACCTTTTGGGTGGTACTCAATGCTTATGCACATGTTCCTATACAAAGGTGAGTAGTTTTTTAGCTCAATAGTAAATATTGTGAAACAAAGGAATGGAGAAGCTCTTCTAGTGTAGTTATGGACCACAGCCCTATCATGGGACATAATTGATGCTAATTATATTGCATTTGATAGGGATTTTGCATCTAGGCTTAGAACTCTTTTATTTTTTGATAATCCAAGGATCCCAAGAGAACTGCTAAGGCTAATCAGGCTGATAGAGTATTGTCAGGACATCAGCATTGTCCATAATTTTGGGGATGTAATTCTATATCTAGTTTCTATAGTTTTCAAGGTTTATGGTTGCAAAGTGGCACCCTACATCTTGCCTTACCAGGTTCCATTAAAAATAGGATATGCTGAGATCCAAAGATAGATTGGGGACCTACAGGAGACCACTCTGACTGGTAAGGGAAGGGGAACCTTTTTCCTAGACATAACCATAGCACACCAATATGTGATCACAAAGGGAGGATGAGTACATCTGAATAAGGTCTTGTAGCCTTATAGAATGTCTAGAGTAGTGATCAGATGTGCAGATATAGAAGGTTTTCTTGCTGGAGTATTTATAGATAAAGTGAGGTGTGCTCTTATTGAGCATCAATTTAATTTTCCAGAAGATGTAATTAGGAATGAGTTTGACCTTCAAACTCAAGAAATCAAGAAAGAGAAATGGGTCATCTTCAGGAAGACTCTTGATTTCATTCAGAATTTTGACAAGGCATATGACCCATTGAAGGGATTTGAGCCATGGGCAAAGAAAGTGCATGCCCTTATGGAACATTTTGAGGGGGTCATGCATGCTGTGAATGAAAAGAAGGCTAAGGTTAGTAAGGAAGAGCCTGAAAGGGCTAAGAAAATTTTGAGCCAACCAAATTATATGAACTTGACCCCAAGGGGAGTTTATACTATGTAGAAGAGGAGTGGTTATAGTGTCCTTGTACCACCACAATAGAAGAATGAGGATTTTCCCTCTACTTCCAAAGGAAAAGGGCCCATTGATGATCTAACAGTGCAAGAACCCTCTCCAAAGTGGCAAAGACAAGAAGAAGTAAGACCAGGAGAGGAGGCTTTTTCTCCTTTTCATTCCCCTATCTAGTTGGATGAACATGGGGTGGTAGAACAACTTGTACAATTGAGAAATGAGGGAAACATTTTTGTTTCCAATGATGATTTGCAGGAAGGAATGCCTGAGGCACCTAAGGAGGTGGCCATGGATCTTTTAATTAAAGAGTTTGAGGGTAAACAGATGGACCCTATTCTAAGATAGGCCACAAATTCTTTCCTTGCTGATGATAAGTTTGTTAAGACCAGGGCATTCTCCCACTTTCTTTGGAGAATGAAAATAAATAAATTTAAGGAGATATGTGAAAAGAAGAAGGAGTCCCTTGCTAGGGATATCGTAGAAATAGAAATGAGAACAATGTAGAGATGGCCAAGCAATTAGAGAAAATCACTCCACAGGAGGGAAGAGCCATGGTACATACTATAGGGGTCCTAATTTTACTAGAGTGGGACATTGTTGATGGTATTGTCTTTGACCAAGTCAAGAAGAGTAAAGTGAAGACTCTTGCTATAGTAGAGCAAGCAAAATAGGCTGCCAGAGGAATTACTTTCTCTGAAGATCATGTTGCTCTTGTAATGTGGTATTTGAATAAAGATGAGAATAAAGGGAAAAGAAAAGATCTCTCTGTAGGATATATAGTAATTTTATTGGTCCAAAGAGTGGGAGAGACATCTGGAGTTGAAGCATCAAATTTGATCTTGGAAAATTCTGAGTTTAATGCTCAAGTGGTAGAGAAAGATGTTAGAGAAAAAGAAGAGCTTAGGCTCAAATTTGAAATGGTTCTTAAGTCCTACAATGAGCTTAAAGGGGAGCTAATCCAAAAGGACAAACTAATTACATAGCTATCAGGACCCTTAGACCATAGGTCTCCTCAATTGGTGATTGTTGATAAGCCTGTAGTGGCATCATCCTCTAGCCCAATTGTTGAATTTCCACCTTCACCAATGCTAGAGGAAAATATAGATGCAAGGGTCACATGGGAAAAACAAAGATTAGTAGAAGAAACAAATAAGTTGAAAGAAACAAGGCTGCGGCTTGAGAAGGAGAAGGATGAGAATAAAAAGGCTACAACTCTAGAAAACATGAAGTATGAAGAGAATATCATGGATGCCATCATGCAGTTTTCTTTTGATCTCAAGCCTTCCATTTTTCACAATCATGTAAATAAGTTAAATTCTTTATTTATAGCCTTGAATAAAGAGAAGATAGAAATGTCTCCAATTTTGAAGAAATGGATTGAAAGGGCTTCAAACATAAAGCTTTTCCAGATGCTATCAAAGGGGCAGGAAGATCCAGATCCATTAGTAAAACTAGTGCATCAAGTTATGAAGAAAATAATACGGTATGATATTATGTTGGATAATTTCATCAGGAAGTCACACATGCTGAAGGCTGAATTAATGCTTTCAAGTTATGAAATGGTACCCACAGTTTTTTCTAATAAAGGGGAAATCAAAGAAGCATATCAGTGGAGAGAAGAGATGGATGCATTCCTCTCAGTTAAGGTAACTGGTGTCTTGGATGACACATATTCTCTTAATAATGTAATTAAATTGTTAATAAATGCTAGGTCAATGTTTGATAACATTCTGCAGCAAGTGACTCATATAGAAAATGAATGGGAGTAGTTATCAAAGAAAAAGGTTGATTTTGTTAATTTTGATTTTCCTGGTGAAGACATATATAATAGGTGGAGGTATCAATATATACCTCAGGTTCAAAAGGATATTATTCCACCAACTTCTTAGAGTGGACATAGATAGATATTTTTTGGTAACAATAGTTGGTGAGATATTTTGAAGACATTTATTACCGGGTGAACAACAAGGAGCACAAGATAGATTTCATGAAGGAAACTAGATACCACAAAAGAAGCATAAAATAGGGTGGTGTTCCTACAATATCTCATCTACTTCGATAGTGTATTTATTGTAAATATGTAAAAGTTGTTGTAAAGTTTTTCTAGATTAAAATATGTAACCCTAGAATGATCGGTGGCTTGTTGCATTTCCTCATATATAAAGGATTTTTCATGATCATTCTAGGTATTGAGAGCTTAGGAGAAAAAGTTAGAAATTCTGAAAACCTAACACTTAGTCAAGGATTGTAAATTTTGTATCATTTTATCAGAGAAATAGAGAAGAAGTACAGGTTGCTACTATTATTTTGCAAGCTTTGTTGAGGATTTGATCTATGCAACATTTAAAGGGTGAACTTAATATGAATCTTGGATCTTTGTCTCTCCTATGAGTTTGTTCAGTAAATTTTTAAGTCTCTTTGAGGTTTATATGTATGTGTTTGAACTTTGAGTTCTGATCTAGGATTGGATTAAAATTGCTTTGAGTTGGATGCATGTTTACTGAATCTATTCAAAGATTTCTGAAAGTAGGAAAGATTTGAAGTAGTTTGTATTTATGTTCAAGACCCACCTTTCATTAAACACTATTTTATTCATTCTATTTTTTGACATATTGCCCAATGGATAAGGCACTAGCCTTGATCTTCCTATCTTATCTTTGTATGGAATGATTGGAATCTTGTAATCCTAAAAAACATTGAATCATTACCAGTCTTTATTTTTATTTACATTTATTAGTTGTTCTATCCAGTGATGGAGAGTCAATGAGTAATAGGTTGTTGTTTAGTACTTTCTTACTATTATCTGTTGTAAGATCTAGTATTGAGTAAGAAATAGAGTTAAATTTATTGGATTAGGTGTACCTACCTTGGTTTTGTAGAGCCAGAAGTGAAGAGGGAAGTCTTGTCCCTATTATTGTTCTAGTTGCTTATAGATTGCACACATTTGGAACTAACCACTCCTTAACATCCATCATAAGCATATTGGTATCTCATGGAGTGTAAAATCGTATCCAGGAACCAACAAAATGGTGACTCTGCTGGGGACTTAGAGATTATAATCACAAGAAAATAGTGCAGGTTCCAAGTTGAGTTGGACTCCTGACTTGCCTATTTGAATCATTTGATATCCCTTGTGTAATAAATTAGCTATAAACAATGTGGGTACAAGTAGAGCTAGACTCCTTGCTGACTTGTTTATCATATCCAGTAGTTTCCATTAAAATATATAAGAGTTAGTTTCAAAAATTTCAATACCTTCTCACCAAATTGTGAGTGGAAACTCTAAAATATCTCTGTACTAGTGCTTTAATAACTCCATCATCATGAGCTCCAGAAACATAATGTCTTGGAGGAAGGAGCACCCAGAGGAAAATCTGCAAGGTGGGCTTCCTCCCACATCTAGAAGAACTCAGGTTAGGAGAGAAAAAGATACTGATGATATGTCTCTTACCTAGAAACAAAAAGAAAAACCAAGATAGGGAAATATTGCTCCTCCTAGTCAGCAAGGAAATGCCTCAGAATATGAGAAGGTAGTTGATTTGGGCCTGAACCAATATGAGGATTATTATTCCCCCACAAAGAGAGAGGGTGAAAGACCACCCTAAAATAGGAGAATGATCCCTAAAAGATAGCATGGAATGAAGGGAAGATCTAGAAGTAAAAGTAGAATTGGACAAGATTTTCTTCCCCCCTTCACCCTAGGTTCAACATTACCCCAAGACCTCCATGAATCTCAAGATCAACAAGAAGGGCCTCAAGCACAACAGGCTGGATCTGAAACAACTTTGCTTGATTCTGAAGAAATATTTGAGGAAGTGTATGAATTGGAAAGGAGAATTCAAGAACAAGCAACTATCAAACAGAAAAGAGAAAAGGAAAAAGAAGAAAAAGTTAGACATGCTATGATAAGAGCTGATCAATTAAAAAGGTAATTGCTAAATTTAGAGGCTAAATTATGTCCCTATTCCTAAATAGACAAATGAATTGCATGTTGTCCATCAAACATTTGAAACAAGGAATCCAAAGAATAAGGGAAAGCAAAAAGAAAAGGGCATTTCAATTAAAGAACTTGTAGCCCCTAAAATCCCTATAGACCAGGCCTTAAGATTGGAAGCCAACCTTGAAAAGGCCAAAAGGGAACAAGAATTGTTAGCTAAGGAACTTGAAAAGGAAGAATTGGAAGTTGCAACATTAGAAATGAAAAAGAAAATTGATTTTCTCAGAAGATCTGCAGGGCCTACAAATTTTGGTAGCTCTACCATGACATAAGGAGAAAATGTTGCAAATGTAACAAATTAGACAACAAGTGTACCCCCAGCAGGTGGACTTGGAACTACTGCCACTACAAATAATAATGCATCTACATCTCAGGGTGCTGGTATTTTTAGTACAGGGGTTATACATGAAAGGTGCAAGTAGTTGATTTTTATTGGTATCCCTGGTTATCCTAATCCCTTCCCTAAAGAAATTAGAAAGAAACTTCCTAAGTTTACTGGAAGCAATGTTGTTACTTGTGAGGAACATTTAAAGAAATTTATTGATTTCATTGATGATTACAATATTGTCCTCGATGATGTTATCATGAAACTATTTGTGCAATCCCTAATAGAAGATTCAAGGGATTGGTTTAGGGCTTTGCCACATGCTAGCATAGGTTCATGGAATCAACTTAGACATTTTTTCAAAGAACAATATGGTGACAAAACACATGAAGGTTTTATGCTCAATGAATTTAACAACATAAAGAAAAACTTCAATGAGGATGTTGTTGAATTTAATGTCAGGTTTCAAAAAGCTATCCATAAGCTGTTGTAGGTTATTAGACTTGATGATAGGGTGTGTCTTGTCACATATTTAAATGCTTTTGACTCTAAGATGGGTTACCTTTTAAGGGATAATAATCCAAGAAGTCTTTTTGAAGCTTATAAGTTAGCTGTGAACATAGAAAGTAATAGAAGGATTTTAGGAAAATTGGGAAGAAGGGAGGATAACCAATCCCCTTTTTTAAATAGATAGGATCCAGGGAAACCTGCAAATGTCAAGCCTAAGGATGATGAGAGTCTAAAGAAGATCTTAAAGGCAATCAAGGATTTAAAGCCTAGTGAAAATAGAAATAAAGTTACAGGAGGGGATAAACCTCCCTTCAATAATTTCAACAAGGCACCAAGAATGCAGAATTACCCTTACAACACTCAATGGAAAGATGGAAGGCCCATTCTTCCTAAGAGAAAGGATAAACCAAATGATAGGACTCCTGACCCATTGTAAAGAAATTCAATGAATGTAGTGGAAGAGGTCCCATGGTGTATTGCTTGTTAGTCACCTCATGATCCTGATTATTGTGTCATATCCCAGAATGTTTCTACACATGAAGAGTAAGAATGTAATGAGGAACAACCTTATGATGATCAGGGTTGTGGAATGATTTCTTCCCATATTTGGGATGAGGTGGATTCTGATGATGAAGACAAAAATCAAGATAGTCTTAATTCTTAGACTAAAACTGAATTATATCATGAAGTTTTTTCTGATGAGGATGGTGAACCTGATACTGTCTAGTGTAATGTTGTAAAAAGTAAAGAGACAGTTACTTTAAGAAGGCCTTCTAATGAGGAAATTTCTTTAATAACAACAAATTTGGTTACTCAAGAAAAAAAAAACTACA
This sequence comes from Chamaecyparis obtusa, assembly GCA_027943335.1. Classification (NCBI taxonomy): domain Eukaryota; kingdom Viridiplantae; phylum Streptophyta; class Pinopsida; order Cupressales; family Cupressaceae; genus Chamaecyparis; species Chamaecyparis obtusa. The sequence continues at coordinate 196,268 of BSBK01008401.1, read as the reverse complement.
ACTTGAGAAATAGAGTGATTGGTAGTCCAAATCAGAAGCCAGCTGGTATTTTCATCAAGAAGACAGATAAAGATGTAAAAGTATCACAACATAAGCCTAAGGCTGCCAGTCCTGTTGATAAGCTCAAGATAAAGAAAAATGCCAAGCCTAACATTGTCTATAAGGTGAAACCTAAACCCAGAGCTGAGGAAGTGTCAGTTTTGCAAAAAGGAAATGAAGTCCAAAATAAAAAAATTGCAGACATACCTATTCAGGAGATTAAAGAGGTTGCAGATTTAAGGCCTGATGTATTTGATTTAAAATATGTCCCAGTTGATATGAGCAAGTTATTATCTCAGATTACTGTTAAATTTCCATTGTTATAAATGATGAGAATTGAAGAACATAAAGAAAAATCTCTAAATTGGGTTAATAATATGATCCCCATAGATTCCCAAAAAATTGTAGGAGTTGAAGAACAAATAACATCCTTGAATAATGAAAATGCAAACTATACTAAGGAGATTATTTCTAAAATTCCTCAAATCTATTTGGATACAAATGTTGTTAGTACCACAGTAGGAACAGTTGACGCTTTCTTTTTGACTTTACAGATAAATGGAAAGATGTTAAAAAATTGTATGATTGATTTTGGAGCATCCAATACTGTTATGCCTACTAAGGTCATGAAATCTTTGGGATTAAAGGTGGACACACCTCATGGTAGATGTCAGGCAATGGATTCAAGGGAGGTTCCAGTTGTAGGTACTATTAAGGCCTTACCTTACAGATTGGCTACATACCCCAGTAAACAACTAACCATGAGTGTCTTGGTAGTGGATATTCCTCCTTAGTATGGGATGTTATTGTCAAGAAAGTGGAGTGCATCTATGGGAGGTAGCATACAGTGTGACTTATCATTTTCTACTTTCAATTTTGAAGGGGAAAGTATCAAGGTCACTAGAGAATCTAGAACTCCAGATATGATTGAAGAAGAGGAGGATAACATGAACTGTTTCCTAGATACTGACATTAATGCTTTCAGAGTTGAAGATAAGGAGGTACAAACCAATGATGAGTTAATCCATAAGTTATAAAATCAAGAGGGATGGATTGACCTGGATAGTCTATGGACCATGTATTTTGATGGAGCAAATAGCAAGGAGGGATCTGGAGCTGGAATATTGCTTATATCTCCTAATGGTAAAACTTTCAAATTCTCCTTTTCTTTTCTATTCTCATGTACAAATAATGTTGCAGAGTATGAGGCTTTACTGATAGGCCTAAGGCTAGCACCAAGGCATGGCATAAAATGTTTGAAAGTAATAGGGGATTTAGAGTTAGTGGTTTCCCAAGTTAGATCAAAATATACTTCAAAAAATTAGAGATTAAAGCAGTATAGGAATGCAGTGTGGGATGAGATTGAAAGCTTTAATGCTTTTAATATTTGTTGGATGGAAAGAAGTTAGAATAGAATGACAGACTTATTGGCTAATATAGCCCTTAGACTGGAAGATGTTACATTTGCAAATGTTTCTAAAATAGAGGTGCAAGCCAGACCTTCTATCCCTGACAATCTAGATAATTGGCAAGTTTTTTCTGATGACCAAGACATACTTAGGTTTCTTCATTGTGAATCTCACTTTGATGACAAAGAAATGGATTTTAGTATTTATGTTAACACACTGGATGGTAAAGATGTTATTTTTGGAAAAGAAGTTTTGCATTTGAAATCAAACAGAGTTCCTAAAGGATTAGTTTCTCTTGAAAGGGCATTTGATAATAAGGACAAAGATTTCTCTGCTAATACTGATAAAATCAATGAGCTTGAGGAAATAAACTTAGGAACAAAATTTGTTCCTAAGAAAGTTTATATTGGTAAGTCTTTATTCCCAAGAGTTAGAAAAGGTTTGATTGATCTTCTCAGAAAATTCAGGCATTTTTTTGCTTGGTCTTATGAAGATCTTAAAGCTTATAGGGAAGACCTTTTCCAACATGAGATTCCACTAAAAGAAGGCACAAAACCCTTTAGGAAAAAATTGAGACCTGTTAATCCAACCCTAGCACCTAAAATGCAGGATGAACTCAAGAAGCTGATGGATGCTAGAATCATCAAACCTATTAGGCACTCCACCTAGGTTTCAAATTTGGTGTCTGTTAGAAAGAAAAATGGTGATATCAGGCTATGTGTAGATTTTAAGAATCTAAACATAAATTATTTGAAGGATAATTATGGATTACCAAACATGGAAAATATGTTATAGAAGGTCACTAGATCAGAATTAATGTCTATGATGGATGGCTTTTCTAGTTACAATCAGGTCATGGTAAAGGATACTGAGCAATTTAAAACTGCTTTCACAACCCCATGGGGGACATATGTTTATGTAAGGATGCCTTTTGGGTTGACTAATGCCGATGCTACTTTTCAAAGGGCTATGGATGTAGCCTTTGCTAATTTTATTGATAGATTTATGGTGGTGTATCAAGATGACTTAACAACTTTCTCAGCCAAGGAGGAACGACATTGCCAACATCTTGAGAAGATTTTTATCAGAGCATTAGAGTATGGGGTTTCTTTGAACCCAAAGAAGTGCACTTTTGGTGTGATAGAAGGAAAAATTTTAGGGTACATTGTTTCAAAAGATGGGGTGAAGATAGACCCTGAAAGGGTGGAGGCTATTGATAAGTTGTCTTTTCCAAAAAACATCAAAGGGATTCAATCTTTTCTAGGACAGGTTAATTTTTTAAGAAGGTTTATTACAAACTTTGCAGAAATCAGTATTCCTATATCAAGAATGTTGAAGAAAGGAGAAAAGGTTGAATGGAATATGGAAGCAATATAGGCCTTTAATGATATCAAGAGGGCCATTAAACATGCTCCAGTCTTAAAAACACTAGATTATAGCAAACCCATGCAAATTTTTTCCTTTGCATCTGCCCATACCATTGCTGCAGTACTATTACAGGAAAAATGTTGAAGGTTTTGAACAACCAATTTCTTTTTTCAGAAAAACTTTGTAGGTAGTAGAATTGAATTATGATATTATTGAGAAACAAGCTTATGCCTTGGTGAAAGCCATTAAAACATTTAGATGTTATTTGGTAGGTGCCACAGTGGTTGCATATGTTCCAAGTGCCGCAGTCAAAGACATTTTGGTCCAACAAGAGATTTCAAGAAGAAGATGTAGGTGGATTAATAGGATCCAAGAATTTAACATTGATAATTCACATTACAAACTTGGTTAGAGAATTGGGATTAGCAAAATTGATGGCTCAGAGTAATTTGAATGCAAACCAAATAAATGTGCTAGAAGAAGATCAGAGACCTTATGTGTGTAACATGGATTGTTGTGAATGGTACAAGGATATTGTCAAGTATCTACAAAGGATGGTTTTACCCCCTGAAATGGATGAAAATAAGAAAAGAACTATTAAAATCCAATCAATAAGGTATGCAATTCTAAATGGTGAACTTTGGTGGAGAAATAATGAGGGTGTTTTACTCAAGTGTGTAGATCAAGAAAAGGCAGATCTTTTGATGAATGAAATGCATAATGGATTTTGTGGAGGGAATTATATGGAAAAGAAAACAGCCCATAAGATCATTAGATCAAGTTTTTGGTGGCCCTCACTTTTCAAAGATACCCATCAGTTTGTTAAAAAATGTGATCCTTGTCAAAGATTTGCTAGAAAATTGAAATTTGTTGGAAATTTGCCTCTTAAACCTGTTGCTCTTCAGGTCCCTTTCCAGAAGTGGGGTATGGATTTCATTGGTGAAATCCCTAATAAATCCAATGGTGGACATTCTTACATTCTAGTGGCAACTAACTATTTCACCAAATGGGTTGAGGCAATCCCTACAAAAAGAGCAACTAGCAAAGTGGTGATAGATTTTATGATGCAAAATATATTGACAAGATTTGGTTGCATAGAATCCATAGTTATGGATAATGCATTATGTTTTAGGTCAGAGGATTTTGTTGGTTTCTATCAAAATAATGGTATAAAAATTTCTTATTTATCTCCCTATCATCCACAAGGTAATGGACAGGCAAAATCTAGCAATAAAAGTTTGGTCAAAATTTTGAAAAGAGTCCTGGACAAAAACAAGAAAGCTTGGGATTCCAAACTGTTACAAGCCCTATGGGCTAATAGGGTTATAGTTAAAAAGGCAATAGGGTGTGCCCCTTTTGACTTGGTGTATGGAATCAATGCAAGATTACCTCAAAACAATCTGTTACAAATGTATCAATTCATTCTGACATATGATGATGATATAGAAGAAGATATGACAATCAGGATGAATGATTTGATTCAACTCAATGAAGTAAGAAATGAAGCACATGATAAGAATGAAAGGATGCAAGCCCAGTGCAAAGTCTTTTATGACAAAAGGACTGCTCAAAGAACTTTTACAAGTGGTGACATGGTCTTGATGTGGAATACAAGACTAGAAGAAAAAGGAAAACATGGGAAATTTGATCCCATCTGGTTAGGACCATATATTATTGAGGAAAAATGGGGAACAAATTCTTATTTGTTGAGAAGTTTAATAGGCGAGCTCATGGAATTGCCAGTTCATGGTAAATTATTAAAGTTCTATTTCTCTTAAAGAGATCTTTTCAACCCCTATACAAGTTTGGTTCTTTTTGTATATAGTTCCTTGTCTTTTCTTTGAGTTTTTTATTTGGTCTGCTATCCTAGGAGATTCTAGTTTTCTTGTTGTATCTGCAGGAGATACATGCCCCCAAGCAAGAGCCAATATTATCACCATATAAAATTTTTCAGCTCTATGATAATGTTTCAAAGTAGTCTGAGATTATTGACCTAGTGGTAATATTCTTCAAGGTGTAAACCCTAAGTTTTATCCAAAGCCCTAACTCATCCTAGGTCATGTTATGTTTCTGCATTACCTTTTTGAGTCATTAATATTTTCATAAAACATGTACTAATATCTTGACTCACTTTGTTCATTGTTTTATGTGTCAAAATGGTTAGGCTTTCAAACTATCTTCTCCTTTTATTTAATTAAATCCACCAAAGCCTAAGTTTTAGATTAATTTTTCATAAAGGAAAGCCTTTAAAATTGTGCGGTTGTCGTTGCACCACAAGACTGCTCTTTGTCAAATTCCCTGACATGTGAAATGGCAACCATGTGCCACCTATCCTTGCAGGCCTATTTGATTTTGTAATGTGTTGTCCTTTAATGAATGAATCTAATCCACAGTTGTTGTTATACCATTGGACCAAGATGCATGTCTTTTATGCACTGTGGTATAGCAATAACCGTCAGATTACCTTTTGATGAATAAAGTTTGTGGTGGGTTCTAACACTATCAGGTCATATTCTAATGTAAAATTTTTATTGGTTGTTAGTAGTATTGAGGTGGCAGTTGTCAAGTTCTTTCGAAATTGATATTAAAGATGACAAGTCTTCCACTTGTCATTTTTCTGCAATGTGTTGTCTTCTGGTTTAATTTTTAGTTGGATGATGTGTGACTGTGGGACATGAGTAGTATGAAGATTAAAGTGTGGAAAGATCTTATGGCTATTTTTATACCGTTGAGATGAGATGCATGTCTTTTATGCATCGCGGTATAGCGATGACCATCGATCTTGCCCAAGGATATGAACTATTCAGTGGGACCTCGGTTGTCAAATCTTTTAATGATGTGTTTCTTTTTTATTGGCCCATGGTGCTAATGATGAGTTTTGATTGCCAGGTGTTTCTGACACCACAAATGATGCGGGATTTTTTAGCTTGTTGGCTTTTCTGAGGTGTCGTCTCCTGATTCATCGAAGGTTTTAAATTGTTCAGTGAGGCCGAGGTTTTATTAAATTTTGGTGATCGTCCGATCAAAGTGCATCTACAGTGGTTGTTATATCTGGGGTTGGTATCTCTAACAAGTTTTGGGTTGCACTTTAGTGATGTGATGACACCTGTTTGTTCTGGGAAAAATAAAGATTATTATTAAAGTCTTTCCACCTAGCGTTTTGAAATGTTCTCATTGGTTGAGAACTGACTTAGGGAAAAATAAACAGGGCTTTACTATTCGACTTGCCGACCGTTTGATGCGCCAAAATGGAGATTTATCAACAGTCAAAATTCAAATTTTTGCTTAGTGACATTTTTCACGTCCTATGAATGTAGAAGCCACCAATTTTTTAGTAATTGCGGATTTATTGTGCTATGTGCGGATGAATTGCAAGTAGTTGGCTATGCTATACAACACAATTCAACCATTGTTTCTCATTACAATTTCAATTAGCTCTCTAGAAAATTTATTATCTCTCTTTCTGAGCATTTTCAAGTGAAGAATTTACAAGTGCCTGGTAGGTCTAATTTCTAAATTTAAAAGAATTGCTTGAGGTCTATGAAGAATTTGTGGGGGATTTTCTATTCATAATTTTTAGGGTTTTCTTGAAGTATTCATATATTGTTTCATAAAGCCCTAGTTTCAAAATGCCTCCAAAGAGAAATTTTTCTGGTCAGACAGAGTATAACAAAAGAGGAATCTTTGAGGACTTAAAGCAGTTACTCCCACATTCAGATAATGGGGCAGCAAGGATGAAGGAATTGGTTCCAAGAAACCCTAGGGATTATGTTGAAGAGGGTTTTCATGACAGAGGGAATTGGATGAGAGATACCAAGGTGGGTGAGAAGCACAACGGTCTTATTTTGTTCAAATTGGCTTATTCACAAAGAAATGTCTGTGCCCCCTTGAGTAATATATGGCAATTTGACATTGGGAGGTTGATAGTCCCTGGAGTCTTCATGGATGTTGAGTTATTGATTTAGATAGCTAAGTGTTATGATCTTGTGACAAAGTGTGTCAAGGATATAAATGGGGAGGACCTAACCAGCATCTCGGAGGATGATATTAGGGAAGTTTTTTATTTAAATGATCCTTATATTGGGTTAGAGAAGATTTACTTTACAAAACTTACTAAAATTTATGAGGCATAGAGGGATTATTTAAGGGTCAGACCTTTAAGGTAGTTTTTGGAAGAGATTGGATCTATGTGTGTTATCAGTTCAAGCACACCAGAGCCTTTTAGGCTAGATTTATTCAGTAAGAGAGCACAGGAGGTCTACAAATCATTGACCTTAATTCTAGGGCATGATGAAGAAACTCATATGCCAATACCATACATGTTCATGATGGTACAATCACTGCACCCCTAATTAGCATTAATTTTTGATTTCGCATCTCATTTAGCTGATTTAATTCATGAAGGGTTGATGGAATCAAGGATATGAAGGGTTGATGTAATTAGGAATGAGTTTGACCTTCAAACTCAAGAAATCGTGAAAGAGAAATGGGTCATCTTTAGGAAGACTCTTGATTTCATTCAAAATTTTGACAAGGCATATGACCCATTGAAGGGATTTGAGCCATGGGAAAAGAAAGGGGATGCCCTTATGGAACATTTTGAAGGGGTCATGCATGTTGTAAATGAAAATAAGCCTAAGGTTAGTAAGGTAGAGCCTAAAAGGGCTAAGAAAATTTTGAGCCAACCAAAGTATATCAAGTTGACCCCAAGTGGAGTTTATACTGTGTAGAAGAGGAGTGGTTATAGTGTCCTTGTACCACCACAATAGAAGAATGAGTATTTTCCCTCTACTTCCAAAGGAAAAGGGCCCATTGGTGATCTAACAGTGCAAGAACCCTCTGCAAAGAGGTAGAGACATGAAGAAGTAAGACCAGGAGAGGAGGATTTTTCTCCTTTTCATTCCCCTATCTATTTGGATGAACATGGGGTGGCAAAACAACTTGTATAGTTGAGAAATGAGGGAAACATTTTTGTTTCCAATGATGATTTTCAGGAAGGAATGCCCGAGGCACCTAAGGAGGTGGCCATGGATCTTTCAATTGAAGAGATTGAGGGTAAACAGATGGACCCTATTCTAAAACAGGCCACAAATTTTTTCCTTGCTAATGATAAGTTTGTTAAGACCAAGGCATTCTCCCAATTTCTTTGGAGAATGAAAATAAATCAATTTAAGGAGATATGTGAAAAGAAGAAGGCGGAGTCCCCTACTAGGGATATTGTAGAAATAGAAAATGAGACCGAGGCAGAGATGGCCAAGCAATTTGAGAAAATCACTCCACGGGAGGGAAGAGCCATGGTGCATACTGCAGGGGTCCTAATTTTACTAGAGTGGGACATTGTTGATGCTATTGTCTTTGACCAAGTCAGGAAGAGTAAAGTGAAGACTCTTGCTATAGTAGAGCTAGAAAAATAGGCTACCAGAGGAATTGCTTTCTCTGAAGATCATGCTGCTCTTGTAATGTGGTCTTTGAATAAAGATGAGAATAAAGGGAAAAGAAAAGATCTCTTTGTACAATATACAGGAAGTTTATTGGTCCAGAGAGTGGGAGAGACATCTGGAGTTGAAGCATCAAGTCTGATCTTGGAAACTACCAAGTTTAATGCTCAAGTGGTAGAGAAAGATGCTAGAGAAAAAGAGGAGCTTAGGCTCAAATTTGAAATGGTTCTTAAGTCCTACAATGAGCTCAAAGGGGAGGTAATCCAAAAGGACAAACTAATTGTACAGCTGTCAGGACCCTTAGACCATAGGTCTCCTCAATTGGTGATTGCTGATAAGCTTGCAGTGGCTTCATCCTCCAGCCCAATTGTTAAATTTCCACCTTCACCAATGCCAGAGGCAAATATAGATGCAAGGGTCACATGGGAAAAATAAAGATTAGTAGAAGAAACAAATAAGTTGAAAGAAACAAGGTTGCGGCTTGAGAAGGAGAAGGATGAGAATAAAAAGGCTACAACTCTAGCAATTAGGAAGTATGAAGAGAAGATCATGGATGCCATCATGCAGTTTGCTTTTGATCTCAAGCCTTCCATTTTTCACAATCATGTAAATAAGTTAAATTCTTTATTTATAGCCATGAATAAAGAGAAGACAAAAATGTCTCCAATTTTGAAGAAATGGATTGAAAGGGCTTCAAACATAAAGCTTTTCCAGATGTTGTCAAAGGGACAGGAAGATCTAGACCCATTAGTAAAACCAGTGCATCAAGTTATGAAGAAAATAATACAGTATGATATTATGTTGGATAATTTCATCAGGAAGTCACACATGTTGAAGGCTGAATTAATGCTTTCAAGTTATGAAATGGTACCCACAATTTTTTCTGATAAAGGGGAAATCAAAGAAGCATATCAGTGGAGAGAAGAGATGGATGCACTCCTCTCAGTTAAGGTAACTGGTGTCTTGGATGACACATATTCTCTTAATAATGTAATTAAATTGTTAATAAATGCCAGGTCAATGTTTGATAACATTCCGCAGCGAGTGACTCAGATAGAAAATGAATGGGAGTAGTTATCAAAGAAAAAGGTTGATTTTGTTAATTTTGATTTTCCTGATGAAGACATATATAATAGGTGGAGGTATCAATATATACCTCATGTTCAAAAGTATAGTATTCCACCAACTTCTTAGAGTGGACATAGATAGATATTTTTTGGTAACAATAGTTGGTGAGATATTTTGAAGACATTTATTACCGGGTGAACAATGAGGAGCACAGGATAGATTTCATGAAGGCAACCAGATACAACAAAAGAAGAATAAAATAGGGTGGTGTTCCTACAATATCTCGTCAACTTTGATTGTGTATTTATTGTAAATATGTAAAAGTTGTTGTAAATTTTTTCTAGATTAAAATATGTAACCCTAGAATGATCGGTGGCTTGTTGCATTTCCTCATATATAAAGGATTTTTCAAGATCATTCTAGGTATTGAGAGCTTAGGAGAAAAAGTTAGAAATTCTAAAAACCTAACACTCAGTAAGGGATTGTATATTTTGTATCATTTTATCAGAGAAATAGAGAAGAAGTATAGGTTGCTGTTGTTATTTTGCAAGCTTTGTTCAAGATTTGATCTATGCAATGTTTAAAGGGTGAACTTAATATGAATCTTGGATCTTTGTCTCTCCTGTGATTTTGTTCAGTAAATTTTTAAGTCTCTTTGAGGTTTATATGTATGTGTTTGAACTTTGAGTTCTAATCTAGGATTGGATTAAAATTGCTTTGAGTTGGATGCATGTTTACTGAATCTATTCAAAGATTTCTAAAAGTAGGAAATATTTGAAGTAGTTTGTATTTATGTTCAAGACCCACCTTTCATTAAACACTATTGTATTCATTCTATTTTTTTGACATATTGCCCAATGGATAAGGCACTGGCCTTGATCTTCCTATCTTATCTTTGTATGGAATGATTGGAATCTTGTAATCCTAAAAAACATTGAATCATTACCAGTCTTTATTTTTATTTACATTTATTAGTTGTTCTATCCAGTGATGGAGAGTCAATGAGTAATATGTTGTTATTTAGTACTTTCTCACTATTATTTGTTGTAAGATCCAGTATTGAGTAAGAAATAAAGTTAAATTTATTGGATCAGGTGTACCCGCCTTGGTTTTGCAGTGCCATAAGTGAAGAGGGTAGTTTTGTCCCTATAATTGGTCCAGTTGCTTATAAATTGCCCACATTTGGAACTAACCACTCCTTAACATCCATCATAAGCATATTGGTATCTCATGGAGTGTAAAATCCTATCCAAGAACCAACACTTTCTTTTCAACTTGAGAAACTAAGGCTTTTTCTTCCTTAACATTAGTTTCAGGATTTTCTTGTTTAATTGTTGCAAATCCTATGTCATCATTATTCTCAGTATCACTTTCACTTAAAGTTATTTCTATACTAGCTTCAAGATGTAATACCCCAAAAATGGTCGATAGGTTCATTAACCTCCTATATCAACATATCAAATGAAATCAACATCAAAGTGCTAACCTAAGGCACATCGGCACATTATCAAATCTTAATTGATTATCTTAAAATCTGCATCGGGGAATATTCCTTATTCCCATTTATCCTAATTATCTTTAATTTAATGATTATTTGGTGATAAATCCTATTTATCCTAAAGTTTGATTAATTGAATATTCTAAATATTTAATTAATTAGATTTAATACTGCCACTTAATTATTTAATTAGATTTAATAATATTTATTCCTAAATTGTATTATTTAATTCTGACAATAAATCATTTATCCTCTGACTAATTGATTAAATTCTTATTTAATTAATTAAAGTCAATTGTCAAATTTAATAATATAGTTTTTGAATAAAAGTTTGATTTAATAATCGATTAACCCATAAATCAATTGTTTTATTTTTAAAATCAGTTAAGTTGAGGATAAATCACTTTATTTATTTAATTAATTCATAATTAATTATGCACATCCAAAAAGAAGTTAAACTTTAAATCATAAAATGAACTCAAGTTGTTTTAAAAATAAACTCAACTCTCTTTTGAGTTGAAAGCTGATCTCAACTTCTGATTTAAATTAAAAAAGCTGATTTGATTGATTTTGTGAGTTAATCTATCTCTAAATTCTTGATAACTCAAAAATCAAACCAAGTTTATCAAGAGTGATTTATGGATTTTTCCATGCACCTCCAAAGTCCTAGATTTCTATAAATTAAGGCCTCAGCTCTTCATTTCAAATCAATCCACATAATTTGCATACTTACTCTGCCAAATTGACATCAGAGGAATCATCAAGCTTCTTGCGAATCAATGTTTTGTGAGATCAATCTTGTTTTCAATTCATTCTAGTTTCATATTTCATATCATTGTTAGCTTAATTTGCATATAATTTGAATTCATTTAGATTAATTTATTATCAATTTTTCTCATCTTATTGCATCAAAAATAAAATAAAAATAGATTAATTTGCATTCATATTTTATTGCTTTCATTATTTAAATCCTTCGTTTAGGTGTCCTCATTGTCACTGATCTTGGTCTAATCTGAGAATATCATACTCGCACCTACTAGAAGGTAGTAAATTTCCTAGTTAGATTAGTTTCCATTTCACTGCATGATTTTGATTTTAGCTAACCTCTAATATTTTACTAAAGTGTTGTGTCTATAGCTAGGTACAAAATTCATACACATATTTCTGGCACCCATGGTGGGGCCCTGAAATGGGTTTTCATTCCAATTCTATCAATTTCTATCTATTTCTCATCATTTTTTGATCAAAACTATGATTTTTATTTTTTGTCCGTACATTTGTTGATGAAGGGTGCTCCCCTTAATACCACAAACACATAACAGATATAGAGAAACAACAACAATATGCAAAAACAGAAAATTGGCTTCTTATTATCTCCACAAATGTGGAATTACAAACTTTCAGAATTACAATATGCAAAGCCACATGGGCACTCCCTTACAATATCCTGTAGGACAAAGCCTCGAACTATTACCCAGATCTACTACCCACAACTATTCTGAACTACCTAAGACAATAATACAGCCTTCCTTATATAGGCAATTTTCCACCGCCTAGGAAGGTTCCAGTATTTTAGCCAATAAGGCCGACCAAACTTAGAATTATTTTATTTTACATTTTATTACATCATAGTCGGCTCAAGATAACCTTTGAAACCCGAACAAAAAATTTGAAAAAAATTATTTTTCGCCATTTCAGGTGGCCCAACTTCCGAAGACCATAAGTCATCACCAGTTGACCCGATCGGCTATTATAACCCCATTTCGGAAACGCCACGAAGCGCTCTACAGGCTTGATTGGTGCAAGCGCCTCTCACCCAAATTTTTGACCTCATCCGGGGCCTCTAAAGCCTTCAAAACTGAGTTCAAAGTTTCTGTACCCTGCTGCCAATACCAAAAATCTTCAATATCTTCCAATATACACTTGATCTAGCAATGAAACTTTACTGGCAGACTTATATGACCAAAATGAACCTTCAAGAAAGAAATCAGATCATTCCGAGCACATACAAAAATTACCAAAAATAGTAACTTTCCATAAATAGCAGCAGCTCTGCACAAAATAGCCCTTATTGAATATAAAAATAAAAATATATATATATATATATTTTTTTGGGTGATGCAAGATTGCTCTTACACCCAAGATGCTCCTGCATCAGACACCTAGGGTAATTTGAGAAGTGACCCTGTCACGACTCAGGTGTGCAAAGAAAAATCAAGACGGTTAACCTCCTCCTTTGTTAGCCATGATGAATCTTCAATAGGTCGTTCTTTCCATTTGACCAAATACTCTTCATATGTCCTGTTCCTTGTGCTTCTGCCAACACGACTGTCCAGTATGTCTTCAATCTCCTTGATATCTGAACTAGTTGCTGGAATACTCCACTGTGCTGCTACAACCTCATCTTGAACACCTCCTTCATGATACTCTGTCAAATCTGAAATGTTAAACACTGGTGAAATATTCAGCTCACTAGGCAATTCTACCTCATATGCATTTCCTGAATCATGCTTCTTCAATATCTTACATGGTCCAAACTTCTTCATTTTCAACTTGTTATATGTACCAACCGAAAACCGCTCCTTCCGCAAATGAACCATGACTTCATCACCAACCTGAAATTCTTTATATCTCCTTTTCTCATCTGCCTTAGCCTTATACTGTGCGTTCATCTTAGTAATATGCTTTCTCACCTCCTCATGAATGTTCTTCAAGTGTTCCGCAAAATCCTCAGCTTCAGCACTACTTATTTCTCCTTTATCGATCTTCCTCAATTCAGATGCATTTCTTGGACTACTTCCATATACAATCTGGAATGGTGATTTACCAGTGCTCCTATTGACAGAATTATTGTATGCAAATTCTGCCTATGGTAAAATCAAATCTCATCCTATTGGCTTATCTCCAACCAAACATCTCAGCAAATTTCCCAAACTCCTATTCACCACCTTTGTCTGTCCATCAGTCTGTGGATGATGTGATGAACTGAACTTCAAATCTATCTTCAACTTCTTCCACAATGTACGCCAGAAATATCCAACAAACTTAGTGTCCCGATCTGAAACTATGGTCTTTGGCAAACCATGAAGTCTCACTACTTCTCTAAAAAACAATTCTGCTACATGAATAGCATCATTAGTCTTTTTGCAGGGAATGAAATGTGCCATCTTTGAAAATCTGTCAACCACCACAAAAATTGAATCATGTCCCCGCTGAGTTCTCGGTAAACCAAGAACAAAGTCCATACTGATATCCTCCCAAGGCTTCTCTGGTACAGGTAGTGGCTGATACAACCCTGTATTTTGCTTCACTCCTTTCGCCATCTGACATACTCTACAACTCTGTACAAACTTCTTCACATCTTGCTGCAACTGTGGCCAATAATAATTCTCACTAAACAAAGAAAGGGTTTTATCACGACCAAAATGTCCAGCCAATCCTCCGCTATGCTTCTCCTTGATGAGATTCTCCCTCATAGAACTTCATGGAATGCACAATTGACTCCCTCTGAATAGCATATCATCTTGGATGATAAAATCCAGCCATTTCGTCCTGTCTAGAGTAACAGGTTCTGTACAAGCTTTCCAAGCTTCACCAAAATCAGGATCCTCTAGATACAAATTCTTGAGTTCCTTGAACCCAACCACTTCAATCTGCATCTCTGTTAGCAATAGTTGCCTTCTGCTAAGAGCATCTGCAACCTTGTTAGACTTTTCACTTCTGTGTTTCAAAACAAATGTATAACTCTTCAAAAACTCAACCCATTTCAAATGCCTCTGATTCAACTTTCTTTGACTATTCAAATATTGCAAAGCTTGATGATCAGTATACAAAACAAACTCCTTAGGAAGTAGATAGTGTCTCCACTTCTTCAATGCTTGAACTATAGCATAAAATTCCTGATCATAAACAAAATATTTTCTCTTGGCATCATTTAACTTCTCACTGAAATAAGCAACAGGTTTACCTTCTTGGCTCATAACAGCTCCTATTGTAGTACCACTAGCATCACAATCTACTTGAAACACCTTATTAAAATCTGGAAGTGCTAAAACAAGTTGTTCTGTAACTTTTTGTTTCAACAATTGAAAGCCCTTTTGTGCCCCATTGGTCCACTTAAACTCTTTTCTATCCCCTCTCATTGTTTCAGTCAAGGGGCCAAAAATACTGCTAAAATTTTTGATAAACTTTCTGTAAAAGCTAGCTAGACCATCAAAAGATCTTACCTCTGTAGCGTTCCTTGGAGTAGGCCATTCAAGGATAGCTTGTACCTTCTCTGGGTCCATTTTTAGACCTTCTGCTGAAACTACAAATCCCAAATACACTAACTCTTTCTTCACAAAACTGCACTTCTTGAAATTAATCAACAATTTCTCTTCTCTCAACTTCTCAAATACCATACGAATATGCATCATATGCTCCTCCAATGTCTTACTAAAGATCAAAATATCATCTAGGTAAACAATGACAAACTTACCCAGAAATTCTTTCAGAACCTCGTTCATGAGCCGCATGAAAGTGCTCAGTGCATTGGTTAGCCCAAAAGGCATAACTAACCACTCATATAGTCCTTCCTTCATCTTGAAGGTAGTCTTCCATTCATCTCCTTCTCTGATCCAAATCTGATGATATCCACTCTTCAGATCTATCTTTGAGAAATACACAGCTCCACTCAAACAGTCCATAATATCATCCATTCATGGCAATGGAAACCTATACTTGATTGTGATCTTGTTTATTGCCCTAGAATCTGTACACATCCTCCATTCTCCATTCTTCTTTGGTGCTAATACCGCTGGTATAGCACAGGGACTCAGACTCTCTCGAATCAATCCTTTCTGTAACAGTTCATGTACTTGTCTATTCAACTCCTCACTTTCTGCAGGTGTCATTCTATGTGCTGCCTTATTCAGAAAACTCACTCCTGGGATCAAGTCCATCGGATGACTGATCATCCTGACTGGTGGTAATCCATCAGGCACGTTATCAGATACAATATCCTGAAACTCATTCAACAAATCTACAACTTCTACAGAGACATCTTCTACTTCCTCTTTACCAGCTTTTGGAATTAAAGAAAAACATACATGCTCATGCCTCATACCATCTAGAAAATTTCTTCCATCAACAAAATTTATCCTTGCATTACCACATATCTTTTCTTTAGTCTCCTTCAATGGTTTTAGCTTATGTCGCACCCCATCCTTTGTCAGGGAATAGGTATTCGCACGACCATCATGTACAACATATCTGTCAAACTGCCATGGTCTACCCAACAACATGTGACATGCATCCATAGATATGATATCACACAATACCTCATCTTGGTATCCACCAACCTTGAACTTCACTAGGCATTGTTCATTGACCATGACCTTGTGGTCATCCTGTACCTAGGCAATCCGATATGGATGTGGGTGTTTCTGTCTCTTGAGCTTCAACTTTGTCACCATCTCTTCTGACACCAAATTTTCAGTGCTTCCACTATCAATAATCACATCACAACATTTACCCTCACACTTGCACCTGGTGCGAAACAGGCTCCTCCTTTGCTCAGGTTCATTCTCACCACTCAACAGGACTCTTCTGTTAATCAACATTTCTCCTCTTTCAGCATCTTCAGAATTTGATGATCTAGCATCTTCATCTACATGTGCAACTCTGGCCTGGCCTTCATTTCTCCTGTCTGTTCTTCCTTGGCACTGAAGACATTCAAATGCCCTATGACCTTCTTCTCCACAGTGAAAACATGTTCCACGGAAGCCACCTCTTCCAGATCCTTGTCCTCTTCCTCTTCCTCTCTGATCTCTATTATTCTGATCCTGGAAGCGATTGGAATTATTTTCTCACTGATTCTGACTGCTATTGGCCTCATCCTTCTTTTTTAGATCTTCATTTCAACCACCATATGACCGTCCACCAGATCATCCACCATGACCTCTTCCGTTTTGTCTGCTCTCAAACTTCTTATTCAACTTTTCCTCTACTTTTAGGGCAAACTGGTATGCCTCTTCAATACTGTTCATTCGAACCAGATTCAACTCCTTCTGAATGCTTGGCCTTAACCCATTAAGGTATCGGGAAACTTTCTCCTTATCAGCTTCTGCATGGCCTGTTCTGATGAGAAGTCGATAGAACTCCTCTGTATACTCCTGAACAGATCTTCCTGCTTGCTTCAAACTCTGCATTTTCTTCAGTAGGTCAAGCTCATAATCAACAGGAATGAACTATCACTTCAATTTATCCACCATCCGATCCCATCTTGTGATTTTCTCCTTTCCCCTTCTATTTCGCTCCAACTGAATCTCTTGCCACCATATCTTCGCATGACCTTTCAGTCTGGCCTTCGCAAATTTGACCCTATCAGGATCGTCAACATCTTCATACTCAAAATATTCTTCACATTCATTGATCCAGTCGAACAATTCCTCTGGGTTAAGATTTCCAAAAAATGTAGGAACCTCAATCTTAGGTCTTTTCCCAATCTTGGAAATCGCCCGAAAAAGTCTTTCTTCCTCCTGGTTCACAATTTCAGCTTCTCCTTCTTGATATTCTTCTTCGGATTCATCTTCGCTTTCATCTCTGACATTAAGATTCATTCCTCTGGGAATCTCTTCTTGCAATGCTCGCACTTGTCTCTGCAACTCTCTAACCTCAGGTGTCACAGCACCAGCTCTTCCGCCACGTTCCCTTCGTGGAGGCATTTTCGTGATGCGCACTGAAACCTTAACCATGGACCTAGTGCAAACTGCCTCACAGTCGGTGATCTGTTTACACACTCAGGAAATCCTGCTCTGATACCACTTGATGAAGGGTGCTCTCCTTAAGACCACAAACACATAACAGATATAGAGAAACAACAACAATATGCAAGAACAAAAAATTGGCTTCTTATTATCTCCACAAATGTGGAATTACAAACTTTCAGAATTACAATATGCAAAGCCACATGGGCACTCCCTTACAATATCTTGTAGGACAAAGCCTCGAACTATTACCCAGATCTACTACCCAGAACTATTCTGAACTACCTAAGACAATAATACAGCCTTCCTTATATAGGCAATTTTCCACCGCCTAGGAAGGTTTCAGAATTTTAGCCAATAAGGCCGACCAAACTTAGAATTATTTTATTTTACATTTTATTACATCATAGTCAGCTCAAGATAACCTTTGAAACCCGAATAGAAAATTTGAAGAAAATTATTTTTCGCCATTTCAGGTGGCCCAACTTTCGAAGACCATAAGTCATCACCAGTTGACCCGATCGACTATTATAACCCCATTTTGGAAATGCCACAAAGCACTCTACAGGCTTGATTGGCGCAAGCACTCATCACCCAAATTTTTGACCTCATTTGGGGACTCTAAAGCCTTCAAAACTGAGTTCAAAGTTTCTGTACCCTGCTGCTAATACCGAAAATCTTCAATATCTTCCAATATACACTTGATCTGGCAATGAAACTTTACTGGCAGACTTATATGACCAAAATGAACCTTCAAAAAAGAAATCAGATCATTCTGAGCACATACAAAAATTACCAAAAATAGTAACTTTCCATAAATAGCAGCAGCTCTGCACAAAATAGCCCTTATTGAATATAAAAATAGAAATATATATATATATATTTTTTTTTGGGTGATGCAAGATTGCTCTTACACCCAGGATGCTCCTGCATCATTTGTCATACAACTTTTCTCAGAAAGTCATTTCAGGAGATACCCACTGTCATACGACAGGTTCAGATTTCAAGGCTTGTATCAGAGTGTACACATTGTCATTTGAAATCCCAATTGTCATATGAATAGGTACCCACAGTCATACGAGTTTGCAGGCTATCGTCTAGCAGGTAACCCAGTGTCGTACGAGTTTTGACTCCAAATTCAATTGTCGTTTCATATTTTTATGCAGTTTTCCAGATTTGATTTCCAGATTTGGACTAACAGCTAACATTAACATCAAATTCAAAATTCTCTTCTTTAACTGCTACAAATCCTATTTCATCATTAATCTCAGTATCACTTTCACTCAAAGTTCTTTCTATACTAGCTTCAAGATCTTCATCATTAGCATAATAACATTCCTTAGATCTTCTAGGCTTAAAATTATTTATGTACTTCTTAACTCTCTTAGGACACTTAGATGCAAAATGACCATATTCTTGACAAGTCCAACATTTAAAAATTTTCTTACCGTCTGGTTCTCTTTTCACAAGCAAGGCAATACCTTCTTCAATCTTCTTATCTTCTTCATTTCTAGATCTGCTACTACTAGCATAATCTCCACTCACAATGGTACTTCTTGAAAAAGTGGGATGAATATTAAGAGCATTGAATGTTGTCTCCATTCTAGGTAAGTCTCCTGATACTCTCAGGTTCATTTCTGCTGCTTCCAATCTCCCAAGAAGAGTCTCTCTTGTAAAGTTTTTAGTACAAGGTATAACTTGTTCAATCATTTGTGTTGTTTACTTAAATATAGGAGTCAATGTCCTTAGAATTTTCCATATCACTTCATTCTCTATCTTTGTTCCTCCACAAGCTTTTATTCCTGCAATAATTTCTTACATTCTACCAATATAGCTTCTAACAGATTCATCTTCCATCATTATTATATCTTCAAATGCACATATCCAATTGTGTAATCTAGCTCTCTTAGCATGTTCATCACCTTTAAAAGTAGAGTGTAAAGCTTTCCAAATTTTATGGGCTTTTGTTAAACATTTTACTTGATTGTATTCATTCTCTGGAAGTGTTGTCAAAAGTGTTAGAGAGTAAAGTCCACCAAGATAACTGAGAGCAGGGGGGAGGGTGAATCAATTATCAGATAATTATAACTTTTATCATCTTCAACAAATTTTAACCATGTGAGCAATGCAATTACTAACCATACAAATATAATCATACACAATGACACAATAACACAAGATATTTTGACTAGGGAATCTCTTGATTAAAGAGTAAACCCTAGTGGGAATGATGCCCACAAAAGATGCACTAATATGAATATTCCTTGTGAGAGGATGGAATCTATTAGGAGTCTTATGAAATACATTCAGTATATATAAATCCCTGTTAGGAGATTTTGAATCCCTGTTAAAATATTCTAACCCTGTTAAGAGTTATGGAAGACAAAAGGACCCATTGCCCAAATAGTGTCAAGGTAAGATCACTGAACACACTATCCAAATAACCTTAATATTATTCAGCATAATAATATGAAATATGTCACTTCCTTACCATGCCAAACCGCACTCACTGCTACATCATATCTCAATTCCAGATCTCTGTACTTCGCATGTCTTCCTTCACAATATCGCTTTCACAACCTCTTAGGCTCTTTTCTTCACTTCATGCTTACATTCGCATGCAACCAAAACCATGCTCACACTTCTTTCATATTACCACTACATAAAATAAGGAAAAACATTCCTTCCTTTATACCACACTCAAATAATTACAAATGAGTTGACACATAATTACAAAATAAAAGTTTCCAAACGCTACATCAAAATTACACAAAACTGTCAGCTTCCAGATGCAATAACTCTTCACTCCTGTGACCTCAAAGTTTGCACTGTGAACCATGTGACCATCAATGTGTCTCAAAATTCCCTTTAACTAGGCAAAACTAGTTTCCATCCTGATTAGGAGATATCATCCGATTTCCACAAACCGCTACTCAGGAACACTACCTAAATACTGCTTTCACCAAAATACTCATAACTTTCATGAATCAATGAATTACTATCTGTGCTCTTAACCATAGACAAATAAAATATCAAAGAGTATAACATCAACATTGCATAGCTCCAATTGTAATATCCCATGTGCGCTAATCAAAACACTGTCTGCTTCTCTGCTAGTCTCCAAAAGATCACTGTGTTGACATCAATGACAATCTTAGTCATGAATGCAACAACAATTGCCACAAAATAACTACCAACATCTAGTATTCATTCCTAACAATCTCCCCCATTGGCATTGATGGCAACATAGATGAAAAACATCCAATGTTCCAAAAATCCAATACTGCTGCACTGATACTCTGAAAATTCTTTAAATCTTCTTCATCAATCAAATCTTTCTTCGTTATCCTATTGAGTTCTCTCCAACAGATGGTACATAGGGTTTTTCATGTAAACTTCTCCCTCATTGACATCAATGATAGAAATTTCATCACTATGTCAACAACAACTCAATGTCGAAAGACACTTTTTCAAAAAATACATTCACAAGAGTCCTCATGACTCAGCTCAGATACACATACTCCCCCATAGAGGAAGTACCAACATCCAATCCAAAAAAAGATAGGGCTCATATACCACTGGATGGATGCAACCAACTACATCATTACTCATAAGTAGGCTGGGGCATAACCCCAAGCATACCTCTCAGATACTCAAATGTATCCTTAGGCAAAGGCTTTGTAAATATGTTTTCTATCTATTCATTTGTGCTTATGTACTCCAGTCTGACTTCTTTCTCAGCTACTTTCTCTCTTACAACATGATACTTGATCTCTATATGCTTAGTCTTAGAATGTAATATAGGATTCTTAGACAAACTAACTGTGCTCGTGTTGTCACAATGTATGACAATAGGCTCAACAAACTTAATTCCAATATCCTTCAGCATCTGCTTCATCCAAATTATCTGGTTACAATTTTTTGCTGCTGCTACATATTTTGCTTCTTCTGTACTTTATGAGATATAATTTTGCTTCTTGCTCAACCAGAAAACTAATCTTCCTCCAAGAAAAAAGGCTCCACCACTGGTGCTTTTCTTATCATCAACACTACCTCCCCAATCAGTATCTGTATATGCACATAGGGTAAAATCATCATATTTTTCATACCATAATCCATAGTCCATTATGCCTCTTAAATATCTCAATATCCTCTTTATTGCTGCATAATGTGACTCTCTAGGTTCAGCTTGATATCTTGCTACCATTCCAACTGAATGTTGTATATCTGGTCTAGTGTGTGTTAAGTACTACAATCCTCCAATCATGGATCTATATTTCTTCTGCTCAACTACTGGTGTTTCATCTTTGCTTGATAGTTTGTGTCCTATAACCATAGGTGTTCCAATTGGTTTACACTTTTCCATTCCAAATCTTTTCAAAAAATCATTCAAGTACTTTGTCTAGCTAACAAAGATACCATCATTGTTTTATGTTATCTGTAATCCCAAAAAGTATTTCATCTCATCAATCATGCTCATTTCAAATTTTGTCTTCATTTCATCAGCAAATTTGTCACTAGCTTCATCTTCTCCTCCAAAGATAATGTCATCAAAAAAAATAACTATAACTAACATTTCATTTTCAATTTCTTTTTTGTATAGATAACTATCTGTTGTTCCTTTAGTAAATCCCAATTTCAACAAATAGTTATCCAATCTAGCATACCAAGTTCTAGGTGCTTGCTTTAGTCCATATAATACTTTCTTCAGTTTACATACCATATCTCCTTCTTGAGTCAAAGGAAAACCTTCAGGTTGCTCAATGTAGACTTCTTCCAACTCACCATTTAGAAATGTGGACTTCACATCTATTTGATACACTTTAAATTTCTTAAAAGTTTCATAAGCCAAAAATATTCTTATTGCTTCAAGTCTTGCTACTAGTGAAAAGGTTTCTTCATAGTCAATTCCTTCTTGCTACAAGTATCCCTTACATACTAGTCTTGCTTTGTTTCTTACTACTTCTCCTTGTTCATTCATCTTGTTTCTAAATACCCATTTAGTTCCAATCACATTCTTATCTTTAGGTCTAGGAACCAATTCCCATGTCTTGTTCTTTTCAATTTGATCTAGTTCTTCTTTCATAGCATTAATCCAATGTTCATCTTCACAAGCTTCATTAGTAGATTTAGGTTCAATTTGAGAAATCAAACATAAATGTACCTTATTTCTAGTCATAATTCCTCTATCCAAATTTCCAATAACTTGTTCAACAAGATGATTTCTAGATAGATACCTGTTCGGTGTCACAGTCATAGATCTTGCTTCAACTATAGATTCTTCTCTAGATTCTTCTATAGTATGATTCTCATTCAACAATTCACTGTCAGTCTCATAGAATAATTCAGTAGTTTCAATGTTAGGCTAAGGATTAGCTTCTTCATCAGATTCATAATCAAGCATTATTTCTTAAATTTTAAACTTCTCATCAACTTTAACATTTGTGCTCTCAACAATAGTTTTAGTTCTCTTATTGTAACATCTACATGCTTTTCTCTTCAAAGAATATCCAAGAAAAAAACCTTCATCACTTCTAGGGTCAAACTTTCCAATATCATCATCTTTCTTTATATAACATTTGCTTCCAAAAATTTTAAAATACTTAACTGAGGGTGCATGTCCAAACCATAATTCATAAGGTGTCTTATCTATGTCTGGTTTGATTTGTACTATGTTAATTGTATATACTATTGTATTCACTGCTTCTCTCCAAAATGTCTTCACCAAGTTATTCTCAAATAACATAGCTCTTGTTGCTTCAGTTATTGACCTGTTTCTTCTTTCTACAATACCATTTTGTTCAGGTGTTCTAGGGGCTGAAAACTATCTCTTAATACCATTCAGTAACAAAAGGTGTTAAACTCTCTAGAAGTAAATTCTCCACCTCTATCAGATCTCAAACATTTAATCTTCATTCCAGATTCATTCTCAACTTTATTCTTAATGATCTTAAACTTATCAAATGCTTCAAATTTTTCTTTCAGAAATGCAATCGACATAATTCTTGTAAAATCATCAACAAGAATCATAAAATACCTTTCTCCAAAGAATCGTCTAGTCCTAGTAGGACTGCTCAAGTCTGTATGAACAATCTCCAACTTCTTTGCCAATGTGAACTTCTTACTAGGAAATGAACTTCTCATCTGCTTAGCCATCACACATTCTTTGCAAATCATGTTAGTAGGTTTCATAATTTTAGGCAAATCCCTTACTGCAAGTGTAGTACTCACTTTCACAATATTATCAAATTTTATATGACAAAACCTTCTATGCCATAACCAACTGTCATCAATTTTAGTAATTAAGCATGTCATCTCAGTAGGATTCAATTGAAATACATTACCTCTGGTTCTAGATCCAGTTCCAATTAGATTTTCATCTTTATCCTTTATCACACAAGTTTTATCAGTAAACCAAATTTGATATCCTTTATCCACTAACTATCCAACACTCAAAAGATTATGTTTCAATCCATCAACAAAGTAAACATCATCAATATTAGTCTTTCCATCAAGAGTAATAGATCCTATACCTTTAATCAAACAAGGTGCATTGTTACCAACTCTAACAACTCCTCCATCATAATTGTTAAACTTTATGAACTTCACATCTCCAGTCATGTGATGTGAACAACCACTATCTATAATCCAATCATCTTTCTTTTCAACTTGGGAAACTAATGTTTTTTCTTCTTTAACATTAGATTCAAAATTTTCTTCTTTAATTGCTACAAATCCTATTTCATCATTATTCTCAGTATCACTTTCACTCAAAGTTCTTTCTATACTAGCTTCAAGATCTTCATCATTAGCATAATAACATTCCTTAGATCTTCTAGGATTGAAATTATTTCTGTACTTCTTAACTCTCTTAGGACATTCAGATGCAAAATGACCATATTCTTGACAAGTCCAACATTTAAAAATTTTCTTACCATCTGGTTCTCTTTTCACAAGCAAGGCAATACCTTCTTCAATCTTCTTATCTTCTTCATTTTTAGATCTGCTGCTGCTTGCATAATCTCCAGTCACATTGGTACTTCTTGACAAAGTAGGGAAAATACTAAGAGCACTAAATGCTATCTCCATTCTAGGTAAGTCTCCTGATAACCTCAAGTTCATCTCTACTGCTTCCAATCTACCAAGAAGAGTCTCTCTTGTAAAGTTTGAAGTACAAGGTATAACTTGTTTAATCATCTGTGTTGTCTACTTAAATACAGGAGTCAATGTCCTTAGAATTTTCCATATCACTTCATTCTCTATCTTTGATCCTCCACAAGATTTTATTCCTGCAATAATTTTTGACATTCTACCAATATAGCTTCTAACAGATTCATCTTCCATCATTCTAATATCTTCAAATGCACATATCCAATTATGTAATCTAGCTTTTTTCGCATGTTCATCACCTTCAAAAGTAGAGTGTAAAGCTTTCCAAATTTCATTAGATTTCTTAAAACATTTTACTTGATTGTATTCATTCTCTGGAAGTGTTGTCAAGAGTGCTTCTCTTGCAAGTCTGTTACACATGAATAGATCTACCTCATCTTTACTACTTGTTTCAAGATTGTCTTCTTTAATTATAGTCCTATTATTCTTTGTAATCAACCAATAGCCTGGTCCTAAATACAATAGATTTGTCTTCATCTTTTCCTTCCAGCTATCAAAATTTACTCCATAAAACTTAGAGCTTTCTTTCTTGAAATTCATGATGGATCTCCTTAAGCTGTTAAACTTTCCTTTCAAGGACCTGCTACTTTGATACCAATTGTTAGAAAGTAAAGTCCACCAAGATAATTGAGAGGGGGGGGCGGTGAATCAGTTATCAGATAATTATAAATTTTATCATCTTCAATAGAATTTAACCATGTGAGCAATGTAATTACTAACCATACAAAGATATTCATACACAATGACACAATAACACAATAACACAAGATATGTTGACTAGGGAACCTCTTGATCAAAGAGTAAACCCTGGTGGGAATGATGCCCACAAAAGATGCACTAATATGAATATTCCTTGTGAGAGGATGGACTCTATTAGGAGTCTTATGAAATACATTCAGTACATATAAATCTCTGTTAGGAGATTTTGAATCCCTGTTAAAAGATTCTAACCCTGTTAAGAGTTATGGAAGACAGAAGGACCCACTGCTCAAACAACTTTAGGGTAAGATCACTGAACACACTGTCCAAATAACCTTAATATTATTCAGTAGAATAATATGAAAATTTTTACCTCCTTACTGTGCCAAACTGCACTCACTGCTACATCAGATCTCAATTTCAGATCTCTGTACTTCGCATGTCTTCCTTCACAATATCGCTTTCACAACCTCTTAGGCTCTTTTCTTCACTTCATGCTTACATTCGTATGCAAGAAAAACCATGCTCACACTTCTTTCATATTACCACTATATATAATAAGGAAAAACATTCCTTCCTTTATACCACACTCAAATAATTACAAATGAGTCGGCACACAATTACAAAATAAAAGTTTCCATACGCTACATCAAAATTACACAAAATTGTCAGCTTCCAAATGTAATAACTCTTCACTCATGTGACCTTGAATTTGGCACTATGAACCACATCACCATCAATGTGTCTCAAATTTCCCTTTAACTACACAAAACCAGATTCCATCCCGATTAGGAGATATCATCCGATATCCTCAAATCGCTACTCAGGAACACTACCTGAATACTGCTTTTACCAAAATACTCATAACTTTTATGAATCAATGAATTACTATCTACACTCTTAACCATAGAAAAATAACATATCAAAGAGTATAACATCAAAATTGCATAGCTCCAACTATAATATCCCATGTGCACTAATCAAAACACTATCTACTTCTCTGCTAGTCTCCAGAAGATCACTGTGTTGACATCAATGACAATCATAGTCATGAATGCAACAACAACTACTATAGAATGACTGCCAACATCCAAAATTCATTCCTAAAAAAAAGTGCTTCTCTTGCAAGTATGTTATGCAGATCTAGCTCATCTTTAGATCCTATCTCAAGATTATCTTCTCCAATGATAGTCTTCTCATTCTTTGTAATCAACCAATAACCTGGTCCTAAACATAGTAGATGTGTCTTCATCTTCTCTTTCCAACTATCAAAATTTACTACATCAAACTTAGGGCTTTCTTTCCTAAAATTTGTCGTGGATCTCCTTAAGCTGTTAAACTTTTCTTTCAAGGACCTGCTGCTCTGATACCAATTGTTAGAAAGTAAAGTCCACCAAGATAACTGAGAGGGGGGGGTGAATTAGTTATCAGATAATTATAACCTTTATCAACTTCAATAGAATTTAACCATGTAAGTAATGTAATTACCTACCATAGAAAGATATTTATACATAATGACACAACAACACAAGATATGTTGACTAGGAAACCTCTTGATCAAAGAGTAAACCCCGGTGGGAATGATGCCCACAAAAGATGTACTAATATAAATATTCCCTGTGAAAGGATGGAATCTATTAGGAGTCTTATGAAATACATTCAGTACATATCAATCCCTGTTAGGAGATTTTGAATCCCTGTTAAAAGATTCTAACCCTGTTAGGAGTTATGGAAGATAGAAGGACCCACTGCCCAAACAGGTTCAGGGTAAGATCACTGAACTCACTATCCAAATAATCTTAATATTATTTAGCAGAATAATATGAAATATGTTACCTCCTTACTGTGCCAAACCACACCCACTGCTACATTAGATCTCACTTTCAGATCTCTGTACTTTGCATGTCTTCCTTCACGATTTCGCTATCATACTTAGCTCTTTTCTTCACTTCATGCATACCACATCACACATCCATATCAAAAAAGAAAAACATTCCTTCCTTTATAAAACACTCAAATAATTACAAATGAGTCAGCACATAAATACAAAATAAAAGTTTCCACACACTACATTAGAATTACACAAAACTGTTGGCTTCCAGATGTAATAACTCTTCACTCATGTGACCTTGAATTTTACACCATGAACCATGTCACTATCAATGTGTCTCAACCTTCCTTTTAACTTTGAAAACCAAATCTCATCCCGATTAGGAGATATCATCCGATTTCCACAAACCGGTACTCAGGAACACTACCTAAACACTGCTTCCACCAAAATGCTCATAACTTCTATGAATAAATGAATTTTCATCTGGACTCTTAAGCATAGAAAAATAACATATCAAAGAATATAACCTCAACATCACATAGTTGTATCTACAATATCCCATGTGCACTAATCAAAACATTTTCTGCTTCTCTGCTAGTCTCCAGAAGATCACTGTGTTGACATCAATGACAATCATAGTCATGAATGCAACAACTGCTACAGAATGACTTCCAATAAGGGTGTCATCACATATGTCATTGTTGATAATCTCCATGCCCCATCTAAGGCACCTAATTTCAATCTAACCATTGGTACACAAGCCATCAAAGCTTTAGAACAAAAGGTGTCTGAATCATCTCAAAAGAAGCCATAATACAAATCTTGGTCTGCTCATAATAAATGAAATTTCACTCCTCTTGGAGAATCTTTGGAATTAGCTATGAGAACTCTGCTAGCTAATAACATCATCTATTTGCCTGAGATATGACAATCTGATCCTAACCCTAAGTTGAAATGGTGGAGAGAGAATGAATTATGTGATTTCCATCAGGGTAAAGGTCACAAAACTAATAACTGCTTGCGCTTGAAGCATACCATTCAAGACAAGATTGATAATGGAGAAATCATGATTGATAATCCTAAAAGCAATAATGATCACACAACATTCATTGAACCATTTTTTAAGCATAGTCAAGGAGATTCATCTTCTCAGCCTGATGTGGGTGCTAAGGTCAATTATGCCTATCCTAGAAATAATACTGTTATCAATATGGTTGAACCAAGCCTATCTGAGCATTGCAATGTCATCACAATTATAGGAAGAGATAGAGAAAATCCATCAGCTAACATAGTTACTCAATCACAAGCTCAGGCACACCTACAAGGACAAATCCCAAATCAATCAAATGTCCCTAAGGTGCCTTTCAATTTGTCTTCCACTTCTAAATAGAGGGCAACATCTAAATCTTCAAATCCTAAGGACACGAGGCCTACTTCATACAATATCGTTCAAAAACTCAAACATACTAATGTAAAATCTCCATGTTTGAGTTGCTTCAGATATCTCCAGCTCATAGAGCCATCCTAGAAAAAGCTCTGCTTGGATCCAATGTTCCTGATAAACTTGATTTAGATAGATTCTAGGCTATGGTTGGTCATCTTACGTCTCCATAGTATATCTCCTTTTCAGAGGATGATGATAACTCCTTGAGTCATCCGTATAACCAGCCCTTACATATAGAAGTCTTGATCCAAAAGCATCATGTCAAATGTGTGATGATAGATGGGGGTGCTAGTCTAAATATTTGTTCTTATAGCTTGATCACATAATTGGGATTTTCAAAAATGGCCATTGATCCTAGGAAGAAGATAACTATCAAAGCATATGATGAGCAAGAAAGATCTTCTAAGGGAACTATTGTCCTACCTATTAGAGCAGGTCCTGTCATTAGAGATACTATATGTCAAGTTCTCGATCTACCTTTGGCTTACAACATCCTTTTAGGGAGACCCTGGATACATGAAATGAAATCTATTCCTTCTACATACCATCAGTGCTTGAAATTTCCTTGTGATGGAGTAGAGGTAACCATTCCAGCTGACATGTCAACAACTTGCAATACCTTGAAAGAAAATGCAGATAAACGTATTCCTAATAACAGAGAATCTTCCATTAAGAAAACAAATGTAGCATCCACATCTAAGATGGAAGATATTGCAAAAGAGGTCAATATCAAAGAAAATGGTATGGGAGAATATACTATAGAGCCAGTCTTGTCTTTGACATCTCTCCCTATCTTGCCTAAGTCTTATGGGCAAGCTCTAAAATAGTTCAAACTAGAATCTAAAGAACCTCTTGAGGCATATAAAGGAAAATTTGTTGCAGAGAAAGTACCTAAGCAAGAATTTGAAGAAGATGAAGATGTGCTTGCATGGCTCAACAAATATGAACTTGAATCCTAGGTTGTTCAAGCTGGTCATTCTAAAGTATCGAAGGTTCCTTCTAAGTCATATGGCCCAGGGGATAAACTAATAGCTAAAATGGGATATATAGGAAAAGGACCTCTAGGAATCCATGGTAAGGGTCTTCTATCACCTCTTGACCATTGTGGCTGAGCAAACAAGAATACAACAGGCCTAGGATACATGAAGAAGCCTTTCTATCTTAGCAAGAATTCCTCACATGTCTTAGAATCAATTGAGCCCTCTGTAGAAAATCAACTAAAGGGAAAAATAACAGAACAATCTGATAGTGATGATTTAGACACCACTGAAGATCTCATTCCCTATGAGCATTTTCCTAAAGAAATCAAAGATCTCCTGGATGTTGAATATAATCCAATGAAAAGAATTAATGTAGTAGAAACACAAGAACCTACTATAGAGCAAGAGATAGTTGCACCACAAGAACCAGCTAATCTCAAAGACAATCAAATAGAAAAAGAGGAAGGTGGTAGTTATTCTGAGATAGATTCTCATGAGTATGAATTCAAATCAGAATTTGAGGGTAACCCTTCTTGGGGTATTCATCCTGACTTTAGTCATGTTCTTAGATTTCCTAGAGGCATATATGAAGAATCTAATGAATATGAATGGGGAGCCATTCCAAAAGAAGATGAGCTTATTATAGAGAAACATGTTGATGTTATTCACCAATATGCACCTAAACCCAACATAAGTCTAGAGAGAAATGATGAAATTCTGATCCACCGATGGCTGAAGTGGACTATCATAATGACATTGATCCTATTCACAAATTGAATGTCTTAAGTTGTAATATCACCTTTGAACTCGAGCATTGGATTAGGACCAATGATGATAGATTTATATCCGTAAACACTCTTTCCCAATCTTTCACCACTTTGACTATCCAACATCCTGAACTTCTTGATCAAACCTCCACCAATCTGAGGCATGGTATTTTTATCTTCCCAAATGACTATGCCCTTGCTTGATACCTTAATGTAGTTGAGCCTATGAGGATTTCCATCAGTGAACCAAGTGTTAGCATGATGAAGTCAGACATCAAGTATCCTATTCAGAAAAATAAGAATAAGAATAAAAAGAAAAGGAGTTTTGAGGGTGAAAACCACTTTGTGGCAGTCTTAGAACCTACAAAAGTAAAAATAAAAGACGTATCTAAAGGTGAAAACCTCTCTAAGGTGCCTAAGGATGAGATATTTGATGCCCTTCTGAGTCATTTACAGGATAAATCTCTAGTTCTAATTGAGCCCACTCAATCTATCAACTTGGGAACAATAGAAGAGCCATAATTGATCCACGTAGCACAATCCCTATGAGAAGAGGAAAAGCAAAAATTTACAACATTCCTAATAGAAAAGAAGATCAACTTTGCATGGAAATATTTAGATATGCGGGTTGGATCCTGATCTTATAATGCACCGTTTATCTATAGCTCCTGGAGTAAAACTAGTTAAACAAAAATTAAGAAAGATGCATCCTCATGTCGCACTCTTGGTAAAAGCTGAATTAGAGAAACTACTAAAAGTAGGATTCATCCAAGTTATTGATTATGCAAAATGGATCTCTAATATTGTACCTATTTCAAAACTAGATAAATCAATCAGAGAGTGCACAAACTTTAGAGATGTAAATAGAGCATGCCCTAAGGATGATTTTCCACTACCTAACATTGATATGATAGTGGACATGACTATGGGTTTTGAGATGTATTCTTTAATGGATGGTTTCTCTAGATATAATCAAATAAAAATTGCTCTAGAGGATCAAGAGAAAAATACTTTCACGTGTGCATGGGGCACCTTCTGTTGGAATGTCATGCCATTTGGGCTTAAGAATGCTGGTGCTACATATCAGAGAGCTATGACATCCATTTTTCATGACATGATGCACTGAACTATGGAGGATTATGTTGATGATACTTTAGCAAAATATATGATTAGAGCTGAACATCTAAATGACTTGAGCAAGATATTAGACAAAATGGAAAAATTTAGTCTCAGACTAAATCCTAAGAAGTGTGCTTTTGGTGTCACTTCTAGAAAGCTCTTAGGATACATAGTCTCAAAGAAAGGCATTGAAGTTGATCTAGCTAAAGTAAAGGCTATAAAGGAGATGCAACCCCAAAGAATATTATTTAGATGAGAACATTGCAAGGGAGATTTCAATCTATCAGATGCTTCATATCTCAGCTAGCAGACATATCACAGCCTTTTACAAAAACATTACATAAAGGTGTGACATTTGCATGGAATAAATAATGTGAGAACAAATTTAACCATATCAAGAAGTATCTATCAAATCCTCCTATCTTGCTGCCTCCCATTCAAGGGAAGCCTTTGATGTTATATGTCTCCACTACAAATACATCACTGGGGGCATTGCTAGCATAGCATGATGAGAACAAAAATGAAAGAGCTATATACTATATCAATAGGACATTAGTGGCATATGAAAAGAATTATTCTATGATTGAGAAAGCTTTTCTAGCTATGATCTTTGCATCACAGAAACTAAGACATTACATGTTGGCGCATACCACACATTTGGTAGCTAAGATTGATCCACTAAAATACCTACTAAGTAAGGCTGCCCTCACAGGTAGATTAGCTAAATGGGTCATGCTCTTAAGTGAATTTGACATTGAATATGTTGAAAGAAAAGCTATAAAAGGATAGGTTATTGCTGATCAATTGGTGGATGCACCCATGATTGATGATACACCAATGCGAATGGAATTTCTAGATTTCTCTATCATGACTCTTTCTTCTAGAGAATGGCAGTTATTCTTTGATGGCTCCTATACAAAGAATGGATCAGGAGTAGGCATATTATTTATAACTCCTCAAGGATACTCCATACCTAAAGCATTTAGATTAAATTTCCCTTGCATAAACAATATTGCAAAATATGAAGCCCTTCTTAATGGCATGAAACTAGCAATTGAGTGGAGAGTGACAGAGATACACATTCATGGAGACTCTCAACTTGTTATCCATCAAGTCAATAATGTGTACCAGACTAAAGATGAAAAGATTATTCCATACAAAATAATGGTAGATGATCTAAAGAAGTATTTTATATCTATCACATTTGAGAAAATACCTAGAATAGAGAATAAGGCTACCGATGCAATGGCAACGCTATCTACTCTATTACGACAGCCTAAACATGAGCTTCGCTATGAGTTCCTGGTGGAAGCACTATCTTATCCTACATATGAATCCCCTGAAACCCACATGATTTTCACTATTGTAGGTCATGATTCATCCAGATATAAAAACCTATTCTCCTATCTCAAAAACCAAATCATTCCTGATACCTTCAACCACTATGAAAAGAGATACCTTATCTGTAATGCCTCTTGATATGTCATCATTGGTCATGATCTTTACAAACAAGGTCTAGATGGTACGCTACTTAGATGTTTAGAACGGGAAGAGTCTCAACGCACATTAGAGGAAGTCCATGATGGTATTTTTGGGTCACACTTGAATGGTTAAACACTAGCTCAAAAAATTATTATTGCTGGATACTATTGGCCTGAAATGGAGAAAGAGTCTATCAAGTTTGCTAAGAACTGTCAAAAGTGCCAAGTACATGGCAACTTAATTCATGCTCTAGGGAGAGATCTGATTCCCTTCACTACATAATGGCATTTTCATCAATGGGCCTTTGATCTTATAGGAGCTATACATCCTCATTCTTCTAATGGACATACCCATATAATCACATCTACAGATTATTTTACAAAATAGGTAGAAGCAGTCCCTTTGACACAAGCAACTGGAAAATAAATATCTATGTTCATCTTGAACTACATCATATGCTAGTATGGTATTCCACATTCCATAGTCACAGATAATTGTGGATAATTTAAGAACAAAGACTTGGATGATTTATGTGCTAAATTCAAAATTACACAACATTGGTCATCTATCTACTATCCTCAGGGGAATGGACAAGCAAAGGCTTCAAACAAGAATCTATTGAAAATCTTGCATCGCACAGTTAATAATATAGGAAGAGACTGACATCTCATGATCAATCCAGCTCTTTGGGCCTACAGAACAAGTATCATAATGCCCACTGGGGCTACACCTTTCACTTTAGTTTATGGGTTTGAAGCGATACTACCTATTGAGCTTGAAATCCCATCACTAAGAATTAGAATGCATGGTCTAGTAACTGATGATGACTTCAGAGTGTCTAGGTTGCAAGAACTTGAACTACTAGATGATCACAGACAAGCATCATATGATCATCTTAGAGTATATCAAAAGAGAATGTCTAGAGGTTACAACAAGAAAGTCAAACACAAAGAATTTTAGGTTGGCGATCTAGTCTCGAGAGAGAATCCTAAAAATCAATCACATAAAGAATGCAAGGGGAAGTTTGAACCCAAATAGCTAGGTCCCTTTGTTATCACTACTACTTTTGTCTCTAGAGCCTATCAACTCTCAATGAATGAAGGAGAACAACTCCGAGAACCAATCAACATTCTCCATCTGAAGAAATTCTATGCCTAAGGCATTTAGTCTATGGTAAAATGTCCTGAAAAAAATTATTAAAATTTGAAAAAGTCCTAAAAAAATGAACATCTTGGTGAAAACATAGCAATAGGCACCTTGATGATTCACAAAAAAAGTAAAAAATATCAAAAGTACAAAAAAATTGAAAAAATGAAAAATACAAAAAAATGAGAAAAATAAAAAGTGCCTTGGTGAAAACCTAGAAATAGGTGCCTTGGTAGCAAAAATAGAATCTCTACCAAGATGGTGAAAATCCAAAAAATGGGTGCCACTTGTTTCAAAATGCTCCATCTATCAGCTCAATCTTGGTCTTTCCCAACTTTTAGTCTTTCTTTAGTTTGTACATATCTCCCAGTTTGTTTCTGCATTCCTATTTTCAATAAGTCAGTCTATATCCTATCAATGCCTAACACTTGGGGGCAATCAATGTCATATCCTATGGTCTCCAGTATACTTTAGATGGGTCATATCCAGTCAGAGTCCTTTGAAGCTTCATCCGAGTCAGTCAGTTAGTCTCCTCTCTAGAAAGGATTTTGCATCTACAACAACGCAATCAAACATCAAACTGAAAACAATCTATGATTTTTACATGCTTTTATCTCCTTATATGCTTACTAATTCACATTGAGATTTTTTCATATTGTGTCCCTTCGAGCTCTTCGATGATGTCCTTTACAGGATTTAGAGAGTGATGACTAGGGGCATAATCTTTTTTTGGTCTTCTACTTGTATGTGAAAATCTAACAACTTTGGAAATTCTAGATTGAAATGGTGTCCATCTGTAAGAGCCTCTATCTCAAATTGGATGGCCATGAGTACCTCAACCATTGATACCTAGAAAATTCAAGGAAGTTTGATCTAACTATTGTCTTTTTTGAGTGAGTTCTTTCTCCTATTATGAA
The DNA here is from genome assembly GCA_027943335.1 of Chamaecyparis obtusa. Classification (NCBI taxonomy): domain Eukaryota; kingdom Viridiplantae; phylum Streptophyta; class Pinopsida; order Cupressales; family Cupressaceae; genus Chamaecyparis; species Chamaecyparis obtusa. The sequence goes on along the minus strand of BSBK01008401.1, from coordinate 161,147 downwards.
ATGCGATCTTACCTGAGGATGTGAATGATAAAGGGTCACTACGGATAATTCACATTGGACTTAGAATGATCTCTTGACTATTTGATGTGTTTATATGCAAGGTGTATTCAGGTCATCATGAGGTTTATGTTTTGATGCTCATATAAATTGCTATATCAAAATTGACATGATATTCAAGTCACCCTGGCACTTGTGCCTTGGTGCTTATATCTAATTTGACATTCCGAAAATAAAATCAATATTCATGTCCATGGTTTCCTAACTAGTGGGTGTTGTATTGATTCCTATGCATACAAATCGATATTCATATGTCTATAGTTCCATGACTAGTGGGCATTGTATTTATTTATCTGGTTACCTAAAAATTCAATGATGAAATCGACTGACACATGATCAGTGACTAGGTTATAGGTCTTAGGTTGCATTATATTTTACATGTTTCTTTGCATTTTGCATGCTTGCATCATCTCACAAATGGCCACATAAAATTCAATGCTTAAATGATTCTTCTATCACCTATTCACATCTAACAAGAGCTGACACCTAACTCAAAGGTCTCTTCATAGAATCGCAAGCAGTTATCCTCTTGGGTTAAACATCCTTTTGACATAAGACTGAGTACTTGTCTTCCTCAATTCCTACAAAACATATCATGTGTATCATTCCATCTACATTTCATATCATAATCATCTGTTGCATTACCATATATCCATGTGCATAAGCATAAATCATACATACATATTTTCATAATCAAAACACATTTGCATTACATCCATACATATGAAAGACATCATTGGATTGAAAATATCTATACATAAATTCTACACTACTCATAGCATAAGCATCACATGATATCATCATAACTCAAAAACATGACAAAAAACAAATGAAGTCATAACCAACATCTCGATGTCATATATCATAAAACTCAAAATAGTCAGGGGTGTACTACTGGCACAATATACAAAAGAAGGGGCTCAATGACCTATTAGTACTCAAAATAGTATTAGTATCAATATCAATATCAATATCAATATCAATATCAATATCAATATCAATATCAATAAAAACAATAGAATATCAGCATATCCAGATAGATCATCTATCGGCCTGATCCTCACCATTTGGTGGAGGTGGTGGTGGAGCATCTAGTACTGCCTCAGCCCTAGGTGCTCTCTCTCCCTCTGATTCCATCATGTACTGAGAGTATGATGAAACTCTCTAAGAAAGTGGAACTACAGTGTAGTATGCTGAAACATAGTAAGCAGATCTAGAGGTCGGATGGATGACCTCTACCTGTAATCTCTGCATCTCACCATGAAGCTCAGTGTGCTATCTATCTGCCTCTAGATATCTCTCCTCCTAGCAATCACTACGCACCTTCAGGTCTCAGACCTATAATATGAGCCTCCTCATGATCTCCTATGTAGACAATAGCACACTAGGCTCAACATCTTCTGCTGGCATGTCAGCATCCTCTACAGGCTGCTTTGTGGTCTCTGCTCTTTACACCTTACGACGTCTAACCTCTGCACCTAGATCAAACCTAGTATCCTCCTATATCGGATCAATATCACCACCTACAACCTACTCAGTTGAAAGTACCTCCTTAGCTGTACCAACACTCCCTAAAGTATCACTCTCTTCCCTAGTCCATCTCTGAGAACCTGTAGATCTACCTATTGTGGAACTAGTGGGATGAGGGGGCCTCATCTATCCTAATGGTCTCTATGGAGGAGCCATCATTCTCGGTCTCAGAGGTGTGGGGTGCACAATTGGAACATGTGTAGGTCTTGGACCCTATCCCATTGGAGCACCTGTAACATCCATCACCTCCTCCATGGAGGATATCAACTCTGTCGGGTCAGAAAATCTATAAATCAGATGATCAGCAAGCCATGAGATGAACCCATCTATAACACTAGCATTAACATCCTATGGTTTTTACTCCCAATCTCTATCGATAGCACTATAATCCTATGAAAACAAGGCATAAGAAAGTCTCTAGGTCCATCCAAGTCCAAGCTCCCAGGCTATCTGTGCATAAGTGGCATAATCCTGCAGTGCATCCTGCACTCATCCATACTACCGGCAGACCCTGGTAATAATGAATCTCTCTAGAATGGAGGAGGACCTCCCAATTAGTACGCGGCTCTGAAAGAAGAAACTAAACTACTCACATGCAGTAGGCTAGGGCTCAATATCTACATATGGCCTCACTATTACATTTGGGGCCAAATTTCGATGGCCATTTGTCAGATTTGCAACGCTCATTTGTCAAAATTTTGACACATTATTCAGTCACCATTTTTGTGTAGAAGATTGTGATAGAAGACCTACCTATCAGTTTACCAACACTATCTCATGCCAGAAAGTTGCAAATGACAACAACTTCAAAATGACATTTCCTATGGTTCATCCATCAAAATTCCAATAACAGACCTATTAGAATACCCATAGTTAGTATCATATTCTGATAGATCTACCTATCGGGGATCTGGCCTCACTGTTGAAAGTTCTGTCAAATATTCTCTCTTTACGACACTTAAACTATCAAAATAGCGATAGTTCTACACTATTCTCCAACAAGTTTCCCTGTCGAATGTATAGCATTACTGTCGCATGAAATGTCGTAAATTATTTTTTTCCAAAATTTTGTCTGTCGAAGGCATAGCGCTTCTATCAGAATTAATTAGCAATTGTCGAAAAACCAACAGATAGGCACATTAAAGTTAACACAGCTCAAGAGACCATCATAGGTTGTCTCTTTCTTTGGTCTATATTATTGATAGAATGTTTTACCTTTCATTAGCTCATCAAATCTGGGGATTTGAAATAATTTAATAGAATATTTTCATGACAACGTATATTATTTAAGTTGACGTTGCATAAATTTATGTACTTTTCACACTTGTAGACTATGAGAATGGCGATAAAGAAGCATTGCCATGGGAGGAGATGCTTCATTATCGTCGTCTTCATAGTATACAAGTGCATGAAGTAGATAAATTCATGCAACGTCAACTTAAATAATATACGTTGTCATGAAAATATTTTATTAAATTCTTTCAAATCCCTAGATTTGATGATCTAATGAAAGGTAAAACATTCTGTCAATAATATAGACCGAAGAAAGAGACAAGCTATGATGGTCTCTTGAGCTATGTTATCTTTAGTCCTAGCTACCTGTCGATCATTGAGAATAATCACCACCTTGCATTTATGTACACTGCAGAAATCGATCACAATCTCACAAAAACATTTTACACTTGTACATCTCATCAATACTGGAGGCCTAAAGTAATTTTATATGATCACTAGCACATTTCGTGCATGGATGAGAAAACACTATCCAAAGTTTCTAGATAACCATTTTTGAGAAGAGGAATGAGTGGAGGCCAAAGAAGGGATAATTGTGAAGGTTTTATAGATGTAGGTTACTAAATCATCATCTTTGCACTGGTACTCAATTTGGCCTCCACTCCGTATACATCTTCTCAGAATCTAAAAACTCTCCATCATTGATTCTCGTCATTTTTTCAGCATCTCCATGGACTGAGACCTTAAATTATTGAGGTTCTCTTTATTTCAAGAATAGTTTAACATTCTCTACTTAACAGGGCCAACCACGTGAAGGTGGAATCTCACCTAGCCCCTCCTAGGAGCCTCTTATGACCCTTTACGACATTTTAAGACCTCTAAGATGTATTCTTAGGGATTGTAAATGGTCGTAAAGGGTCATAAGGGGTCCTGGGACACAATAGATGAGAAACATAAATGTAGGCATCATGGTCACAATTTTTTGGAGACACAACATAATTGAGTGGTTTTTCAAGATGATGCAAAGTAGTGGTTTCTTTGCATCATCTAGGAATAGCACTCAATTATGTTGTGTCTCCAAAAAAATTGTGACCATGATGCCTACATTTATGTTTCTCACCTGTTGTGATATGTACATCACAGTCTACCATTGTTGCAATAGAAAAGCCTATATTCCAAAACAAAAAGGAAGACATCTTTTTAGCCTGGGTCTCGATCCTACCCCAATTGTTGAAGGATCCAAGGCTAGGCTCGAAAGATGTCTTCCCATTCTATCTGCAACATTGTGTCCATCCATGATCTGAGGAACATCATCATTTTTCCACTCTTCATTTGCCAAAATATATTGCTTCTTCAAGCTTGCAGAGTAATCTTATTAATAAAAGAACTCTTGCCAACATTAGGGTACCCATAGATCAAAATAGTTGATGTTATTGGTGCTTGTGCTCAAGGATATCGATTCACTATTTTGAAATGGCCAAATCATTTTTATTTCAATTGTAGAGAAAAGGAGTGGGAGAAAATGAGTAGGTGAAAGCTGATCAAGAGCAAGAGAAGGCATTGCATTTTATTTGATCATAAATGCTCTCTAAAATGACCAATCATGTTTTCTATTCGATTCCTTTTGGTGTTTTTTTTTCCCATATTCAGTAGATAAAAATCATGGTGGCAGCCACTTAGCCATCTTTTTGATGTTCCAGGTATTTTACAAAGATACAGGTATGTGGATTTATCATTCAATTGCTTGCAGTTATTGGTCAAATGCAAATATTTTGTCACGTTGCAAGGGCAAGATATCAGTTTGGTGTTTTTGGTTTATGTTAAAAGTTGATTTGGTAAAATCCTCAAAAAACACACTACATGTTCTAAAATGTAAAGAAGTTGAATGTTAAATGTAAGATATATATCTCATCCATAGTAATCAAAACAAAGGACATGAAACTTATAAGGAGATTTACCAAACCAAAAATATAAGCGAATAGGAAACATGGATTGGTACATTATGAATTGGTTTTTGAGGTGCACAATCTTCATCAATCTCCTTAGAATAAGGCCCTTCCTCATGAAAAATGCATTTAACACAAAAAACTAATCTAAAAAACTGAACCAATGGCATGTTTAGAACAAAGAAATAGATTGATAATAATATGCCGAAAATTCTATTATGTTTAATACATGCAAAAGGACCAGTCCCGACAATTCTTAAACATACTTTATCTAATATGATAATAACATGCTAATTAAATTGATAAAGGTGTTATCTAAATTTAATCTACCAATTACTAATTACACAAAAAACAAATTTACAAAACTGAACCAATGGCATGTTCTTCGTATGTGATTTCTTCATCTTTTGAGCCTCTGGCATCATATTCGACCGCAAATTTCAAATGCATTTTATTTTATTTGATCATGAATGCTCTCTAAAATGATCGCATTCTACTGGTGTCATGCCCTAACCTATGCTTTATCTCCATTATTTGATGTTATTGGTGCTTGTGCTCAAGGATATCGATTCACTATTTTCAAATGTTTGGATCATTTTGGTCATGACTGTTCCTCTAGTACACAATCAAGAAATCTAACTATCTAATGATTATATGTAATGTTGAATGGATTAAATGCTTTATTCTTGGTAGAAGTGAATGGAAGGAATAGTGTTGGTGTTAGGTTTCATTTATTATTGAATTCAATGGTTTCCAAGATGTGTTGAGGAGTTTGCTCCTTGTTTAATGTTAACTGTTCTTGCACAATCCACTCATAGAATAGTGAAATGCTATGTGATTGACAATTTCATACAACTGGTCCTTTGGCATGTATTAAATACAATCCAGTCACTTATTGAATGCTTTGGAGACTACTGGTTTGACTGTCCATGCATTACAAGTGACTGAGATTCATTAAAGGATACAAAACCCTTCATTTTGGGGTTATTGTGTGTGGATTCAAATGTAGGTTTGATTTGGTTAATGTTTAGAAGAGATCAATAAAGTATTTAAAGATAATCTTACATGTTTGGAGAGGTTTGAGAGGCACTTAAATTGACTGTACCCTCATAAACAATGGCATAGACTGGTTTTACTAAGTTTCCTTTCTCTGTCATAGGGGTACAGTCAGAGGGTTCATTGAAAAAATGATCCTTTGAATGGTTACTATGAATATGAATGATTTGATATAGCATATTGCTTATTTTACTTGAAGTTTGGAATAGCTTGTGCAAGGGTGAAAGTAGTTTTGATCATTTTTGTCGTGACTGTTCCTCTACACAGTCAGAAAATGTAACTGTCTAATGATTATATGTAATGTTGAATGGATTAAATGCTTTATTCTTGGTAGAAGTGAATGGAGTTTCCAAGATGTGTTGAGGATTTTGCTCCTTGTTTAATGTTAACTGTTCTTGCACAATCCACTCATACAATAGTGAAGTTACAAAACTGAACCAATGGCATGTTTACAACAAAGAAATAGAATGATAATAATATGATGAAAATTCTATATATTCTATTTAATACACACCAAAGGACCAGTCCCAACAATTCTTAAACATACTAGTTATCTGATATGATCAATTGTTAATAAAGGTCTAATTTTGTAGACTGCTAGCACGAAGGAAGATTTGACCTAGCCAAATTTTCCTTGTACCACACAAAAAAAATGTGTGATAACTATGTCTACTCCAACCTTAATTGTTTAAGAATTCATCATATCAGATAAAGTATGTTTAAGAATTGTTGGTAGTTCTATTAGACCTTTGTTGTAAACATGTCATTGGTTTTCAAATGTTTGGATTCACATTTGTTGATATTATTGGCATATATGTTTAATGATGCCAATGTATATTGCTATCACTAAAATGACTACATTCTACTGGTGTCATTCCCTAGCCCATGCTTTAACTCTATTATTTGATGTTATTGGTGCTTGTGCTCAAGGATATCCATTTTTTTGAAATGTTGACTGTGGTTATCAAATGGACAGCCTGTGAGCTTCTAGCTAGGTGTCATTTGTATTGATAGCTTAGGGCATCTAATTTATTGTATCATTGATAGTTGAGACTTTGTTAAAAGGAAATAGGACAAAGAACGATTCTGATTTAGTTTCTCTATTTTGATCTCTAAGTGGCTTACAACCTTAGAGAAGTATATGAAGATTTACAAATGTAGTTGCAAGATACATAGCAGTTGATAATTCACAAGAAATCCATGCATCCAATTTGAATAGCAATTAATTCAAAGAAATAGCATCCTCCAATGGCCCAATCATCTGGACCTTGACTGTCCCCTCAACTAGTGACCCTTCAAAACCAGGTTATCATGCAATCAGTGAGTGATCCTTCATTCTCCTGGTCTGCCCTGCATCCAAACATATTGGAAATACACAATACAATGATAACAAGTCTTTCACAATCCCCCTTCCCTAAAGGGACACTATCAACCATCCCTTCCACATAGCATTTCACTATTGTATGAGTGGATTGTGCAGGAATAGTTAACATTAAACAAGGAGAAAACTCCTCAACACATCTTTGTTGTAAACATGCCATTGGTTCAGTTTTGTAAATTTTTTTTTTGTGTTAAATGCATTTAAATGGAACATTAAGCATAGTAATAATATGCTTAATCTATTAGTAATTGCAGATTAAATGCCCATAACACCTTTATCAATTTAGCATGTTATTATAAGATACTAAAGAAGACCTACTATTTGTCAGAGAAATCTTCACTGTCCCCCACAATGAAGACAATGAAGATTGACCTCCAGCCCCACAAAAAAGAACATTGTAATAAGAATAAGATATAAAATAGTGTTAGAATAAACTTTGAACAAAGACATGTAATGCTTAAGTTAATGATCTAAAAAGCTGCAAATATAGGAATTGAAGAAGAAGATAGTGCCAAGAAACATTTTCACAAATATGAAACATGAGAAAAAGTAATAACATTAACAATGCCAAGATTCACAACATTAAATTTCACCTGCGGATGAGTTTCTGCAGTGGGTTGCCCAACATCAAAAATATGTTGAGTTGCATTTGAGCTGTAACTAAGAGTATCATGTGGAACAGACCCTAAACTTTGAAAGCGTTCTCCAACCTGGTAATTCAAAATTCAATCTAGGAAAGCATCCATAAGTGAAATAAATTATAGACATCAACATCAACATCATCATAATCATTAGAAATAAACTTTAAAGACATATTTTGGATAGTACTATGTTTCTTGAAAGTTTTTGTGATGCTTCTAAACTTTAAAGACATATTTTATGGCTTAATGATAACATAGATTAGTGTTTTGTTTTCTGATGGAATGTTGTTGATCATTCATGGTCTTGAAGAAACTTTTGATTGTTTTGATTCTCAAGTCTTGACGTTGTTTCTCAATGTGATATAGACTGACCACAAGATGGTTCAGTTGGTCCTCTCTTTCTGTTTAATGATTTGTCTTCTTCATGGTGTAAGTGTCAATATGTTATAATCCAACCAGTATGTCATACCCCCACTTCTAACAAACCGCACAACATGCAAATCACAGCCAAAGATTTGGGTGATCAGCATACACAAACAATGATTAACCTTAGGAAACAATGATCATTAATATTCATTAATGGCGGGCAGTGATTCCTTGGTAATAAAGGCATTGACAACATTCATAATTGTATAGCTCTTTACCTGATCTAGTCACATCATTAATATCGAGGTCAGTTTGTCTAGCTTCGGCCTCAACCTCAAGTTGCTCATTAACAACGACCTCTACACTCTCTACAGCTGCAATACAAATTGTTACATTAATCCAAACACCAATTGAACTTAAATTTGTATTACTATACCAATCAATTTAAGATGTTTACTTATATTACTGTGATACACGTCCTCATTGTCATCAACATGCACAGGTTGTGTATGACAAGAATCAGCAAGCTGCATTTCAATTTCATACGCATTCATGTTATCATTGTTTTCTTACTTAAAACAAATTTACTCACTTTATGTTGGAACTTAATATCAAATGTTCTTTATCACCATCCTAATAGTCTACAAGAGCGCGAAGTAGATAAATTCGTGCAATGTCAACTTAAATAATATACGTTGTCATGAAAATATTCTATTAAATTCTTTCAAATCCCTAAATTTTATGAGCTAAGGTAAAACATTCTGTCAATAATATAGACTGAAGAAAGAGACAACCTATGATGGTCTCTTGAGTTATGTTATCTTTAGTCCTAGCTATTGGGTAAGGCCTGGAAGACTTATACCTATCGATCATCAAGAATAATCACCACCTTGCATTTATGTACACTACACAAATTGATCCCAGTCTCGCAAAAACATTTTACTCTTGTACATCTCATCAATACTGGAGGCCTAAAGTAATTTTATATGATCACTAACATATTTTGTGCATGGATGAGAAACAGTATCCAAAGTTTCTAGATAACCATTTTTGAGAAGAAGAAAAAGTGGAGGCCAAAGAAGGGATAATTGTGAAGGTTTTCTAGATGTAGGTTACTAAATCATCATCTCTTGTTGATATATTTCAGATTCTACTTTGGAATGAACAAACTATAGAGATCTAACACAACTAAACATAGAATAAAGTAAACAAGAAGGGATAGAAGATACCCGAATATCAACCAAGTATACTCCAATCTATATGCCTCCAAACTGTACTAACAAAGGTTCTAAGGAGAACCTGATTAGTACCTTAGTGTTAGTGTATTGAGGAAGAGTCCACTCCTAATAGAGGCTTCCAGCCCTAATCAACTCATAGTTAACATTGCCAATAATTTTTGGTTGTATGGATCAGATCATAATCTAATCTTTATTCATGCTCAGACTTGTTCTTATCTATTAGACGAAGCTACTTATCTTTCACACCAATATACGCTGATCTGTGATTGTAGTTTGCACCAATAACAATCATCGAATATTGCTCCTTGATGAATTCACTATTATCTCCATGAATTCACAGCTGACTCCATATTCATTGCTTCCTCTATGAATTTTCCATTGCCTCCATACATTGCTCTTAAATTTGCTGCTTCCTCTAAGTTTTCTTAAGGCAGAGAATCAAGGTTTTGGGGGAGGGAAGCACGTTATGTTTTTGGTGCTTCTCTCCCTAGAATCCAACACCATATATATATGAATTGAATTATCTTCAGGAGGGCCGACTTGGTCTTATTAAATATATTTAATGTTAAAGCCAAGAGGCTGACCTTGGGCCCTTAAATAATTCAACCAACACATATATAGATGAAATAATAATCTCCTTATTATTATAAATCGTACAAGGGTATTTATTTGATCAGTTTGATCTTGGCCAAAAGGCTATAATTATTAACACTCTACACTGGTACTCAATCTGGCCTCCACTCCATATACATCTTCTCAAAATCTAAAAACTCTCCATCATTGATTCCTATCATTTTTTCAGCATCTCAATGGACTGAGACCTTAAATTATTGAGCTTCTCTTTGTTTCAAGAATAGTTAAACATTCTCTACTTAATAGGGCCAACCACGTGAAGGTGGAAGCTCATCTGGCCCCTCCTAGGAGCCTCTTATGACCCTTTATGACATTTTAAGACCTCTAAGATGTATTCTTAGGGATTGTAAATGGTCATAAGGGGTCTTGGGACACAACAACTGAGAAACATAATTGTAGGCATCGTGGTCACAATTTTTTGGAGACAACATAATTGAGTTGTATACCCAGATGGTGGAGAGAAACTCTTGGACCTCTGATTCCAAGTTGACTACATCTGTTGCTCATGAATATAAGGTCCTCCAATAGATGTATTCAACCTGGAATTGGGGGTGTAGAAGTTTCTCTCCACCACTTGGGTACACAACACAATTATCTCCAAAAGATTGTGACTATGATGCCTACAATTATGTTTCTCAGCTATTGTGAAATCTACATTTTTGTTTCTCAGTTGTCATGTTTATGTGCATGTTTTTTATGTATTTTGGATAGTAAGTCTAATTTAATTTCTCCTTTGCATCCAAAATGAACTCATTCCAATCCCTCACTGGAATAAAGGGAGGACGCTGAAACTTCAGCAAGACTTCATACCACACATGTTCGTAGATTACGTTCAATGCATTATTTACATTTGTGCCATTTGAGAAAGACTGGCCTACTCCAAAAGTGGTGGGAAGGCACCATCATTCGGTACCTTATGTGCCGAAGACAATAGCCAGACATTAATTATGGCCATGCCTATCACAGTCAAGAGTAGATCAATTCCCAAGATCTTTTACCTCTCTGATAAACCAAGTTAAGAAAATTAATGCCTGACTGTGAATTGATCGGAGAAGTAAAAGATCTTGGGAATTGATTAGAGAAGTAACTGTGATAGGCATGGCCATAATTAGTGCCTAGCTGCCATCTTCGACATGTAAGGTACAAAATGATGGTGCCTTCCCACCACTTTTGGAGTAGGCCAGTCTTTCTCAAATGACACAAATGTAATGAGCCGTCCCACACATGTAAGATAGTAATGGTGATATTAGAATGCTCCTGGATAATAATGACATGTTTCAAAGATATGATGACAAGTACATTACATGTATTACTATTTGGACATCGTTACCTATGTTTATGCAATATTATTATTATTTCTTTACGTACTTGACATCATAAGACTTAACTAGTGTCTTTGACATTTTAAGACTTAACTAGTGGATTTATATTTAATCTTAAAATAATACAGTTACTATTGATTTGAACTTTTTAAATTATTCTTTCTTTGCCTACTATTTTGGTGAACTTACAGGTGCATGTGTGTTAGATACAGAATAGCCTCGTGAATTCCCACAACTTGAATACATTGATTTAAGCATTTGATTACCTAATATTATTAAGTTGTAAATAGTTTTAATACACAAATGTTGTGAGAAAATTTGTGTCAATCACATAGCATTTCACTGTTGTATGAGTGGATTGTGTAGGAACAGTTAACATTAAACAAGGAGCAAACTCCTCAACACATCTTGGAAACCATTGAATTCAATAATAAATGAAACCTAACACCAACACTATTCCTTCCATTCACTTCTACCAAGAATTCCAGCACAAGCACAAGCTATTCCAAACTTCAAGTACAAGTTATTCCAAAATTCAAGTAAAATGAGAAATATGCTATACCAAATCATTCATATTCATAGTAACCACTCAAAGGATCATTTTGTCAATGCACCCTCTGACTGTACCCCTGTAGTAGAGAAAGGAAACCTCAAAATAGAGAAAGGAAACTTAGTAAAACTAGTTTATGCCGCTATTTGTGAGGGTAAAATCATGATAAGTGCCTCTCAAACCTCTCCAAACATGTAATATTGTCTTTAAATACTTTATTGATCTCTTCTAAACATTAACCAAATCAAACCTACATTTGAATCCACACACAATAACCCCAAAATGAAGGGTTTTGTATCCTTTAATGAATCTCAGACACTGGTAACGCATGGACAGTCAAACCAATAGTCTCCAAAGCATTCAATAAGTGATTGGATTGTATTTAATACATGCCAAGGACCAGTTGTATGAAATTGTCAATCACATAGCATTCCATTGTTGTATGAGTGGATTGTGCAAGAACAGTTAACATTAAACAAGGAGAAAACTCCTCAACACATCTTGGAAACCATTAAATTAAACAATAAATGAAACCTAACACCAACACTATTCCTTCCATTCACTTATACCAAGAATAAAGCATTTAATCCATTCAAAATTACATATAATCATTAGACAATTACATTTTCTAACTGTGTAGAGGAACAGTCGCAACCAAAATGATCAAAACTACTTTCACCCTTGCACAAGCTATTCCAAACTTCAAGTAAAATGAACAATATGCTATATCAAATCATTCATATTCATAGTAACCATTCAAAGGATCATTTTGTCAATGAACCCTCTGACTGTACCCCTCCAGCAGAGAAAGGAAACCTCAAAATAGAGAAAGGAAACTTAGTAAAACCAGTCTATGCTGCTGTTTGTGGGGCTACAATCATGATAAGTGCCTCTTAAACCTCTCCAAACATGTAAGAATGTCTTTAAATAATTCATTGATCTCTTCTAAACATTAACACATGGACAGTCAAACCAGTAGTCTCCAAAGCATTCAATAAGTGAATATGAATGTTTGAAAACTTTCCTCTCAACTTCCCCAACCACTCCTAATCGGTTAGAGGAATTAGTTGAGTGTTTAGACACTAAAAATTCTTAAACATTCTTTATCTAATATGATGAATTTTAATATCAACAAATGTGAATCCAAACATTTGAAAATAGTGAATCGATATCCTTGAGCACAAGCACCAATAACATCAAATAATAGAGATAAAGCACTGGCTAGGGCACAACACTATTAGAATGTAGTCGTTTTAGAGAGCAACTCCGTCAACAATAAAATGAATGGCATTCAAATATGATGCCAAAGGCTCAAAAGATGTAGAAATCACATACCTTCTCCCGCGCTCAGCTGTCGCTCCTTTTCTCCCACTCTTCAATTGAAATAAAAATTATGAGGTTGTTTCACTTTTTTTTTGAATCTATACCCTGAATCTATCAGAATTCCGATGGTCAATTAAACACCCATCAGAATACCAACATCATCGGGGCCTATTACAAAAAAAAAACACCAAATTCGTAAAAAAAAGTTACCCGTCGGAAACTTCTGTTGAAATTTGGCCCCAAATGTAGTAGTGCCTCTATTGAACAAAAGTCATATCATCAAGGCATCACCTCCAATACTCTACATGACTCATACGCCCCTAAATGACATATCTAGCATATATATATATATATATATATATATATATACATACATATATATATACATATATATGTATGTATATATATATATATATATATACATACATATATATATATATATATATATATATATATATACACATACATATATATACATACATATATATGTATATATATATGTATGTATATATATATATATATATATATATATATGTATGTATATATATATATATATATATATGTATATATGTATATATATATATGTATATATGTATGTATGTATATATATATATATATATATATATATATATATATATATATATATATATATATATATATATATATATATATATATATATCAGAGGCTCCTATGGCTGCCTCTGTGAGGTACATACTAGTCTCAAAATTAGGATATGCTCCCACGCCCAGATTTGTAAAACAAGAGCTCCTACATCAAAAGTCTTGCTCTCGTGATATGCTACCTCATGCATCTCAGAGAACATATGTGCCAAAAGACACTGACCCCAGGCTAACTCGAAAGGATTCACCATCAAGCATGCAATCATTGGGGCCCAACCCATCAATAGACCATTCTGCTGATGGTCAGACACAATGATACCACCTATCATCCCATCAATTATACACTCTAGTCGGTGTGTCTATCCATAACTCTAAACTAAGGTCTCCCAAGAAATCATAGCTGTCATCTATGTGTCATCTCCAAAAAGACGTCAAAAATCTAATAAACCCGAGTTCCCCAAACTCACATACTCTGAACATCGCCCTGCATGGAAAGGAATGCGCAGTCTATGATAGACATCCTCTGGGGTCACAGTAATCTCCCCAGTTGACAAGTGAAAGGTCTAGGTGTCATGCCCCGCAAGGGAACCAGGGAATTACACAAAGGTTTACTTTGTAAAAGAAAACCTAAGTAGAGTTTTACGAAAAATTTTGAACTTTAAAAGTTTGCAAATAAACAAAACATAATCTAACTTCTTTCCAAGGTTCCCTTAAATGTAAATTAAAAACTGATAAACTATTAACAACATTTACTAACCATACAAATTCCATCTCAAGTTCTTTATTGGAAAATACTTAAACACATTCATAATTAATTTCCATCTAAAACTTTTTAAAGATCAATTACTACAATTCCATTTCCTCTAACAAACATATTGCAATAGTACAACAAATGATTCATCAACATTTTACATAACTTGATACATAACAAGATTACATCTTTCCATTAAATAAACATCCCATATAACCCTTTTCCTATGTCTACCCATTATTACATCATTTGAAAATTACATTACATTTAAACTCCTCATAGGAGAATACATAAGTTTACAACAACATGAATAAGTACAAGTCTTCATTCTTCAATAGGTGCTCAGACAAATATGAATCTTCAGTTGTTTACATCTGCACAAGATACCTCGATAGAAAGATTTTCCACCCAACCATGTGAAACTGGTAAGGTTTCACCCCCCGTGCTAGGAGATAAACACCAAGCCCACAAGAAGGAACTTACTAGGTTTTACCAAAAGGGTTGGATAACATTTCACACAAGCAAAGTACATCTCACAAGGGATTCTAAGGTTTGGGTAGGAAATCCTAAGCAACAACCTAAGTGAGTGTCATCGCATAGCCCTCACCCCTTGGGTTGTCCTGGTACTAGCCACACTGGGCCCCGGCCCCCAAGTAGGCACATACAGAAATCGAATGCCTTTCGTACAGACAAGCGCCATTCGATTTGTACCTACACATAGGTACCTTCTCCCACTCCCATCCATAGCCTGTCCTAGCGCTAATGGCATGGGCGAGGCACAATTTAATCTTTTTAATATTTTGAACCCATCCCTTAAATTTTATTAGGTTATCACTTGATTAACTAACTCATCAGTCGGTTATCCTGGTCTAGCCACTTTAGGGCCCCGGCCCCGCACTGAGAGCCACTCACTTAGGGGTTCCTAGGTTTCCTAACCCTAACCTATTCCCGTTAGGTTTTCCTAGCAAACCATTAACATGTCCTAACAATTTCATTATAACAGACCTACCTAGGATGCTTAGGAGATCACAAAGTTTGACAGGTTTGATTGCTGACAAGTTAGGAGACCAAGGGTTCAGTTTTCTAGTCCCCTCCTATCATCTATACAGATATGAAACCAAGAAATCAATTATTTATTTGCAACTTAAATAAAATTTATAAAATTAAAACATTGAACAAATATGCCTCTAGTTCCTATGTTTTCCCCATGTAATGGATTATATTATATCTAATATATTGTATATATAATATATATACATATAATATATTATATATATATACCCCTCATTAAATTTTAATATAATTTTATTCCCTAAATTAATATGCCTCTAAGAAGTCTTAAATGAATGTCTCCATATATTATAATTATAATATCATACATATTATAACAAAGAAAGAAAACATGTGTTCCAATTATAAATCATATTATATGTAAAATATAATACAAATTTAATTTTAATAAAAATTCAAATTATATTATATATATATAATAATACCCATATTATATATATATAATATAATATCTAACTCAATTTAATGTTAAACACATATTATATTATATATATAATATATTAACCATATATTATATATATAATACCGAAATCATTTTTTTTCAAATGCTAATAATAAATAATAAAACAAAAATTTGTTTGTTTTTTGAAAACTTACAGGGGGGCCCGCTCCCGTGCGGTACCCCCGGGTACCACCGACAGCGGTCGCTGCCGCACGGCACCCGAAGGTGCCGCCGGCAGCGGACGCTGTTGTCCGGTACTGCGGGACCCGCCGCGGCAGCGGCCTCATTCAATTTTTCTATATATATATATATTTTTTTTCATTTTTTTTAAAACACATTTAACAAAATTAATGTTATCTATTACATAATAATATTAATAAGACAACAAATAATTATTTAATGAATATTTTAGAATATCAAAACAATAGTATGTTAATAAATTTATTTATATTTATATTTATATTTTAAAAGACATATACAGAAAATATAACTCTATTAATATTATAAAATACCACGTTGTGTATTTTTATTTTGTTTATCTAACTTTTTATACATTTCCTATGGTTTAATATTCTGTGAATTTACATTTTATTCCAGCAAACATTAATATAACCAGGATATTAAAACTATTGAGTTTGCCGATCTAACACAAATGATAATGCACAAATAGACATTACAATAAAATAATTATTTCATATCCTAGGGATTATCAGGGAAAAGCTCCAACCTGGTAAATAGTTCCCTGGTTGACGAAGCCCGTTCTTGCAGAATTCTTTCGCTGCCCCCTGTTCCTCCGCTCCCAAATTTCTCCTGATTAGCCAAAGTTTCTCCATTCCCAAAATAGTTTCCAGCCCCCCTCTTCCGAACCAATCATCATAGATATAATCTCCTCTCCAACTATTTGGTTGGAGAAGTTTCTATACGGGAAGAAACTTCTCCAACTTCCATAGTCGGTTGGAGGAGAAACTAATCTCTCCCGTAACATAATAAAGTTTTGTTTATTTTTTTTTTTAATTAAAATATTCTCTAAAATAAGGTTTAATAATAAATTTAATTACTTACCTCACAAGGAATTCACATAGCACAATTGGTAACTAACTAGCCCCAACTTCTAGGAGGTCTCGAGTTCAACTCCCTCCTAGCTAGTTAGTTTTATTACCAAAAGCTATTTTATTTTATCTTATTTTATTTATTTCTTAATTTATTTTTATCAACAACCATAAAGCTAGTGCTATTTGTTAATATAATTAAGTATATATATTTATTTATATTTATGAATATATATTTATACCTTAATATACATATATGTGTTCATAAGCATATGTGTGCACCCACATGTTTATGACACATATAGTATAAATAACTCATTATTCGTTTTACTAACATTTTATAACTATATAACCAGAAGATGCAAGGTACAAATAGCAACTCGATCTTAATACTAACATGAAAATCTAAACAGGGATAAGTCACTGAAACAGAAATCGATCAACAAGGACTCACATAGATAACCTACTGACAAAGTTGAGTATCCCTAATAGCAAGATCAAGATCCAAACCCTAATAACTGATAACCACATAATCCTCCCTACCAGGAACTGATCTGGCACTTCCCACCTAAGGTGAATGATCAAGGATAAAAGTTTTTCTTTTGTGAAGCTTGGTGATATCTCCCTGACAACAACAACGATCGAGGATTTAAGGGATCGCTCAGACCTGTGGAGCCAGGTGGAGACGATACCTGGTACCTGCAAATCTTGCATCACCAAGAAGAGATACATATACATATAGATATATATAAATCAGATATATGCAAGCAGATGACTAGGATCGATACATCGTGTGGACCTCACCGAGTGAGTAACTACGACTTCGTCCTGAGTCATGAAAAACACATATGTATCCATAAACCAATTGAGATAAGGGTTAGTATACCATTCATGAGATAAAACATGTAAAACTAATACATTCTTCTAGGATCTCATAAACATATAATCAAAGTAACTATAACTAAGCATATAAATATCATCTGATGAACGTATAATCCTCCATGAAAACATAAACATGAGTGCATAGTTCTAACCATCATAATAAAAAGTATCAAATCATAGTATCACTGTAGGAGAGGTATTACACTAGGTCTCTGAATGAAACTGCTCGATCAAAGCAGTCAAAAGTATGTGATTTACCCCAAGCTCAGGTAAATGAATAAGACACTTGAATTCACACGAAGCAAGGTGTACCCTCATGAGGTCTGCTAATGAAAAACACAATCTCTGGGTGGCTGGATGTGAGATACATACATGAACATCTAGATATATGACCTACACAGTACAAAAATAGGGACCCTATCAGTAATTTGATTATAGAACAGGTTACAAGTGCGGTAATTGGACAGTTTAGTATTTCAAAAGGTAGGTTAAAAGGTCAACAATCAGGCTAAGAGATCAAAAAAATAAAAAATATAACCTAGCAATGAGTTTTTGGCTCATTATTTTTCATACGACACTTCAGATTGGTAGGGAAAGTCATACGAGTTTCAGCATCATACCATATGACAAAGCATAGTAGTACGACAATGTATACCTCCTCATACGAGTTATGAGGGACCTGATGAAACATTGTACGACTCTTGGGTCCCTCTCATATGAGTCTTCGGGGTTAATGAGATGACCATCTACCTAGGGTTGAAAAGTCGTACAAGTCTAGGTGGATAGTCATACAAGTTTCCGTGCATACAAAATTTAAAAATTAAAAGTGTACGAAAAAAGGTGCTAAAAATCCTATAAACAAAGAAAAATTGACTTTTCAGAGAAGCAAAAAGATCCACCTACCGGATGTCCATGCTGCCGAGGTCTCTGGTGTCTCTGGCTACGCTCAAAATGATGCGAACTCATAGGTACCTTCATTTCTACCATTTTCTCGCTTAGAGGGCTCTACAAGTTTTCAGAAGTCAACGGTCAAAATGATTTGAAAATGACCCTTCCAACCTTTATATAGCTTTTGACCTAATTTTCAAAAGTGCTCCATTTTTCACGCAAATTGCACCCCTAGCTAATTTCGACATTCTAAACCCATTTTTGGGATCAAAATCCAAATCTAATATCATTTACTATGTCAAAATCATGATTTAAATTTTTTGGACCTAGGACGGTCTACTGCTTGCATAATCGACCTTCAATCATCATAGAAATCTATAATTCAACTTAACTGATTATCTTACATCAAACTATCAAAATTTCAACTTGGTCAACTATGGTCAACTCATGGTTTCACCTAGTCAAACTTGGTCTCCAAGACCTCTACATGATGTAGAACACATTCTCAAATGTATACAATCACTTCTCAAATCAATTAACATGCTTCTTAAACTATGACACTAACTTTTCTTGTCAGATTTTGATTTTAATCCCGAAGGGGGCATGGTATTGCACATCATTCAAAGTTTGTAATCTAATTTGAAATCATATCTTTCCTCAGTAATCGAGATAACAACCACGTCTAGTTGTTGATTCTTCACAAGACCTCATCGCTTGGGGCATATCAGATTCATCGAGACCCATGGGTGGTACCACAAAACTATGTCCCACTTTTTGGCCAACTTTGACACAGTGATTAGCATTCTGAGAAAAAACTTCACTTTCAAACACCTGTTGCTACAAAAATATTAAGAATTTGAAGATGATGTAAACTAGAGTATTTTAAAATTTTCTTTCTAGTTTATAAATATATTTTTCTAAAAAAAATTAAAATTCATTTTTTCTTCTTCAAAAAGTGGTTTATGTGAAAAACTATGTTTTTAAGGAGTTATGGTCACTTGGATCAATATAACTTTTTTTAAAAATATGATAATGATGTAATTATTTTGAGATTATATTTGTAACATCAATATCTAAAGGATGCAATTGATTTCATTCATTTTGGGTCAATATTTCATAGTTTATTAAGCTCTAAAGTGGCAGTAACTTTAATTAAGACGTAAGGTCACTTGGATCGCTCTAACTTGATTTGTGTATATCAAAATTTATTTTTTCTTTTTTGAATAGGAAGGTAACACAAATACTCTTTTCTAACATATTTTTTATAATTTTTTTTTTGTAATTTACTATTTTTCTCAAAGTCTTGAAGCACCAGGTTGTTGAATGACCAAACAACTTATGTTTAGTTAAAGTAATATTTAAAAGTGATAATGAGCTCAATATGTATTAAAATTATATTCATTAGAAAGATTTTTTGAATAGCATCATACTACATAGTTAGGCTTTAAAAATAGATACAGTTGATGTGCCAAAACTTTAAGTTGAAGTGATTTTTTGTCAGTATTTTAATAGGTGCAAAGGAGACTCCATTGTAGGTATGAATGAGGGGTATAGATGTTGTATCAATATTTTTTTAATCTAAGAGGCTTTGAGCTAACATTTGTAATTAATTCTTTCAAATGGAACCTCTCAAGGCTTAAATCATCATATTTTATTATAAATGTGTCATTTCAGCAAAAATCAGCATGTCTAAAAAAGTGGGACACAACTTTGTGGGACCACCCCCATATCAATCTGGTATTCTCTAAACCTTGTAAACTGTATCATTTTTTTACAACCATCGGTTCATTAGTGTTATTTCTTTGGTTCTTCATAACTGAAGGGTTCAGATGTGATACCAATGTGATTCTTATCGACAATCAGGTCTGGAATTGGTCACTCACTTCTTCGCAATCATAAGGTTCAGAATCAGGCATTTTGACACTTTTTTTGCAATCATCGGTTCATTGCTGTTATAGTTAACATTATCTTTGGTCATTCAGGACCTAACATCTTTAAATCTTTAAATCAATTTATGTTTCATATCAATTTCAATTTCAAACATCAATTTCAACATCAAACATAGATTGTCTTTGAACCACTACGCTTCGCACAGTAATTCAAAGAGGGGAAAAATGTAATACCCCAAAAATGGGCTATAGGTTCATCAACCTCCTATATTGACATATTGAACGAAATCAACATTAAAGTCCTAACCTAAGGCACATCGACACATTATTGAATCTTAATTGATTATCCTAAAATCTGCATCGAGGAATATTCCTTTTTCCTATTTATCTTAATTATCTTTAATTTAATGATTATTTGGCGATAAATCTTATTTATCCTAAAATTTGATTAATTGAATATTCTAAATATTTAATTAATTAGATTTAATACTGCCACTTAATTATTTAATTAGATTTAATTATATTTATTCCTAAATTGTATTATTTAATTCTGACAATAAATTATTTATCCTATGACTAATTGATTAAATTCTTATTTAATTAATTAAAGTCAATTGTCAAATTTAATGATATAATTTTTGAATAAAAGTTTGATTTAATAATTGATTAACCCATAAATCAATTATTTTATTTTTAAAATCAGTTAAGTTGAGGATAAATTACTTTATTTATTTAATTAATTCATAATTAATTATGCACATCCAAAAAGTAGTTACACTTTAAATCAAAAAATCAATTCAAGTTGTTTTAAAAATAAACTCAACTCTCTTTTGAGTTGAAAGCTGATCTCAACTTTTGATTTAAATTAAAAAGGTTGATTTGCATGATTTTGTGAGTTAATCTATCTCTAAATTCTTGATAACTCAAAAATCAAGCTAAGTTTATCAAGAGTGATTTATGGCTTTTTCCATGCACCCCCAAAGTCCTAGATTTCTATAAATTAAGGCTTGAGCTCTTCTTTTGAAATCAATCCACAAAATTTGCATACTTACTCTAGCAAATTGACATCAGAGGAATCATCAAGCTTCTTGCGAATCAGCATTTTGTGAGATCAATCTTGTTTTCAATTCATTCTAGTTTCATATTTCATATCATTGTTAGCTTATTTTGCATATCATTTCAATTCATTTAGATTAATTTATTATTAGTTTTTCTCATCTTATTGCATCGAAAATATAAAAAAATAGATTAATTTGCATTCATATTTTATTGCTTTCATCATTTAAATTCTTCATTTAGGTGTCGTCATTGTCACTGATCTCTGTCTAATCGGAGAATATCATACTCGCACCTACTAGAAGGCAGTAAATTGCCTGGTTAGATTAATTTCCATTTCACTGCACGATTCTAATTTTAGCTAACCTCTAATGTTTTACTAAAGTGTTGTGTCTACAGCTAGGTACAAAAATTCACACACACATAAGATCTTCATCATCATCATTAGCATAATAACATTCCTTAGATGTTCTAAGTTTACAATTATTTCTGTACTTTTTAACTCTCTTAGGACATTTAAATGTAAAATGACCATATTCTTGACAAGTCCAACATTTAAATATTTTGTTACCGTCTGGCTCTCTTTTCACAAGCAAGGCAATACCTTCTTCAATCTTCTTGTTTTCTTTATTTCTAGATTTTCTACTGCCAGCATAATCTCTGCTCACACTGATGCTTCTTGACAAAGTAGGGTGAACACTAAGAGCACTGAATGCTGTCTCCATTCTAGGTAAGTCTCTTGATAATCTTAGGTTCATTTCTGCTGCTTCCAATATTCCAAGAAGAGTCTCTTTTATAAATTTTGTAGTACAAGGTATAACTTGTTCAATCATCTGTGTTGTCTACTTAAATATAGGAGTCAATGTCCTCAGAATTTTCCATATCACTTCATTCTCTATCTTTGTTCCTCCATGAGATTTTATACCTGTAATAATTTATGACATTCTACCAATATAGCTTCTAATAGATTCATCTTCCAACATTCTTATATCTTCAAATGTACATATCCAATTATGTAATCTAACTCTTTTTTCATGTTCATCACCTTAAAAAGTAGAGTGTAAAGCATTCCAAATTTTATGAGATTTTTTCAAACATTTTACCTAACTGTACTCATTCTCTGGAAGTGCTGTTAAAAGTGCTTATCTTGCAAGTATGTTACACATGAATATATCTCTCTCATCAGCAGTACATGTTTCAAGATTTTCCTCTTCAATGATAGTCTTATCATTCTTTGTAATCAACCAATAACCTGGTCCTAAACATAGAAGGTGTGTCTTCATTTTTTCTTTCCAACTGTCAAAATTTACTCTATCAAACTTAGGGCTTTCTTTCTTGAAATTTGCCATGGATCTCCTTAAGCTGTTAAACTTTTTTTTCAAGGACCTGCTGCTCTGATACCAATTGTTAGAAAGTAAAGTCCACCAAGATAACTAAGAGGGGGGGTGAATCATTTATCAAATAATTATAACTTTTATCAACTTCAACAACATTAAACCATATAAGAAATATAATTACCAACCATAGAAAGATATTCATACACAATAACATAATGACACAAGATATATTGACTAGGGAACCTCTTGATCAAAGAGTAAACCCCGGTGGGAATGATGCCCACAAAAGATTCACTAATATAAATATTCTTTGTGAAAGGATGGACTCTATTAGGAGTCTTATGAAATACATTCAGTACATATGAATCCCTGTTAGGAGATTTTGAATCCCTATTAAAAGATTCTAACCCTGTTAAGAGTTATGGAAGACAGAAGGACCCACTGCCCAAATAGCTTTAGGGTAAGATCACTAAACACACTATCTAAATAATATTTTTATTACTCAATAGAATAATATGTTACCTCTTCTCTGACTGTACCAAACCGCACTCACAGTTACACCAGATCTCAAGTTCAGATCTTTGTACCTCGCATGTCTTCCTTCACAAATTTGCTTTCACATTTAGCTCTTTTCTTCACTTCATGCATACATCATCACATCCAACAATATTACAAAAAAGAAAAACATTCCTTCTTTTATACCACACTCAAATAATTACAAATGAGTCGGCATACAATTACAACATAAATGTTTCCACATGCTACATCAAAATTACACAAAACTGTCAACTTCCAACTACAACAATTCTTCATTCGTGTGACCTTGAAGTTTGTGCTATCATCCACATCACTATCAATGTGTCTTAAAATTTCCTTTAGCTGCACAAAACTAGATTCCATCTCGATTAGGAGATATCATCCGATTTCCACAAACTGCTACTCAGGAACACTACCTGAATACTGCTTCCACCAAAATGCTCATAACTTCCATGAATAAATAAATTATTGTCTACCCTCTTAACCATAGACATATAACATATCAAAGAACACATCCTCAACATCGCATAGCTCCAACTACAATAACTCACATGCGCTAATCCAAACTCTATCTACTTCTCTACAAGTCTCCGGTAAATCACTGTGTTGACGTCAATGACAATCATAGTCATGAATGCGACAACAATTGCTACAGAATAGATGCTAAAAATTTAACATTCATTCCTAAAAGACACACCAAAACACCTAAGCTAATAACACACCAAAACTAGCAAAGCCAAAACTTTCTCAAAAGTATGTACAAAGGCAGGAAACCCCTACCACAAGAGCTAGGGAAAAGAGGACTTACACAAAACCATTTACAGGCTGGGAGAAGAATGATCCTTTCCTGAAAAGTGGGCTGCATATAAATGAATTAACCCATACCCATTACCATTTGGAGACCTCTTCAATGCTGAAAATCAAATCCATAACATGCAGGAACTTTGCAAGGAAAATATTATGCCCAAAAAGCCATATTTCATCATAAATTTTTGACCTTTTTGTTGCTCTTTGTATGTAACTTTCAAAACCATTTCCAACTTCCAGGGGAAAAAAAAAATGCTCAAACACTACCAAAGGAAATACCAAATAATTTTCATTATCTACACTCTTGGAACCACCATAAAAAAATAAAAAAATTTCCAACATTCGAAACATCCTCAAAACATAGATGTGCTTCTCCAAGGATAGGGTCAATCTTGACCGAAATAACTTCATTCTTTATTGTCATTAAAATTGAAAATTCTTTATCCAGAAAAAAGATATAGGATCAATGGATACCTGAAGTTTTCACAGGAGCATTTCTTCCTTCAATGACTAGAAAGAGCTGAGACATGACCTCTTCCTCGTGAGGCTGTATGTTTGCTGAAACCTTTAAAGGTTCTTGGGGTTGCAATACTTTGACAACTTGATCCTCCCTTTTCTCTATGTTTATTTTAGCATTTTCTATTATGAGAGGAGGAATTGAATCTTCATTGTATGCACCCTAAAATGGTCGCCTAGACTTTGGGCCCCCATTTAACAATTTATCAAATCCCTGAATCAATATTTTCAAAAATCAACAATATCAATTCTATCAATTTCCTTGATCAAATCATAATCAATTCAATATTTCCTAAGGTTTGAGCCTTATTTAATTTAAAAGAGAAAAAAATAAATTTTTTATTTAATTAAGAAAACATGCTCCTTTTTAATTAATTAAAAATCTTTTTTAATTAAATAATAAAATCACTTTAACTTAAGCCTTTATTTAATTAAAAGGAATTTCCTCCCCTTTTATTTAAATAAAAAATTTCCACTTTTCTTCTTATCTTATGTTGCACGAATAAAATATTATTTTTATTTTATAATAAGAGAAAAAGTATTTTTTGTCTCATATGGACACTAAAGTCAACTCCTATTTTCCTATTGGAGGATATTTGTGCATCAGGATCAAACTTCTATTTTTCTCCACCGTTGATTAAGTTTTTTGCCTCTTAATCTCAATGGTCTATTTTCATCTCATTTCTTATAAAAGGAGAGCTTTCTCCTTCATTTTCATATCATAGGTTTTTATGCTAATGTTATGTTGTAGGTTTTCTAGGTCATTTGGAGCTCTTTGAAGACATTCTTGCATTCAAGCTTTGAAAACATTGTTGTTGCATTTCATTTAGCTTATTTTCTTACATCATAGTTGCATAATCATGAAATTTTTAGTATAGATAAGGCTTGATTTGCACCTAGCAGTGACGGTGTTGGTCTTGTCTTTCAGCTGTTGTTTATGCTTGTCCTGATGTGTTCCCATCTGTCGAACACACATCTGGGTTGTTTTGTCATCCCAAATCGATCTCACATTTCAATTCTTCTTTGACTGCATGTGTTCTCGAAATGATCACACATTAGTCAAAGAGGGGCAAATGTATGCACTCTAAAATGGTCGCCTAGACTTTGGGCCCCCATTTAGCAATTTATCAAATCCTTGAATCAATATTTTCAAAAATCAACAATATCAATTCTATCAATTTCCTTGATCAAATCATAATCAATTCAATATTTTCTAAAGTTTGAGCCTTATTTAATTTAAAATAGAAAAAAATAAAAATTTTATTTAATTAAGAGAGCATGCTCCCTTTTAATTAATTAAAAATCTCTTTTTATTAAATAATAAAATCACTTTATCCTAATCTTTTATTTAATTAAAAGAAATTTCTTCCATTTTTATTTAAATAAAAAATTCCCAATTTTTTTCTTATCCTATGTTGCACAAATAAAACATTATTCTTATTTTATAAAAAGAGAAAAAATACTTTTTGTTTCATATGGACACTAAAGTCAACTCTTATTTTTCTATTGGAGGATATTTGTGCACAAGGATCAAGCTTCTATTTTTCTCCACCGTTGATTAAGTCTTTTGCCTCTTAATCTAAATGGTCCATTTTCATCTCATTTCTTATAAAAGAAGAGCTCTCCTTCATTTTCATATCTTAGGTTTTTATGCTAATGTTATGCTGTAGGTTTTCTAGGTCATTTGGAGCTCTTTGAAGATATTCTTGCATTCAAGCTTTGAAGACATTGTTGTTGCATTTCATTTAGCTTGTTTTCTTACATCATAGTTGCATAATCATGACATTTTTAGTATAGATTTCCTTTATGCAATAGATTAATCTCACATAGCTTAATAGGAGGATTTGTAACACTTGTATTTTCCTTTCATAACATAGTTTGCATCTTTCATTCTCATAGATTAGTTTGCATTGCATTGAATCCATATTAATTTCATTGGAGATATTGACATTGTTGCCCTTGTCTTTGATTTGGAATCTTTCATTATGTGGTTGACTAGCAAGGTCATGAGTTTATAGCTCTAGCTGAGAGCAATTTTACAAATCTTGCAACTCCATGCATAAAGAGCTATGGATTGATTTGTGAGGGCTCATTGTTGAGTTTTCTTGCATGTAAGGATTCATAGAAGTACACTACTTTTGTGTGTACATTTTTGGCATCCACCATGGGGCAACCCACCTCTTGCATGCTGATTTTGATTATTTTTGAAGCTAACCCTTTTGCAGATTTGTTTGGAGATGGAAAACCCTAGATTTTAAAAGATTTGATCATATCTCCCAAATGGCTTGGTGTTTAAGTTTGAAATTTGTTTTGCAAGTTGGTGACATATCAGAGAAGCTTCAATAAAAAAATTTAGAATTTTCTGAAGTATTTTCAATTTTTTATAATTTTTTCTTGATTTTTCATAAAAAATTAATTTTTGGTGTAAATTAGCATATTTTTTAGAAATTTTTACATTTTTAAAAATCTCTTCAAATTTTACAGGGGGTCCATTCTTTATGTTTTGAATTTGGGTGCAATATAGTGGCTCAAATAATTGATTTACAAAAATTGGTCTATTTTGGTAAAATGGGTCTCAAATATAGTGGCTCAAATAATTGATTGTTTACATGAAGAGTTAAATGCACCACTTTGTGGACTCACTTCATGTTTACTTGGAAAGTTAAATATTTCATGGTTCAAACCCTTTTTCATTTGTGAGTAGTATTGATAAGCAACTTTGAAGTACTTTTGATTGATCTTGTTAGCTAAATTGGGTTGTTGGACTCTCTTATTTCTAATCGCTCCTCATTTCCACCCTTTGGATGCAAGGTCAACATTCATACATAGGAGAGGGGTCTACTTGAAAAGAGCATTAAATGTTTCACAAAGTTTCCCCCTTTTTATGCTTTTTTTATCTCATTAGTTTTCTAAGGTGTGGACTCACTTTGAGTTTGTGTGAAGAGTTAAATATTTCACTTTTGGACTCACTTTGAGTTTGTTTGAGAAGTTAAATGTTCCACTTTTGGACTCACTTTGAGTTTGTGTGAGAAGTTAAATGTTTCACTTTTGGACTCACTTTGAGTTTGTGTGAGGAGTTAAATGTTTTACCTTGTGGACTCACTTCATATTCACTTGAAGAGTTAAATGTTTCACTTTTGGACTCACTTCACATTCACTTGAAAAGTTAAATGTTTCACTTTTGGACTCGCTTCACATTCACTTGAAGAGTTAAATGTTTCACTTTTCGACTCACTTCATATTTACTTGAAGAGTTAAGTGTTCCACCTTTAGTGCTTTAAATACTTTTGATAGTGAATTACTTAATTTTATTTTTAGAAGGCCTGCTTGGGGACACACCACCTCAAGGGATGACCTTAACTCCTATGTTCTGGTGGAGTATAAATAGCGGGTGGTGAATCAAAAGACACCTCTCTTGGGAATTGAGTTTGATATCACTCTTGGCTAAGCCTCAAAGAACTTTATACCTTTGAGAAGTGAAGGAGGAGATTTGAGTTACCGTCTCCCCCCGACTGTGTGATTTTGGATTCTTCTCATCTATGAATTTGGGCCTCATGTACCTTGCGTATATCGAGGACTCCTCTTAGAAAGCCATGTGTATCTTTATAGACAACTTATTAAGGTGTTGTTGTTTTCTATGTGCCTGCTAAAATATTTTCAAAAATATACACAAGTAGAATCTTTAAAGAGTAGAATACTAAGTCACTATCTCTATTCATGTGCAAGGTTGCTTTGTCCCTTGCCCATTTCTTGAAGACTATTTTCTTGAACTCCCTGGTTGTTGTTCTATGTGCTTGATCATCATTACAAAATCTTTTGAAAGATCTAATTGGAATATTGAAACTAAGTTTCGTCCTGCTGTAGTGAGTTCTCCTTAGAAGCTTGGTCTTCCTTGGTCAGTCCAGGTCAGATCTTAGGTGTTTTCATGTTGCTCAACATCTCAATGAACATTATGGTATCAATTGCATAAGATGAATCTTAGTCTTCTTCTTTCTTTTCCATTTTCCATGTTCTTCTGAAATATTCTATTCCCATGGGAAATTTTTCTTCCTCTTCTTCTTGATTCTTTTCCTCTTATTATCTAGTCTATTTTCTTCTATTTTATCTCTTCTATTGCTCCTATGCTTGATTCTTCTTCTTCTAGAACCATGAATCTCAAATATCTAGTTTTGGAGCCTTTATTAAGAATAGATGATCTTGAGCTCATTGACATATTCAAAAAGTGTTATTCCTCTAAAATTTTCATGAGTAACGAATTTATGACAAAAATAAAAGAAAAATTGATTAAATCAGATGCCTTTGCTAGAATCATACTCATGATCTCATCCAAATATTCTTCATCTTCTAAATCTTCTCATCATTCCTCACATTCTAAATCTTATCACGATTCTTCCAAACATTATTCACATTCTTCATCTTCTAAATCTTATCATGATTCTTCTAAACACTATTCACATTCTTCATCTTCCAAATCTTATCATGACTCTTCTAAACATTATTTGAATTCCTCATTATCCAAGTCTTTTTCTTACACTAAGTCTTCAATTTCCTCTTCTTCACGATTTCAGTCTTCTTCTACTTCTTCAAAGAGTCTTACTTCTCTTCACAAGACATACCATAATGAGCAACGTGATAGTCCTTATGATACCTCTTCCACGAAGAGTGACACACCCACCTATGATGACTATGATGACTATGATGATGGACAATGTAGTGATACCTATGAAACTTCTATTCCTAAGAGTCCTCCTCATCATGTGCTCGTGCTTGCTAAAGGGTCATCCTATTGGGTAGATCGTGATGGTGATCTGTATGATTCTGATTTTGAAAGAGACTATGATGAGTTTTTTGAGCAATACCTAGATGATACATCTACTTCTATTGAGGAATATAAAATGCACTGTGCTAATTTGAAACATAAATATTATAAAAATCTTTCTTCTAAGAACATTCATGCTGAAAATAAAGATGACACTCTCAAGCAAGATCATGTTAATGTTGAACCTTTGTCTTGTGATGGTTCCCTTCCATCCCCTACTTCCTCCAATACCCATACATTTCTTAAAGCTTTCAAATTTTCCAAATCTTTCACAAATTTTTCATCCAACAAAGATCCTAAGGCTTTCATGTAGTTCCCTATAGTTATCCTCAAGGGCTATCTCTTAAAGAAACTCAAGCTAACCTTCACTTGACTGAAAATAATTTTAATAATGCTGAACTTAAAGAGCCTAAGCCTTCATGTGCTATAATGCCTACTTCAACTAGACCTTCACCATCTCTTCCAAAGTCTTCCATACAATTCCAACATGCTTCCTTGTTCTTAGAAGTGGCTCCATGTCAAGAGGACTCTAAAAATAAAGAAAAGAACATAAAGAAAGATCAAGATCAAGAACCCTCCATGTCATCCAATCTTTTTCATGATGTCTTTTATCTATCTCATGGTTCTTTTGATCCTTTGTGTGCTTTCTCATTCATTCCACCATTTCTTAAGTCTTCTCCTAAGAAAGATCAAGCTACTACTTACACTGTTGAGCTTATTGACAATCAAAATAACCTTACTACACTTGTGCTTTACAAAGATGATACTTCCATTAAAGTTATTGAAAATGGTGTTGTTACTTCCAATGTTAAGCCTATTGAAAATCAAGAAAAAAATGATGTGTTTATGCAATCCAAAAAAACTTGTCAAGATCAAAGTCTTCCATCTTCTTATTCTACCACTCCATGTTCGCTTCCACTTTCTACTCTTCCTAAGTCTTTGCAAGCTTTGAACAATCCTATTGAAGAAGTTGCTCCTATTCAAGATGTTCATGATACTATTGAAAATCCTAATGCTCACTCTAAAGATGCCGATGTCCTTGGTTGTCATATAGATGTTGATGAACTTATTGATTATCCTTTTTCATCTTCCACTTTTATCCTTGGACCTCCTCCACCAATACCAAAGGCTACACATCTTCCTTCCATCTTGGGTTCTTATGTCCCTTCACTTTCCCCTCTTAACTCTCCTAATTCATCATCCATCTTGGGTCCTTACGTCCCTCCGTCTCCTATCTTTCCTCAAGATCAACATAGATGCATACCCTTGAATCCTTTTCATCCACCCACCCATCTAAACCAGTTATATTATTCTTCTTCTTCCACAAGTCCCAAGTCTTTTGGAAGCAACTTGAATGGTCAATACAAAAAAAAGAAAAAATAAAAGAATCCATAAAAAAAAGAAGATCACCATGTCTCCTCTAATCGACATGGAGGTAAAAAGTCAAAAGAGATATCTAAAAAGAAAACTACAAAACAAGTATGGGTTCCAAAATTCATCATTGAAGATATTCTCTTTAAAATATCAAAAGGAAATAAAAAGCCTAAGGCTATATGGATTTCAAAATCTCTCTTGAAAAAGTCTAATATTGAACAAAAAGTGAAGTTGACATTCAAGCTTCCAAAAGCTTCCACTTCATCTTCTTTCAAAAATGATCTTCAATTTCATGTGCCTGAACCGCAACCTCTGCTAAATATTCACCATATTCCTTCTCGTATTCCTTCATTCATATTTCCTCCACCCTCTCACCATGCTTCAAGGTGTGTTTTGATGTTGATTTTTCCTTCCTTTTCATCTACTCTTTCACAATCCTTCCATTCATTATCCTTCTACCTTCTATCTTTTTTCTTCATTTGCCTATTCCTCATATCTTCTAATCTCACTTGCTTTACATAAAACCTTATCATCCATTTTTCTCTTCCATCTTCCTTTCCCTATCAACATCTTTGAGCATATCATTTTGAATCCTTGACATATCATGGTTTACCCTTTCAAGGAGCATTATCTAAAGAGCTTACCTTCTTCCAAAAAAATAAAAATAAAAAATGAAAAAATTAAAAATGTGCCTTGGTGGAAACTTGGAAACAGGCACCTTGGTAGTAAAAGTAAAGAGAAATAAATTCATCCTATGGTGAAAACCACTCCCTTGTGGCACCTTGGATAAGTATCATGATGAAAACCTGGTAATTAGGCATCATGCGTAGTTCTTCTACATGTTTCATCCATTCCATTCCATCTTTGATCTTGACAATGTTGAACTATACACAAACATTTGGCTATCTTATGAGCTATCTTATGATGATCTTGCTTTCATTCCATTCATGTTTAGCCTTCATATTTATTTTCTTCCATTCATTCTAGCCTTTCGCTATCCTTTTCCCCTTTAGTCTTGATCTAATAAAAAAGAGTAAAATACGATGCTATGAAGTCTCTTGACATGTCTACCCTCTTTGGACTGCATCCTTTCCTTCTTTTGCATTATGCTTTTGTGACTTATCCTATGTTAGTCTTTCATTACTTATCCAAATGTGCTTTGCATGATAATTTTTCCCTAGCTTGGGTACTCTTGAGGAGTTTGACCTTGAAGATTTCTTCCCTCCATTTGCCTTCATTCTCCTTTCTTCCATCTCAATCACCAGCTTGCTAATCCCCCTTATTCCCCACTTTGCTAGACACTGAGACTACATGATGTGATCTTGCTTGGGAGTTTGATGCCCATTTTGTTTGGGGGGCATTCTTTGTACATACTTATTGATCCTGAAAAAATCCAAAAAATGACATATTGTTAAAAATTCTAAAAATTAAAAAATATCTTGAAAAAATGATCATCTTAGTGAAAATCTAGTAATAGATGCTTTGATGTATCTCCAAAAAAATATATATTGCAAAAAAATACCAAAAAAATTGATATATGATGCTAAAAAAAATCCTAAAAAGCATATAAAGTCCTGAAAAAATACAAAAAATTAAAAAAATATAAAAAAAAAATATAGAAAAAGTGCCTCGGTGAAAACTTGAAAATAGGCGCCTTGATAGCAAAAATACAAAAAAAGAAACAAAAAAATAAAAAAATAAAAAAAAATCTTCAAGTGGTGAAAACCTGGAAACATGCGCTACTTGAGGCCTTTGCACCCTTGTCTTTTAGCATGCGCTCTCGACACTTAGCCTTTCTCCATCATGCCTTGACCTTATTTGACTTGGTCTGGAATTGGTCTTTGTCTTTGTCTAAGGGGCATACCTGTTAGCACAGGTCCTTTATGTGCATTTGTCTTTTGGGGCATTTCACAAACCGGTGTTTTTCAACACCACCCCAAATAGTGTTTCTGAACACTACCCTTGCGTCGAGTGTTTCTTAACACTTATCAGATGTCTTACCCAATAGTCTAGTATGATGCGACATTGCTCATTTACAAATGTGATAACCAGAGTTTGACTCTATGACCAACACACACACACACTTAAACAATCAACTCGTTGAAATATGTTGACTTTATTTTTATTTGTGTGTTGTCTATGAGGATTTATTTGATGAGTGGTTTCTCCCTAAGAAGTTTTCAATGATGCATAGTTAGAAGACTGAGGATATGAGAACATGTTTTATTTCTTTATTTTTTTGTGGGTATATTTTGTTGGTCCTAACTGCCATGAGCATTTATGTTGTTCTTACTTGACACTATGGATTGACAAGGTATTATCCTTGACTATTTTGCAAGTGCATGCTTCTAGCTATCCTAACTTTAATATATCTTGATACAAGCATAATCTTGCCATATCAAACTTAGGTAATCTCATTGCATTAGTCATCTTGACCTCCATGTCTTTGATGCCTAGGTGGGATTTCCACATTTCTATTTGATAAAGATCATATTCATATCCACATAGTTATGCTAGTGTGCATTGTATGATCTTATGATGTTACCAATAACGCTCAATGATGATAATTAGATGTTTATAGGCATTGCGACCTTGCAAGTCAACCACTTTCATAGTAGCTTGCATTCTTAGGTTCATCATAGTTTATTTTTTGCATCTTGCATATGGAGAGAGCTCTTCTTTTTATCATCTGTGGACTAGTTGGTCAACTGCGATTGCCTTTCACTTTTTCTCAATCATATCTTTCATTTCTAGTTTTTCATATCACATCATTTTCTATCTATTTTCGGACTTGAAATTGAAATCCGGATCACGTTTCCAAGTTTTCTCATTCTTCTACACAGTTGCCTGACCTTTTGAGGCATAATTCTTCGATCTTTGATGAAATTTCTTCCTTTCCATGTCTTCCAAACTTTTAGTCTTTCATTCACCCCTTTCACTTCCTCTCTCTAAGGTTTGACTTAATCTTTATCTTATATCTCTTTTAGTCAAACCTCATCAACTTGGGGCATATCTTCACTATTTGACGGTTATCCTATCATGCTCCATCCTTTGATTATGATTTATTATGACTTGATCAGGTTTATCAATTTGTTATTTTACTCTACCTGATTTTGAAATCAATTTTGAGGGGGCAATACCTATCAGCTTTAATCTTTGATTCAGCTTTATCATTCAGCTCAGCTTGAGATTCTTATTTTTAGACTTGATTATCACCTAGCAATGACAGTGGTGATTTTGTCTTTCAATTTTTATCTCCTATTTTTTAGACTTGATTATTGCCTAGTAGCGACGGTGATAGTTTTGTCCAAGGCTTGATTTGCACCTAGAAATGACGATGTTGGTCTTGTCTTTCAGTTATTGTTTATGCTTGTTCCGATGTGTTCCCATCCATCGAACACACATCTGGGTTGTTTTGTGATCCCAAATTGATCTCACATTTCAATTCCTCTTTGACTGCATGCATTCCTGAGATGATCGCACATTAGTTAAAGAGGGGCAAATGTATGCACCCTAAAATGGTCGCCTAGACTTTGGGCCCCCATTTAGCAATTTATCAAATCCCTGAATCAATATTTTCAAAAATCAACAATATCAATTCTATCAATTTCCTTGATCAAATCATAATCAATTCAATATTTCTTAAGGTTTGAGCCTTATTTAATTTAAAAGAGAAAAAAATAAAAATCTTATTTAATAAAGAGAACATGCTCCCTTTTAATTAATTAAAAATCTCTTTTAATTAAATAATAAAATCACTTTATCCTAAGCTTTTATTTAATTAAAAGGAATTTCCTCCCCTTTTATTTAAATAAAAAATCTCCACTTTTCTTCTTATCCTATGTTGCACAAATAAAACATTATTCTTATTTTATAAAAAGTGAAAAAATACTTTTTGTCTCATATGGACACTAAAGTCAACTCCTATTTTTCTATTGGAGGATATTTGTGCATAAGGATTAAGCTCCCATTTTTCTCCACCGTTGATTAAGTCTTTTGCCTCTTAATCTCAATGGTCCATTTTCATCTCATTTCTTATAAAATGAGAGCTCTCTCCTTCATTTTCATATCATAGGTTTTTATGCTAATGTTATGCTGTAGGTTTTCTAGGTCATTTGGAGCTCTTTAAAGATATTCTTGCATTCAAGCTTTGAAGACATTGTTGTTGCATTTCATTTAGCTTGTTTTCTTACATCATAGTTGCATAATCATGACATTTTTAGTATAGATAAGGCTTGATTTGCACCTAGCAGTGACGGTGTTGGTCTTGTCTTTCAGCTGTTGTTTATGCTTGTCCTGATGTGTTCCCATCCGTCGAACACACATCTGGGTTGTTTTGTGATCCCAAATTGATCTCACATTTTAATTCTTCTTTGACTGCATGTGTTTCCAAAATAATCACACATTAGTCAAAGAGGGGCAAATGTATGCACCCTAAAATGGTCGCCTAGACTTTGGGCCCCCATTTAGCAATTTATCAAATCCCTGAATAATTATTTTTAAAAATCAACAATATCAATTCTATCAATTTTTTTGATCAAAACATAATCAATTCAATATTTCCTAAGGTTTGAGCCTTATTTAATTTAAAAGAGAAAAAAATAAAAATCTTATTTAATTAAGAGAACATGCTCCCTTTTAATTAATTAAAAATCTCTTTTTATTAAATAATAAAATCACTTTATCTTAAGCTTTTATTTAATTAAAAGGAATTTCCTCCCCTTTTATTTAAATAAAAAATCCTCACTTTTCTTCTTGTCCTATGTTGCACAAATAAAGCATTATTCTTATTTTATAAAAAGAAAAAAAGTACTTTTTGTCTCATATGGACACTAAAGTCAACTCTTATTTTCCTATTGGAGGATATTTGTGCACAAGGATCAAGCTTCCATTTTTCTCCATCGTTGATTAAGTCTTTTGCTTCTTAATCTCAATGGTCCATTTTCATCTTATTTCTTATAAAAAGAGAGCTCTCTCATTCATTTTCATATCTTAAGTTTTTATGCTAATGTTATGCTATAGGTTTTCTTGGTCATTTGAATCTCTTTGAAGACATTCTTGCATTCAAGCTTTGAAGACATTGTTGTTCCATTTCATTTAGCTTGTTTTCTTACATCATAGTTGCATAATCATGACATTTTTAGTATAGATTTCTTTTATACAATAGATTAATTTCACATAGCTTAATAAGAGGATTTGTAACACTTGTATTTTCCTTTCATAGCATAGTTTGCATCTTTCATTCTCATAGATTAGTTTGCATTGCATTGCATCCATATTGATTTCATTA
The DNA here is from genome assembly GCA_027943335.1 of Chamaecyparis obtusa. Classification (NCBI taxonomy): domain Eukaryota; kingdom Viridiplantae; phylum Streptophyta; class Pinopsida; order Cupressales; family Cupressaceae; genus Chamaecyparis; species Chamaecyparis obtusa. The sequence goes on along the minus strand of BSBK01008401.1, from coordinate 124,542 downwards.
GAGATATTGACATTGTTGCCCTTTTCTTTGATTTGGAGTCTCTCATTGTGTGGTTGACTAGCAAGGTCATGAGTTTATAGCTCTAGCTGAGAGTAATTTTATAAATCTTGCAACTCTATGCATAAAGAGCTATGGATCAATTTGTGAGGGCTCATTGTTGAGTTTTCTTGCATGTAAGGATTCATAGAAGTGCACTACTTTTGTGTGTACATTCATCACTTGATGAGGAATCAAATAGCTGGAATAGAGGATTGTCTCTAATCATGTTATCCTCTAAAAATTTTGTAGGTAAACATAATGCATTAAGCCCACCCCAAGTAACTTTATTTCCTGGTTGTTTAAATTCTTTCTCTATCTCATTTGTTGCTATGCCCTCATTTGCTGCTATGCCAATTTGTTCAAAAGTAACTCCTTCACTTGGGAATGTAAGAGGGTCTCCTTCTTGTAGATTATCACTGTCAAAAGTGCATATGTCTATCCCTGTTTCAGCAATGTTGTCATTTTGGATCATAGTGCCATGCTGAAACTTGGCACTTGAGTCTTTTAAAATCATCCTTGGAATGTAGACACTCTTATTTTTAGCAGGTAGTTCTTCTCCTTCAAAGGAAGTAGATAATTCATCTTCTTGCTCAACCTCCATGCATGATGAAAAAGATTCAAGCTTCATACTTTCAGCCTGATATAAATATTTTTCCTCTTGACTATGATCCCAAGACACAGATGGCTAAATTGATGATGTATCAAGATATTTTTCTTCAAGAATTGAGAAAATACAAGATAATGATTCTCCCTTTGGTCTTTCAGTCATAGCCAGAGTCTCTTATTTATGATTCTCGAGGTTAAAATATCTTTGATGCACACATTTCAACAACAAGTCAGATCTATGATCTCGAAGGGACTTATCTTATTCTTCTCAGCCTCAATGATGCTTCCCTTGAAGGCATTCCAAAGATATTGTAGCATCTGATCACTTTCACCATTTAACTCTTCAGCTGTAGGTTTTTCCTTGAATTTTTTTCTTGGCTGAGCTTCTTGTTCACCAAAGACTGAAATATTTTGTGAATGGAAAGATTCTGGAGTAGCTGGAACTTCATCATTAACCTCCAATTCTTTTTCAAGTTCTTGCACTCTTTTCTTGTTTTCTTGGAGGTCTCTCAGCTTGTAAAATCTGAAACACAAGCTTTTCCACAACAAGGTAGAGGTGTGGTCCTCTTCAATGCTGAGGTTCATCTTTACTGCATGAGAGATTCTTTTCATGTATTGCTCAAAGAAATCTTGCAACACTTTATCATTCATCTAAATGATCTCCAAAATGTTAGGGTTAGGTCTCATCTTTCTTGTGACCTTTCTACTTGGCATGGTCATTGCACAGAGCTGCCAGTCTCCTGCATATAGAGACAAAATAAAAATTGAGGAACCAAATGTTAGACACCAATCTTTGTTTCTAAGTCCACAATAGAGTTGCCAAAAATCTGTTAGTAAACAAATTTGTCCTTTTGCGAATTAACAAACAAATCAACTCTAAATTCTCGGAAAGAAGGACAAATAGAACTAACAGTTGGACAAGTTATCATTAATTGATAACTCTCATATGAATTGAGAGGTACAGCTCCCTCTTTAATGATATCCAATGAATTAAATACAGATTATATCTTTAACCAGAAGACATGAAGGAAACTGACATTTATTTATCAACATGAAATGAATGTGATTACAAATTGAAAAGACTCAAAGAGGAACAAAAAAATGGCTAACTGACCACTTATCTAATCTTCCCCAATAAAGAGATAACAAAAAGGAATTAAATGACTTGTTTTTCAAAATGTGGACATGAAAACCAACTAATTTACTTATAAACATATATTTGACTTGAAATGACATAGATGATGTTCAAAAATACAAAAGAAACAACTGATTGATTGATTTCAATCAGAGAAAATAAGTATACAGATCAACTGATCTATGACACAAACTCCTCTTTATTTCAAAACACAAACACAATAGCCAATGGATTATTATGTTACCTACCATTACAATAAAAATGCAGAAAGGAATCCAGTATTTCCCTTGCTATCCCTATTACAAAATATAGAAAAGTAAATTCTCCCTCTTCTTGTAGCCAACTGACTTCTCGAAGAAGAACCCCAACTCTTGTGAAAAGTTTCTAATAAATAATGCTTCTCGGCTCCTTTAGGTTTCAATAACCATTTCTTGAAATTCTATTAATTTCCTTTCACATTCAATTCCCGATGATTTTCTCCTTTTGCATTTGATACCTTTATAAAATTTTAAAAGTTTATAATAATATATCTTAATATATTTTGAATGATATATGTAGCTAGATTTTGGACACATGGCACTTTGTTGAAGACAGTCAAAGTCACAAAATGTGACTGCCATTTTGATGATAGTTTTACATACCCACGGTCTGTAGAAAATAACTTTTGTTGTAGGAATAATTTTGGAAATTTCTCTAGTGAAAGTTTGAAAATCTAGCCTTTGCACAACATATCCAACACTGAGAAAAATCCAATTATGGAAATGAGAGTTATGCCCCCAACACTGAGACTGATTTTCTTGCATCAAAAAAATCTGGTTACAATTTCCTGAAGAAATCATTTGAAAATATTAATATATGTTATCTTTTAATAGTGCTTTGTAATGTATGCTAAGAATCCAGATGTTTGTTTTAGAAGAAGATTCAATCTCTCCATTTCTGAAATAGGATAATCCCCTTTGAATTTCTAATGCAAATCATCATGCACATGGATGAATATTCATTTCTAACATGCATTACTTTCTAACTGGTTAATTATGGAGCTTTCCTTTTCTTTTGTAAGCCTTCCATTTTCTCTGGACAAGGAGAGTTGAAACCATCAATATGATTATCAGCTTCCATTAATTATAGATGAAATTCAATAATGATGGGACCTCCTTTGAAATTGCATTTTAGATTTTTGGACCGATCCTTTAGACTATACCTTTGAATTTTGATTTGCATTTTGAATTAGTGCATTGTTCTTGGAAATTTGAACTATGAACCTTGAACTTGGCACTTGAACCTAAGGGAGATGGAAAATTGAACTTTGAACCTTGAACTTGGAACTTTTTGGTTTGAGGTTCAAATTCAATAGCTCCTCTTGCAATGTTTTCCCCTTATAAAGTATAACTTGACAAAAGCACCATAAGAAAAAACCACTACAAATTATGAGAAGATTTGAGGAAATTTCTTCATGGGGCTTGGTTTTTTAAAAAAAATTTAAAGGTGCCAAAGGAAAGCCAATAGGCTTCACCTAGTGCGGAGAAAGTGAATGCTTCTGGCATTTCTTGAAACATTCCTTTCATTAAAAATGTGGATATGTAGGAACATAATGTTCAACTGCTAAAGGATGACATGGACAATAAAATAGATCCCCCTTTTGGGGTTCTCCAAACTACCAAGGCTTCTTCCATGTATTATTTTCTCTTACTAAAATGGATTTTTTAGGAAATCAAGAATTTAAATTTAAAGTATCGTTCCATTTTCACTAAGGTGGATTCCCTGCAGGATAAGTTGGAGTCTGATTCGAAAACTGCAGATGGAAACATGAACATTGACAGGGATAAAAAAGTGTAGGAAATGCAAGCTAGAATGGAAAAGATGGAGAACACCATGAAAAAACACATGCATGACAATAATAAGTTTATGGGTTCGGTGATGGACTACTTTATGACCATTAAAGTGGAGCTGGATGCTGGCTCCCCCAGTAAGAAACCTGATGAGAGTACAAAGGACTTGGAAGAGGAAGGCCCAAGAAAACATACTAGGTCTGCAAAAAGGAGAAAGATTTAAGAAAGAATCCAGGAGCTCTTTGACTTTAATGCCACTATAAAAAAGATATCTGAGGTGAAGTAGGAAGTTGACAAAACTCACAAAGAGTTTGTCTAGTGCCTTGGGTCCCTAGTGTTGGTCTTTTGTCAGTTTTTTACTGGTGTTTGGTTTTTAGGTTTTTATGTTGGTCTTGATTATGGTGGACAGGTCCCCAGTCCTGATACTTTTTAGTTTCCTTTAACACTTATCTTTTTATCTAGCTTGTACAGGGTTTTGGGTCCCCTTTAAAACCTATTTTTTCCCTGCAATCAAAAACATCTAGTAATGGACCCCTCTTAACCTCAGAAAGCTTCCCTTAACTCTAAGTCATTAAAAGATTACGTGACTAAAGGCTTTCTCATAGTCGCTGAAAGTTTATCTTAACCCGAGCTTAGTCTGGAGTTCATGTGAAAAAAATAATTTTTGTGATCACATAATCTTTTCTTGACCCATGGTTTCATCCAACAAACTGGCGCTCACCATTAGATTTTGACTGCATCAACGGTCCATACTAATTCTTGAAAACCTTTACCTTAACCCAACCTTGACTTGGTGAACACGCGACTGAAAGAACTCATGATCACTAGATCTTGGCACTAAACCTAGTTCCATCTAGAGAATGAGCAACTAAGGCAATTCTTGTGATTGCTGAATCTTTACTTGACTAGGGTTACATTCAGAGAACACACGAATGCTTCTTTCGCTGGATCACTGGATGCCTAGCTCAACTCAAGTTTGATTTGGAGAATATGCACCAGCTGTCGATCAAGATCAACATCAATTATTCTTGCCTATTCATTGAATATTAAGTGTCTTAGCCATTTCATTTGGAGATTTAGTGATTGAAGGAAAATAAAACTGCTTGCTGGATCGCTTGATGCTAGAGCACTAACCACTAAGATAAGAGATTAAGAGAACACCTTAGTCACTAGATCAATGAATGAATATTTGATTGCCCGAACTTGGAGAACATGAAAACAAAGGAAAATTAAGGCATGTGCACAAACAAGACTTAAGTGGCCCAAAAAAGGTAATGAAGAAATAGATATGGCTAGGGTTTTGGACTTATACAATTTTTTGAAACTCTTGGACATGGATAAACCCTATTTCTTAGACCTTCAAACTGCAATATCTCACTGGTTTATGCATTTAAGCACATGTGATCTTGACTGAAACTTGCACACACCTTAAAATATCCTTGACTAAGTTTACAAGCCATAAAACATCTTTATTTATCTTCGCTGATCAAAATTGTGTGCAGTAGGACATTGTAACTTTCTTAGGGTTTTGTAGGAATAGACCATTTTCATTGGATTTTTGGCAATGACAAGAAAATGGGCTAACAATGGCTCTATCTAGGGATGATGGGTAACTTGTACCCATGAAAGAACTCATAATCTCTTGGGAAAGTAGACCACCTACTAGATAAAAGGACAACTATAGAGAGCACTGGACAAAAACCTACTTATAAAGGCAAGACCAGATAGAAAAGAAATGCACCACACCTCTAAAGAATTTACAACATATACAAACCTAACTACTATTCATGGAAGGAAAATAAAACCCCTTCAACTGAAGTATTTCTTCAACAATTTTCCATGAACATGCAATTCTTGAATGTCACCAATTGAGTTCTTTGACAATGTAGGAATATGGTCCCCACTTTTCATGAATCAAATATGGCCCTAACTAGATTGGATCAAATTTTCCTTATTTTCCTTGATCTTCCAATCTGGCATTCCAAAGTAATACCAAGTCATTGAGTTCAAATTTCCTTGCTACAACTTTCTTGTCATACAAGTTTTTGACCTACAATTGCAACTTGACATTCTTTTAGATTGATTCTCTTTTTCATTCATCCAACCTGATGAAATCCTCAATCCTCAATTGCATTTCATCATTTAGATCATCATCATATAGTTGAACAAACTTGTACATTTCTAACAAATTGTTTTGAGGCATCCTTGCGTGTATTCTATACACCAAGGCAAATGGTGCACACCCAATTTCCTTCTTCATAGTTACTGTGTCAGCCCATACAGCCAATGGAAAATTTGAATTCCATGCCTTTTTATTCTTTTCAAGGATCCTCTTGAGAATCTTTATCAAGCTTTTGTTGGATGATTCTACATGTCCATTTCCTTTTAGATGATAAGGTGAGGAATATGACATCTAGATTCCTAAACCTTCACAAAATTCCTTGTATTCAAGAGAACTAGAGCACATCACATTATTAGAGACAATCCTTTTAGGACAACCAAATCTTGTAACAATATTATTCAATAGGAAATTAGTCACCACCTTGCTAGTTGTATTCCTTGTAGGAATTGTTGGAGATTTTCCAGCAAGCCAGTGATGACTGTATGTTTGTCATTGATGACAACATATGGTAAGTAGCATGCATGGAAGACTTGTGTAGTAAGATTCTAGTATATACAACATGGACATGGTATTAGCATGCTATCATGGATGCAAAGGTTAACTATTAGTACAGATAGTTATATAGTAGCTTGTGTCAATAGTGTTCCTGACAGAGTTACATGCAGTGTTTTGTGAATGATTTTTTGTATAGTTATCATGGATCCTTGCACATTTAGATATGTCACAAAGACATGTTAGTGATGTTACATTCATGGATGTAGAGTCTGATGATTAGTAGAAGTGAAGTTTTGTAGTCACTATTCACCAGTAGCAGTTTCCTGTGTTTATTCAGAAGATCCGACAGAGATTATATTGGTTCAAGAGTTGCACATATCATTTCAGTATGCATGCTTGTATTAGTGCTTGGAGAAGAGCTAGTAATGTTTAGTTAAGAATGCATGATGTAATTCAGCTTGAGGAGAAAGTTTCAGTCACTTTGTTAGAGCCAACAGTGTGTAGTGTGCATCTACATTTATTAATATTGGACAGGTCCTAGAATGTGTTACATGCTTAGTAGAGCTGAAATAATTATTAGTGGAGTATGTTATGGTTTTTCTAATATGATTTCAAGGTGGCTCTAATAGGATGACTTGATTATATCATTTAGTGGAAATATATTTATAAGCAGTCATTTGTGATTGCTAAGGCATGGTTCAGAGTTAATTGTGAAGAGTAGAGTAGAGTGTGCGAAGTGTTGAGCCATCAGAAGAAGGTCTATGTGACCAAGTAAAGTGTTTGTGCTATACATTGGAATTGATCCAGACAGCAAGTCAAAGTGTAGTTCACCAAGATCCAGATATAGTGTGTATTTGTTATTCAAAAGGTTGTAGCCTTCACCCCTTTGAGCAATGTGGTCTTGGACAATGCTTCCTCACCCCTAATAGGGTTAATTGTAAAAGACTCCTAATAGGGTCTGACCCTTGACCAGGTCACTGTACTAAATATATTGTAAAGAAACTCCTAACAGGGTTAAGGATCTTCTAACAAGGATCATAAAACACTAGTGTAGATTATTAGTGGGTGTCAATTCCCACTAGGGTTTTTACCTATTTGGGTTTCCCCATAACCAAAATATTGGTGTTGTATCCAAGTGTTCTTTCAATATGTTTATGATTTATGTTTAAGTATACTTAATTGGATAAAGAATTGAAACTTGTAGATAACTGATTCACCCCCCCCTCTCAGTTATCTCTTGGGAATATTCCTAACAATTGGTATTAGAGCTGAGTGCTTTGGAGAGAAAGTTTAACAGCTTGAGGTTGATCATATGACATTCTTTAGAAAAGACAGTCCTAAGTTTGATGGAGAGAATTATCTTGATTGGAAGAACAAGATGATGACACATTTGCAATGCATTGCTTTTGAAGTTTTTGAAGTGGCTATCAAGGAAGTTGAGATCCCCTCTCTAGAAGATCTTGCAAAGGATGATGCTACAAGAAAGAAAAAGGATTTGTTCCATCAGAATGCAATAAAAAAAGAAGCCCTTATCATCACCCTATCTGATAATGAGTTTTGAAAGATAAAGAAAATAGACACAGCCTACAAGATATGGAAGCACCTAAAAGACATGTTTGAAGGAGATAAACAGGTAAAGGATGCATGCAGAAAAACTTGGAAGAAAAGATACAATGCATTAGAGATGCTACCTAAGGAGAACATTAGAGCTTACAACCAAAGGATTAATGAAGTAGTTGTAGGAATCAAGAACAATGGTGGAGAGATCTCAGAAGAAGACATTATGGATAAATTGATGACCATTCTCACAATAGAGTATGAAAATAAGATCAACATACTTGATGAGACCATGCAGCTTACATCAAATTTCAAAAGAGAGACCTTGATCAGCAAAATTTCAGCTTTTTATATTTCAAGATTGAAGACAAAATCTAAAAGTGAATCAACTTTCAAAGCATCAGTCCATGGTAAGAAATCTGCAAACACATCTAGTAATTTTGATGATGATGATGAAGAGAAAACACTAGATGATTTCATTGCTATGATTTCTAAAAGAGAAAAGAAAGGAAATGGAAAATATGAAGGTCAATTGCCATTTAAATATTTTCTTTCCATGTAATAAGATTGGTCACTTTTCATCTAAGTGTCCTACAAGAGTTAAAAGGTTCTAGAACAACTACAAGCCCAAGTACACAAAGGAATGCTACTATGCTAGAGATGGAGTATCAGATGAAGAATCAGTAGAAGAGGAAATTGGATTCATTTCTCTTAAAGATGATAAGGAATCACAAGAATTAGCTCTAATTTCACAAGCTAAAATTAGGATAGATTGGATCATTGATAGTGGTTTCTCACATCACATGATAGGAGACAAAGATAGATTTATTCATTTGGATAGATACAAAGGAGGCATGGTTAGATTTGGAGATAACACTCCCAAAACTATCATTGGTAGAGGAGCCATCACCTTGGATGGAAAGAATAGCATTGATGATGTTCTTTATGTTGATGGTTTGAAACATAACCTACTAAGTGTTGGGAAGTTGCTTGACAAAGGCTATATATTTGAGTTCAATAGAAATAAGTGTACCATTAACAAAAAGGAAGGAGAAATAATTGCATCAGGATCAAAGACTAAAGGTAATGCTTTTCAGCTTAATCTAGAAGCAAGTTGTTTTGTTGCTAAAGTAGATGATAGTTGGTTGTGGCACAAAAGACTATGTCATATCAATTTTGATAACATAGTAAAGATCAGTAATTTTAAGGTAGTAAGAGACCTACCTAGCATAGAAAAGCTAGTTGATACCATCTGTAGGGAATGTGTAATGGGAAAGAATGTGAGGAATTCATTCAGGAGAAAGCATAATTCAGTAGAGAACAAGTTGGATCTGATTCATATAGACCTATGTGGACCAACTCAAACAATATCATACTATGATGAAAGGTATTTCATTTTGTTTGTAGATGATTATTCTAGAATGATGTGGGTTTCATTCTTGAAAGATAAGTCAGAAGCATTTGAGAAGTTCAAAATATTCAAAGCTAAGGTTGAGAATGAATCTGGACTAAAGATAAAGTGTCTAAGATTGGATAGAGGAGGAGAATTCACCTCTGATAGATTCTATGAGTACTATGAAGAACATGGCATAAATAGACAGTTAAGTGCACCTAGAACCCCTTAGCAAAATGGGATTGAAGAGAGAAGGAATAGGATTATCCTTGATATAGCGTGCACCATCATGATTGAAGGAATATTTGCACACACCTATTGGAGAGATGTGGTCAATACAATAGTCTATATAATCAATATAATACAATTAAGGCCTGGTATAGACAAGAAACCTTATGAGCTATGGTTTGGTAATGTTCCCACAGTGAAATAATTCAGAATCTTTGGAAGCAAGTGCTACATCAAGAGGGATGAAGCAGTAGGAAAGTTTGATGCAAGAAATGATGAAGGTATTTTTCTTGGTTACTCTACTAAAAGTAAATATTATAGATGTTTTAACTTGAGATTGAAAAAAATCATTGAAAGTGCTCATGTTAAGATTGATGAAAAGTTTATGGTTCAAGAAAGATATCATGATTACTCACCTATGCTTGAAGAAGAATCCAAACCTTCCACTAGCAAGATAGTTGTTGAAGAAATGTTTGACAGTATCAATGTATTGTTCAATGACCTTGAAACAAGTGAAGAGAAAACTCAGAAGGAAGATGAGTCAGTTTCACCTAAAGCTCCAAAGTATACATCTAGATATCACTCTAAGGATGACATCATTGGAGATCAGAGAAACAAAGTCACAACAAGATCAAAGATAAAGAATTTAGCAAACAATGAAGTGGTATGTTTACTATCTCAGATTGAACCTTTAAGTGTGTTAAGATGCATGTAATGATTCAGATTGGCATGATGCTATGAAAGAGGAAATAGATCAAATTATCAAGAATGATACTTGGGAATTGGTCCCAAGACCAAGTGATAAGAATGTGATTGGAACAAAATGGATATTTAGAAACAAGATGAATGAAGATGGTACAGTAGTAAGAAATAAAGCAAGGTTAGTATGTAAGGGATATGCGGAGAGAGAAGGCATTGATTATTTAGACACATTTGCACCTGTGAGAAGATTAGAAGCTATTAAGTTGTTTCTAGCTTATGCAACAGTAAAAAAATTCAAAGTCTATCAGATGGATGTCAAGTCAGCATTCTTGAATGGAGAATTGAAAGAAGAAGTATACATTGAGTAGCCAGAAGGATTTACCTTATCAGATAGACTTGATATGGTATGTAGATTGAAGAAGGCCCTCTATGGACTTAAGCAAGCCCCCAGAGCATGGTTTGAGAGACTGGATGGATATCTAACTAAGATTGGATTCAAGAAAGGAGCAACATACTGTAATCTATTCATAAGAGAGACATCTGAAGGTTTACTACTTGTAGCTATATTTTATGATGACATTATCTTTGGAGGTAATCACAAACTTAGTGCTGACTTTGCAAAAGAGATGAAGAGAGAATTTGAGATGAGCATGATTGGACCTATCAAATACTTTTTGGGATTGAATGTACAATAGATAGAGAAAGTTATTTTCATTAATCAGTCCAAGTATGTGAAAGAGATATTAAAGAAATTCAAGATGGATTATTGCAAGCCAATAGGGACACCTATGATAACTGGATCCAAGATTACAAAAGAAGATGACTCACCAGAAGTAGATATAACATTGTAAAAGTCTATGATTGGTAAACTCATTTATCTTACTCAAACTAGACTTGATATTTCCAATGCAATTGGGATAGTTGGAAGATTTGCAGTAGAGCCTAAACAAAGTCACCTCATGGTAGTAAAAAGAATATTTAGATACTTCCAAGGCACTATAAATTATGGTCTATGGTATCCCAATTTAGAAAATGTTGAGCTTCATGTATATACTGATGCAGATTGGGTAGAACATGTTGATGATAGAAAAAGTACATTAGGAGGAGCAGTGTTTCTTGGTGATAGACTTGTCACTTGGACAAGCAAGAAGCAAAATTGTATCTCTCAGTCAAAAGAAGAAGCAGAGTATGTTGCAGCAGCCCTGAATTTTTCTACAATTGTTTGGATAAAGAAAATGATAAAGGACTTTGGAATTCAGATTGACTATCCTATTATTATACATTATGATAACACTAACACTATCAATATGTCAAAGAACCCTGTGATGCATGCAAAGACAAAACACATTGAGATCAAGTATCACTTCCTAAGAGAGAAAGTAGTAGAGAAAGAAGTTAAGTTGGACTATGTGAGTACTAAATATCAGCTAGAAGACATATTCACAAAGCCCTTGCCAAAGGATACTTTTGAGTATCTCAGGGAGAAGTTGGGAGTAATTCCCTTCCCCGATTCTTCTTAAAAGAAAGAAGAAAGAGCATCAGTCCTCAAGGACTGATGGATGGTTGACTACTCTACCTCAGGAGTAGTACCAGTGCTTAATATTTGGTGCCCTTTTCCATTGATGTCAAAGGGGGAGTAATATATAGTCATGAAAAATAAAAGTAAAAAAAGGAGTAATATACTAAGGGGGAGTAGTATTCAGTTATGGAAGCGGTTCAGTTGAGGAAATGGAGAATGGTGAAGAATATTATAGTAGATGGAGGATTCATCCTTCAGGGAGTTTTTAAGAGGAAATGGATAATGTTATAAAAGAAATGTTCATTTGGGTTGGTAGTGTTTTTCATTCCATATGTTGCGATCAATGCCAAAGGGGGAGATTGTTGGAGATTTTCCAGCAAGCCAGTACTGACTGTATGTTTGTCATTGATGACAACATATGGTAAGTAGCATGCATGGAAGAATTATGTAGTAAGATTCTAGTATATATAGCTTGAACATGTTATCAGCATGATATCATGGACATAGAGGTTAACTATTAGTACAGACAGTTATATAGCAGCTTGTGTCCGCAGTGTTCCTAACAAAGTTATAGGTAGTGTTCTGTGAATGATTGTCTGTATAGTTATCATGGAGCCTTGATCATTTGGACATGTGATGGAGACATGTTAGTGATGTTACATTCATGGACGGAGAGTCTGATGATCAGTAGAAGTGAAGTTTTGTAGTCACTATTCACTAATAGCAGTTTCTTGTGTTTATTCAGAAGAGTCGAGATAGATTATATTGGTTTGGGAGTTGCACCTATCATTTCAGTATGCACCCTTGGATTAGTGCTTGGAGAAGATTTAGTGATGTTTAGTTAAGAGTGCATGATGTAATTTAGCTTGAGGAGAAATTTTTAGTTACTTTGGTAGAGCTGACAGTGTGTAGCGTGCATCTACATTTATTAATATTGGATAGGTCCCAGAATGTGTTGCGTGCTTAGTAGAGCTGATAAAATTATTATTGGAGTATGTTATGGTTTCTCTGATATGATTTCAAGGTGGTTCTAATAGGCTAACTTGATTATATCATTCAGTGGAAAGATATTTATAAGAAATCATTTGTGATTGCTAAGACATGGTTCAAAGTTAATTGTGAAGAGTAGAGCAGAGTGTGCGAAGTGTTGAGCCATTAATAGAAGGTCTGTGTGACCAAGTAAAGTGTTTGTGCTATACATTGGAACTAATCTAGATAGCAGGTCAAAGTGAAGTTCACCAAGATCTAGATATAGTGTGTATATGTTATTCAGAAGGTTGTAGCCCTCACCCATTTGAGCAGTCTTCTCTCAGATAGTGTGTTCTCACCCCTAATAGGGTTAAGGATCTTCTAACAAGGATCATAAAACACTAGTGTAGATTATTGGTGGGTGTCAATTCTCACTAGAGTTTTTACCTATTTGGGTTTCCCCACAACCAAAATATTGGTGTTGTGTTCAAGTGTTCTTTCAATGTTTTTATGCTTTATGTTTAAGTATACTTAATTGGATAAAGAATTGAAATTTTTAGATAATTGATTCACCGCCCCCCCTCTTAGTTATCTCTTGGGACTATTCCTAATAGGAATAGCCTCTACCCATTTTGTAAAATAATCAGTGGCAACTAAGATCCAAGAGTGTCCTCCAATGGATCTATTTTGTATTTCTCCTATAAAATCCATCCCCCATTGTTGGAAAGGGGCTTGCACTTCCACTGGCCTCAGTGGTACATTTCCTAAAAACTTGAGCTTGCCAGAAAATATTTGACAAGCATCACACTTTCTTATCAATTGTTCCACATCTTTGAAAATTATGGTCCACCAAAACCCTACTCTCAGAATATTTTGAGTAGTAGTTTTACCCATATAATGTCCACCACATATTCCTCATGCATTTCCTTCAGCAATCTGTCAGCCTGACTTTCATCTACACACTTCAATAAAATGCAGTCCAGATTCCTTCTCCACAATTTGCATTTGATGACAACATATTTAATTTCTTGCAACTTTAGATCTCTTTTCTTGCTATCACCCAATCCTTATAGAAATTTCATATTCCTTAAATAATAAATAACATCTTGATACTAGATACAATCATCCATGTCACATGTATAATCAATGTCAGTCTGATTTGTCTAATTTTCATCAAGATTGGACTGAGCCATCAATTTTCCCAATCCTTAGCCTCTAACCAGTTTGGTAATCTGGATACCAATGTTAAACTCCTAGATTTTGTTTATCCACCTACATCTCCTCCCAGACACTTCTTGCTGTGAAAAGATGTCCTTAATTTCAACACTTGGTACAAAAGAAATCATAGTTTCTTCCATTAGATAGAATCTAAAAGATTTCACAACCTTCAAAAGTGCATATTCTTGTTTCTCATTGATATCATACTTTAATTCAGTAGCCTACAAAGATTTACTGAAGAATGCAATAGGCTGTTCAAAACCTTCATTATTTTTCTGCAACAAAACTGTAGCAATAGTGTGAAAAGAAGCAAAAGAGAAAATATGCATTGGAATATTATAGCCAGGTACCTTAAGCATAGGTGCATCCTTGATTTCCTATTTGATATTATTGAAAGATTCATTAGGCTCACCTTCCCACTTGATCTCAGATCCTTTCTTTAACATTTTGGACATTGGCCCAGTAATCTTAGCAAAGTTTGTAACAAATCTCCTCAAAAAGTTTACCTGGCCAAAGAAGGATTGGATTCCCTTTACATTTTTTGGTTTCTTAATTTTTTCAATGGTGAATACCCTCTCTGGATCAATTCTTACTCCCTTCTTTCTAACTAAGTAGCCCAATAATTTTCCCTCGATCACACCAAATGCACATTTCCTAGGGTTCAATGAAATGCCATATTATAGAGCTCTTACAAATATCTTCTCTAGATGAGAAAAATGATCTTCATCTTTCTTGGAATATGCTATTAATTCATCTTGATAAACAAAAAGGAAATCATTTATGAATTCAGCAAAAGAAACATCCATTGCTCTTTGAAAAGTTGCACCAACATTTGTGAGACCAAAAGGCATCCTTACATAAACATAGGTTCCCCAAGGTGTTTTAAAGGTTGTCTTGAACTATTTTGATTCTTTCACAATCACCTAGTTGTAACCAAAAAAACCATCCATCATGGACATCAGGTCAGACCTAGTTACTCTTTTTAGCATTGCCTCCATGTTAGGCAAGCAGTAATTGTCCTTCAAAGAAGAGATGTTCAGATTCCCAAAGTCTACACAAAGTCTGATATCTCCATTCTTCTTTCTAATAGGAACTAAGTTTTTCGACCAAGAGGAATAACTTATGGGTTCTATGATTCCTACATCTCTTAACTTCTTCAGTTCTTCTTGCATTTTGGGTTCTAGAGTAGGATTAATTGGCCTCTATTTTTTCCTGAAAGGTTTAACATCTTTCTTCAAAGGAATAATATGTTGGAATAAGTCTTCTCTATAAACCTTTAGGTCATCATATGACCATGAAAAAACATGCCTAAATTTTTTTAATAACTCAATCAAAGTCTTCCTTACCTCTTGAGATCTCTCTTCCAATGTAAACCTTCTTAGGTGCCTCTTGTGTACCAAGATTAATTATCTCCAGGTCCATCTGGTCTCTTTTCTTAGTATCCATTTAGACTATGTCCTGACTATCAAATACATGTTTCTAAACAACAAGTCCCTTGGGAACCTTGTTAGTCTTAATTTGTAGGATTTCATTTCCAAGGATAACCTATTTTCCTTTTGCAGTCTCAACCAGAGTTGAGCAATCCAATTCTTGACCATGATACTTATCTTCACAATTCATAAATCTCAAGATGTCTTGGTCATCTTCAAACCCTGCTAGTTCTCAACATTATCTAGTATACTAGGCCTAGCCTGAATTTCAATTTTAGATATGCCTGCAAAAGTAATGTCACTAGGATTGATTGCTATATTGGCTAACAAGCCAGCCATCTTATTGTTACTCCTATCCTTCCATAAATTATTGAAGGCATCAAAACTCTTAATCATGTTGCAAACAAAATTTCTATATTGTTTTAACCTTTTGTTCTTATAATCATATACTGATCTTACTTGAGACACAACTAACTCAGAATCACCAACAACCTTTATACATTTAATTCCATGCTTGTGTTCCAACCTCAATCCTATTAACAATGCTTCATATTCTACTATATTATTGGTACATGAGAAGCTTAGTGTGAAAGAGAACTTGTAATTATTTCCATCAGGAGAGATGAGTAAAATACCTTCTCCTAAACCATCTTTTTAGTTAGCACCATCAAAGTACATCACCCATAATTCACCTTTCTTAGATTTAGCATTTATTTCCACAGTGATAGGGGGCAACATAGCCTCTCTTTCAAGCACAATGACCTCTTCTATGAAAGCATTGATATCTATATCCACAAAATAGGTAATCTTGTTGTCAATATTCTTTTCAATCATATGAGTTACCATTGGATCCCTTTCAACCTTAATAGATTGATCCTCTATCTTAAAAGTTGCATAGGACAAGTCACATTGGAAACTTCCACCCGTGGTAGCACTCCACTTCTTGGATAATAGCATCCCATAATGAGGAGGAATGTATACCACCAAGACACTCATGGTCAATTCTTTCTTTGGATAGGCTGCCAATTTGTAAGGTAGTGCATTTATAGTCCAAATGACTAGTACTTCTCTTTGATCCATTGCACAACATCTTCCTTGGACTGTATCAACCTTAAGTCCCAACTTCTCCATGGTCTTAAAAGGCATGATAGTATTTGAGGTATATGAATTAATCATGTAAATTTTTACTGTCATTCCATTCACTATGATACTTAGGAAAAATAGATCTATGTTCTCAAGGCTAGCATTGAAAGAGTTGTCCAAGTATATAGGTGGTATTTGAGATACCATTCCTTGAACTTTCACTTCCTTCATATCTTTAACCTAGGGCTCACTAGCATTACAAGAAACATTATTATCATGAACATTATCTACCCACTCTAGAGCCTTGTCCTTATGTTCAGGGATTCTCAATAACTCTGACAAAGGAACCTCGACAATAATCTGAGACAATACTACCAAAATATCAATAGGGGTAGAGGAAGGAATCTCAATTTGCATTGCTCTAGTATCCTTTTGTTTCTTAGATACATCAGCTATTGTTGTCACCTTCATTTTCTCAATTTTAACCATTGTACTAACTAGCTTCTCAACTTCCTTTTGATTGTCTCTATCATGAACAATAGACATCTTCACAGCTCCAACTCCCTTTGGCTCCACTTCTTACCCTTCACATTTTTGATCTTCACTAAGTAATCATCTTTTTATTTTTTTCCAATGGGTTCCTTGGAACTGGTTCCTTTTATAAACATTCTTGTAGCTTTTCCGATGGTATCATTTGTTGTCATGCTTCTAGTCTACACTTGGGCTAACATCTCTGGAGTGATTCTAGCAATTTCCTCTTTGGAAGGTCTTCTCAAATTCACTTGCTTCAAGGAAAATTTCATGTTACATGTCATTTCATCAATGTCTTCATCATCAGAAAAGGCTTCTTGATGGAATAATTCCCTATTGTGTCTTTTCAAACACATATCAATTTCTTAATCAATGTCAGAAACATCTTCATGTCCCAAATATGAATCAGCAAGATTACAACCAATGTCATCATTATTTTCTTCCTAATCTAATTCTTCTGAGCCATCATCTTGGTATGCAACTATGGATTGTGCAACCACACAATGTTCTACAGAATGAGGATATTGGCAAGCCATACACCATGGTGTATCCTCCATGAAATTTACAAAATCTTTTTGTAAAGGACCAGGGATAACTTTGTCATTATTTCCTTTTGTAGTAGGGACAATAGGTTTTCCATCTTTCCATTGGGTGTTATAAAGGTAATTCTACAGCCTATTCTGGCTATTGAAGTTATTGTTGAAATGAGGCTCTTCTGTAGCAAAAACCTTATCATTTCTATTACTAGGTGCTTTCAAGTCTTTTAGTGCATTTAGCACTTTATCCAACTTATCTTCTTAATGCCTCTTATTTGCAACATTTCTTTCATTATCCTTTTATATTTTTTGTCCCCAAACAACTTAGGATCATCTCTTTTCCCACCCAATTTTTTATATATTTTCATATTATTCTCAATGTTGACAAAAATTCTGAAGGCATCCTTGAGAGTTCTAGGTTCTTTTTCTCTTAGTAAGTATCCAATCTTTCCATCAAAGGCATTGAATTATGTGGTCAGACAGACATTGTCATCTAATCTCATAACTTCAAACAACTTATGCATACCCTTCTAAAATATCATGTTGAACTTAGCTGCAAACTCATTCTGATTCTTCCTTATGGTGTTAAATTCATTTAGCATGAAACTGACATTAGGCTTATCACCATATTGTTCCTTGAAGCATTTTTCAAAAGAATCCCATGTATCAATACAATGGTCAGGGAGTCTTTTGAATGAGTCTCTAGCATCTTCCACCAAAGACTGTACAAATAGTTTCAGGACTAGATCCTCATGCTCAATTTCATAGTCATTTAGCATATCAACAAATAACCTAAGGTGTTCTTCACAACTAATGGCATTATTTCTAAAAAAATTGGTTACCTTATCCTTACATCAGTTGGGAAAGCATTTGGGTAACCTAGTATTCCATCAAAGCTAATTTTCCTATACCCTTCTAATTACATAGGTTTTCTTTGAAAGCTTAGACTAGTGTTTCCACTGGAACTAGCATTTACAACTATATTTCCACCTACTTGTACACTTGACAATTTTTTAGAGTCAACATTTAACTTGGTAGATGAAGTAGAAAGTGGATTATGAGTAGTAACATTATCAAGTGGAACAATATTAGAAGTTGTGGATGACATACCTATTTCAATAGTAGATGGTCCAATAGTGTTTGTAGATGAAGCCTTCAAGAGATAGATCTTCCTTCTTGATCCTATAATAGACACTTCAACTTCATCCTTCTCCAATTCCCTTGCTAGATCTTCTCTTTCCTTCCTTTTTTTTTTTCCCATCTCTATGTCTTCACTTGAAATAGGTGGTGGGATTTTTGGTCTTACCATAGGCTCATTTATTTGAATCCCAACCATCTTCTGATTTCCCTTTTCATTAACAAAATTAGTAGGTTTGGTAGTTTCACTTTCATTTTTATCTTTAGGCTGAGAAGCATATCTCTAGACTTGTCAAATCATAGGGCCCTCTTGTTCAAACTCATGGTCCTGCAACAGACGTTCTTTCTCACTTCTCAAAGTAGGAAGGTCACCAAAAATTTCATGCTGCAGAGATTTACGAGTAGAAGAAAACATTTTATTTCTCTCCTTTAGTTCATTAATCTTTCTAAGTAGAGACTCTCTTTCTATTAATGCATTCATTTTTTCAGCCTCTCTTTCCTTCTGTAACCTTTTGTATATTGCATCTTGCTCTATTAATTGTAATCTCAATGCACCCAAATATGTTGAGTTCATCATAATATCCTTAGAGCTTGATGACACATCCATATCAGTGAGATTTTGATATGGGAAATGGACCTATCTTGGCTCCATGGGTTGCCATCTAAGCATATCTTCATCTGGATGTAAATCTAGCCCAAAGCCCCTATTTCCCGCCTGCACATTTTGATATGTAGGTAATGTGACTTTGTCTTGAAATAATATTTCTGGGGTATCATAAAAGTTATCTCTAGAGAGACCACTATCAGATTTAAAGATTTTATAGAGTGATTCATTCTCATTAGGAGATGTATGTTGTGTCCTATTTCTATCATTATTTTATTCTCTTATAGGGTCACTAGTAGATTCCCCATCTCTTCTAACCCAACTTTTCTTTCCTAACCTAGGAAACTCTTCTAGAGTAACCTCTAGATGCTTCTTGACAAAAGCCCTATTATTTCTTCTTTTGTCCATGGTTTGTGACATGTAAAAATTGGTTCTAACCCTTTGAGTCACCACACACCTTTAATGAGAAATCTTAAGAAACAAACCTTGAGAAACTTATATTGTTACATCCCCAGCAGAGTCATCATTTTGTTGGTTCCTTTTCTTTCTACTTGTAGATTTAAAATATGATTGACAAAAAAATGTCTTTGACTCTTGTAACCCACTCCAGATCTGACAAGAAAAAGGACCAATTAACAAGGACTAGGATATTAGTCCTCCTACATGTTGAGCCTTAATGCTCAGGCAGGTGTACCTTAGATTCTGATGAAGGGTGCTCCCCTTAATGCCACAAACACATAACAGAAATAGAGAAACAACAACAATAATATGCAAGAATAGAAAATTGGCTTCTTATTATCTCCACAAATGTGGAATTACAAACTTTCAGAATTACAATATGCAAAGCCACATGGGCATTCCCTTACAATATTCTTTAGGACAAAGCCTCGAATCAATACCCAGATCTACTGCCTAGAACTATTCTGAACTGCCTAAGACAATAATACAGCCTTCCTTATATAGGCAATTTTCCACCGCCTGGGAAGGTTCCAGAATTTTAGCCAATAAGGCCGACCAACTTAGAATTATTTTATTTTACATTTTATTACATCATAGTCGGCTCAAGATAACTTTTGAAACCCGAACATAAATTTTGAAGAAAATTATTTTTTGCCATTTCAGGTGGCCCAACTTCCGAAGACCATAAGTCATCACCAGTTGACCCGCTCGGCTATTATAACCCCATTTCGAAAATGCCACGAAGCGCACTACAGGCTTGACCTATGAAAATGCCTGTCACCCAAAATTTTGACCTCATCCGGGGCCTCTAAAGCCTTCAAAACTGAGTTCAAAGTTTCTATACCCTGCTGCCAATACCAAAAATCTTCAATATCTTCCAATATACACTTGATCTGGCAATGAAACTTTACTGGCAGACTTATATGACCAAAATGAACCTCCAAGAAAGAAATAAGATCATTCTGAGCACATACAAAAATTACCAAAAATAGTAACTTTCCATAAATAGCAGCTCTGCACAAAATAGCCCTTATTGAATACAAAAATAGAAATATTTTTGGGTGATGCAAGATTGCTCTTACACCTAGGATGCTCCTGCATCAGACACCCGGGGTAATTTGAGAAGTGACCCTGTCACGACTTAGGTGTGCAGAGGAAAACCAAGATGGCTAACCTCCTCCTTTGTCAGCCATGATGAATCTTCAATAGGTCATCCTTTCCATTTGACCAGATATTCTTCATATGTCATGCTCCTTGTGCTTTTGCCAACACGACTGTCCAGTATATCTTCGATCTCCTTAGTGTCTAAACTAGTTGCTGGAATACTCCACTATGCTGCTGTGATCTCATCTTCAACACCTCCTTCATGATACTCTGTCAGATCTGAAATGTTAAACACTGGTGAAATATTCAGCTCACTAGGCAATTCTACCTCATATGCATTTCCTGAATCATGCTTCTTCAATATCTTACATGGTCCAAACTTCTTCATTTTCAACTTGTTATATGTACCAACTGGAAACCGCTCCTTCCGCAAATGAACCATGACTTCATCACCAACCTAAAATTCCTTATACCTCCTTTTCTCATCTGCCTTAGCCTTATATTGTGCATTCATCTTGGTAATATGCTTCCTCACCTCCTCATGGATGTTCTTCAAGTGTTCTACAAAATCCTCAGCTTCAGCACTACTTATTTCTCCTTTATCTATCTTCCTCAATTCAGATGCATTTCTTGGACTACTTCCATATACAATCTGGAATGGTGATTTACCAGTGCTTCTATTAACAGAATTATTGTATGCAAATTCCACCTATGATAAAATCAAATCCCATCCCATTGGCTTATCTCCAACCAAACATCTCAGCAAATTTCCCAAGCTCCTATTCACCACCTCTGTCTGTCCATCAGTCTGTGGATGATGTGATGAACTAAACTTCAAATTTGTCTTCAACTTCTTCCACAATGTACGCCAGAAATATCCAACAAACTTAGTGTCCCGATCTGAAACTATGGTCTTTGGCAAACCATGAAGTCTCACTACTCTGAAAAATAATTCTGCTACATGAACAACATCATTATTCTTCTTGCAGGGAATGAAATGTGCCATCTTTGAAAATCTGTCAACTACCACAAAAATTGAATCGTGTCCCTACTGTGTCCTCGGTAAACCAAGAACAAAGTCCATGTTGATATCCTCCCAAGGCTTCTCTGGTACAGATAATGGCTGATACAACCCTGTATTCTACTTCACTCCTTTTGCCATCTGACATACTCTGCAACTCTGTACAAACTTCTTCACATCTTGCTGCAACTGTGGCCAATAATAATTCTCACTAACCAAAGCAAGGGTTTTGTCACGACCAAAATGTCCAGCCAATCCTCCGCTATGCTTCTCTTTGATGAGATTCTCCCTCATAGAACTTCGTGGAATGCACAACTGACTCCCTCTGAATAGCATATCATCCTGGATGATGAAATCCAACCATTTCCTCCTGTCTAGAGTAACAGGTTCTGTACAAGCTTTCCAAGCTTCACCAAAATCAGGATCCTCTAGATACAAATTCTTGAGTTCCTTGAACCCAACCACTTCAATCTACATTTCTGTCAGCAATAGTTGCCTTCTGCTAAGAGCATCTGCAACCCTATTAGACTTTCCACTCCTGTGTTTCAAAACAAATGTATAACTCTGCAAAAACTCAACCCATTTCAAATGCCTTTGATTCAATTTTCTTTGACTATTCAAATATTGCAAAGCTTGATGATCAGTATACGAAACAAACTCCTTAGGAAATAGATAATGTCTCCACTTCTTTAATGCCTGAACTATAGCATAAAATTCTTGATCATAAACAAAATATTTCCTCTTGGCATCATTTAACTTCTCACTGAAATAAGCAACAGGTTTACCTTCTTAGCTCATAACAGCTCCTATTGCAGTACCACTAGCATCACAATCTACTTGAAACACCTTATTAAAATCTGGAAGTGCTAAAACAGGTTGTTCTGTAACTTTTTGTTTCAATAATTGAAAACTCTTTTCTATCCCCTCTCATTGTTTCAGTCAAGGGTCCACAAATACTGCTAAAATTTTTGATAAACTTTCTATAAAAGCTAGCTAGACCATGAAAAGATCTTACCTCAGTAGCACTCCTTGGATTAGGCCATTCAAGGATAGCTTGTACCTTCTCTGGGTCCATTTTTAGACCTTCTGCTGAAACTTCAAATCCCAAATACACTAACTCTTTCTTCACAAAACTGCACTTCTTCAAATCAATCAACAATTTCTCTTCTCTCAACTTCTCAAATACCATACGAATATGCATCATATGCTCATCCAATGTCTTACTAAAGATCAAAATATCATCTAGGTAAACAATGACAAACTTACCCAGAAATTCTTTCAGAACCTCGTTCATGAGCCGCATGAAAGTGCTCAGTGCATTGGTTAGCCCAAAAGGCATGACTAACCACTCATATAGTCCTTCCTTTGTCTTGAAGGTAGTCTTCCATTCATCTCCTTCTCTGATCCGAATCTGATGATATCCACTCTTCAGATCTATCTTTGAGAAATACACAGCTCCACTCAAACAGTCCATAATATCATCCATTCGTGGCAATGGAAACCTATACTTGATTATGATCTTGTTTATTGCCCTAGAATATGTACACATCCTCCATTCTCCATTCTTCTTTGGTGCTAATACTGCTGGTACAACACAGGGACTTAGACTCTCACGGATCAATCCTTTCTGTAACAGTTCGTGTACTTGTCTGTTCAACTCCTCACTTTCTGCAGGTGTCATTCTATGTGCTGCCTTATTCGGCAAACTCGCTCCTGGGATCAAGTCCATCTGATGACTGATCTTCCTGACTGGTGGTAATCCATCAGGCACTTTATCAGATACAATATCCTAAAACTCATTCAACAAATCTGCAACTTCTACAGGAACATCTTCTACTTCCTCTTTACCAGCTTTTGGAATTAAAGCAAAACATACATGCTCATGCCTCATACCATCTAGAAAATTTCTTCCATCAACAAAAGTTATCTTTGCATTACCACATACCTTTTCTTTAGTCTCCTTCAATGGTTTTAGCTTATGTCGCACTCCATCCTTTGTCAGGGAATAGGTATTCGCACGACCATCATGTACAACACATCTGTCAAACTACCATGGTCTACCCAACAACATATGACATGCATCCATAGATATGATATCACACAATACCTCATCTTGGTATCCGCCAATCTTGAACTTCACCAGGCATTGTTCATTGACCATGACCTTGTGGTCATCCTATACCCAGGCAATCTAATATGGATGTGGGTGTTTCTGTCTCTTGAGCTTCAACTTTGTCACCATCTCTTTTGACACCAAATTGTCAGTGCTTCCACTATCAATGATCACATCACAACATTTACCTTCACACTTGCACCTGGTGTGAAACAGGCTCCTCTTTTGCTCAGGTTCATTCTCACCACTCAACAAGACTCTTCTGTTAATCAACGTTTCTCCTCTTTCAACATCTTCAGAATTTGATGATCTGACATCTTCATCTACATGTGCAACTCTGGCCTGGTCTTCATTTCTTCTGTCTGTTCTGCCTTGGCGCTGAGGACATTCAAATGCCCTATGACCTTCTTCTCCACAGTGAAAACATGTTCCATGGAAGCCTCCTCTTCCAGATCCTTGTCGTCTTCCTCTTCCTCTCTGATCTCTATTATTCTGATCCTGGAAGTGATTGGAATTATTTCCACGCTGATTCTGACTGCTACTGGCTTATCCTTCTTTTTCAGATCTT
Source organism: Chamaecyparis obtusa (assembly GCA_027943335.1). Lineage (NCBI taxonomy): Eukaryota > Viridiplantae > Streptophyta > Pinopsida > Cupressales > Cupressaceae > Chamaecyparis > Chamaecyparis obtusa. Next base: position 100,144 of record BSBK01008401.1, on the reverse strand, counting down.
CATTTCGGCCACCATATGACCGTCCACCAGATCATCCACCGTGACCTCTTCCATTTTGTCTGCTCTCAAACTTCTTGTTCAGCTTTTCCTCTACTTTTAGGGCAAATTGGTATGCCTCCTCAATACTGCTCATTCAAACCAGATTCAACTCCTCCTGAATGCTTGGCCTTAACCCATTAAGGTATCGGGCAACTTTCTTCTTATCAGCTTCTGCATGGCCTGTTCTGATGAGGAGTCGATAGAATTCCTTTGTATACTCCTGAACAGATCTTCCTACTTGCTTCAAACTTTGCATTTTCTTTAGTAGATCAAGCTCATAATCAACAGGAATGAACTATCACTTCAATTTATCCACCATCTGATCCCATCTTGTGATTTTATCTTTCCCTCTTCTATTTTGCTCCAATTGAATTTCTTGCCACCAGATTTTCACATGACCTTTCAGTCTGGCCTTCACAAATTTGACCCTATCAGGATCCTCAACATCTTCATACTCAAAATATTCCTCACATTCATTGATCCAGTCGATCAATTCCTTTGGGTTAAGATTTCCAGAAAATGTAGGAACCTCAATCTTAGGTCTTTTTCCAATCTTGGAAATCACCCGAAAAAGTCTTTCTTCCTCCTGGTTCACAATTTCAGCTTCTCCTTCTTGATATTCTTCTTTGGTTTCATCCTCGCTTTCGTCTCTGACATTAAGATTCATTCCTCTACGAATCTCTTCTTTTAATGCTCGCACTTGTCTCTGCAGCTCTCTAACCTCAGGTGTTACAACACCAGCTCTTCTGCCACGTTCCCTTCATGGAGGCATTTTCGCGATGCGCACTGAAACCCTAGCCACGGTCCTGGTGCAAACTACCTCACAGTCGGTGATCTATTTACACACTCAAGAACTCCTGCTCTGATACCACCTGATGAAGGGTGCTCCCCTTAATGCCACAAACACATAACAAAAATAGAGAAACAACAACAATAATATGCAAGAACAGAAAATTGGCTTCTTATTATCTCCACAAATGTGGAATTACAAACTTTTAGAATTACAATATGCAAAGCCACATGGGCATTCCCTTACAATATTCTTTAGGACAAAGCCTCGAATCAATACCCAGATCTACTGCCCAGAACTATTCTGAACTGCCTAAGACAATAATACAGCCTTCCTTATATAGGCAATTTTCCACCGCCTGGGAAGGTTCCAGAATTTTAGCCAATAAGGCCGACCAACTTAGAATTATTTTATTTTACATTTTATTACATCATAGTCGGCTCAAGATAACCTTTGAAACCTGAACAGAAATTTTGAAGAAAATTATTTTCCGCCATTTCAGGTGGCCCAACTTTCGAAGACCATAAGTCATCACCAGTTGACCCGATCGGCTATTATAACCCCATTTCAGAAATGCCACGAAGCACTCTATAGGATTGACCCGCGCAAGTGCCCGTCACCCAAATTTTTGACCTCATCCAGGGCCTCTAAAGCCTTCAAAACTGAGTTCAAAGTTTCTGTACCCTGCTGCCAATACCGAAAATCTTCAATATCTTCTAATATACACTTGATCTGGCAATGAAACTTTACTGGAAGACTTAGATGACCAAAATGAACCTCCAAGAAAGAAATAAGATCATTCTGAGCACATACAAAAATTACCAAAAATAGGAACTTTCCATAAATAGCAGCTCTACACAAAATAGCCCTTATTGAATACAAAAACAGAAATATTTTTGGGTGATGCAAGATTGCTCTTACACCCAGGATGCTCTTGCATCAGATTCACTCCTTAAAGGAATCAATAAATATTAAGCATTGATGTCCTTGACACATTGATTGAAAGATTTTATCATTTATAAGTTGATTGATGATGAAGAACTACTTCCTCAGAACATATTAGTGGCTTATCCTAGGGCACAAAGTCAAATTCAACATACATCAATAGAAAAATTAACTCAAACACACCCAAATTAATAATAAGTTCTTTGCCTATTATTCCTCTCACTCTCACATTCAGACATTAGATTCTCATAAGAACTATGAATTCTCTGAATCTATCCTTAAGAATTTAATCCTTCCTTGAAGGAAATCAAGAACAAATTCACAATTTACTTTGTAAACCATATGTTAACTTGCTTTGTAACATTAATATATAAGAATTCAAGATTAAAACATGAAGACATTCACAAATATGTGATGGAATTCAAGTGTATTCTCATTAAAAATTTTAGTATCAATACATTGAAAATGGAAAATTGCTAGAACCAAACCCTAGATCCAAGCTCTCTCTATTCAGTTAACAATTTCACCATCCTTTGAAAAATACAACAAGCTAATATATGTAGTCACTAGTCATCTTTGGATCCTTGAAAATGAGGATGCAACAAGCTATAGATGACTAGGATAGGGTTAGGGTTTCCAACAACCATACCAGCTAGATTCAATCAAGAAATTACTGCAGAAAAAATATGCCAGGCAATCCAAAGCAATAGGGTCCAAATTGATCTTAATTTATGGTGAAAATCCTGACTAGTACATTAGAGACTAGAAATTGCATCATTTTAGCTCCCTATTTGCTTCACCTGCATCATAATTAGCGTGACTGATTCACCCATTTTTCCACAACATAGGCACCCTCTGCACCCAAGTATCACCTTTGGACTATACTCTGACAATATACAAGATCAAATTGAGTAGATTGGTTGCCAATGCATTTAATAACTAGTCCTTTACTTGCATAAAACCCTTAAATGATTCTAATATCTGGTAGCAATGATCAATCAAATAAGTTTAAAACATGGTCGTCGATCTCTATACTTTCCTGGCACATTAGTGTTAGAATAACTAAGGGGGGGTTGAATCAGTTAGATCAATTATTACATGGTCCCAAATACAAAGATGTAACACTAAAAACAATTTCAATAAATTATGCAGCTTGGTAACATAAACTATTAAACTATCTGTGCCTTTTACCGATTACCAGTTAATTATCTCACTATGATTACCGACCAAATCAGATATATAGTATGTAAAGTATGACAATAAAATAATTGTCACAAAAACACATAACATAATGATTTAATGTGGAAACCTTGCTAAGGGAAAAATGACCTGGGACCAGTAACCCAAAATAATTTTCATTCTTCTCAAGTGAGCTCAGTGAAGAGCCAACCCTGTTAAAGGTTACAAACACACTGTTAGGTGTGACCTTGTTAGAGGATTTAAGAGTAACAATTAAATTTTGACCAACATTTACGATGGGGTCAATAAGATAACAATGTACATTCCTTGAATGACATAGGGGCATAACATAAGATGGTTAAGTCCACTCGGTTAGGAGATTTTCTGTATCAATGGTTAAACTAAAACAATATTTGATCTAATTACAATACAACTCAATTTGCAGATGTTTAGATCTATTCTAAGCCCATACAAACCCTCTGATCAATATTTCAATTCACTTCCTCAACTTAATTTCACTTGGTAATAGCTCTATAGCACTCAGTAATGTTTTTTTATTCAGTTCTTCTTCAACTAGTCTGATCAGGCATGCATGAAACTGTATTCACACAAAATCTCCGCAGTCTTCTTTCTTGGTGAGGAGGCTAGGATAGACTAGCTAGTCTATGCTCTGCTCCTTGCCCAAGGACTCAGGTGTACTCCTAACACTTTTGGATGATCTATAGGAACCTTTTACATTCAAGGGACCCTTGACCAGCCTAATCTTCCCACCAAGTTACACAAGTTCAACTATTATCATGATAAGCTTTGCTTTCAGGCACTATCCCTTACATTGGCTCAATAAGGGTCTTTTTGCTTCGAGATCTACTCCACATCCTAATAGTGAGTTCTAATGAGTACGAATGACTTTTTATGACTATGGTCACCTTCTCAAAGCACTGACAAGATTTGGGGATCACCCGATTTAGTAGTTCCTTTGGAAACTAGGGCTACAAGGAAGTGCCAATTAGGCCTCCTCCTGGATTTGTAGGGCTTGTTACTCCTTCCCTGTGCAAAATCAAAATTCTTGTCCTTAAGTAATTCTCATACATATGCATCAATCTCAAGGATTTTTAAGGTCTTAAGTGCCCATGTGACCGTACAGGGTTTATGGCAAAAATGAGGGTTTCAAGGGTTTAATGGCCTGCTCCCTACTCCTAGCTTCACCTTGGCTCCTCTACCAATTGGTAGACCATCTCCTTCTCATGGTCAGATCTTCTAACACCATTCTAGACCTCCACCAAATGGAAAGTCTTGACAACCTCCCTGTCACCTGCTGAAGTAGTTTGTTTGCTGCTGCAACCTAGCCAAATGGCTTCTCTTCGCCCAGGGCATTGTCAAACTATTGTTTGCATTGGCTTGATAGGGCCCTACCTGCATAATATACAAAGTGAGGGTCTAAGGTCTTTGACTACACAATTCCATGGCTTTCCCATGGTGTAATCAAGAGCTTCAGGCCCTATTCCATGAGTGCCACCAATGTAAATAGTGGACTGTGGAACCCTGTTGTACCAAGAAAACAAAGAAAATACACACTAACTAAACTATTTACAAACAAATTAATGGAAACAACTACAAGGAAGGCTGCACAACCAATTAGTATAAAAAACACCCACTAAAAATGATGCTCAGGCCATGAAAATCACTGTCAAACACTGTCATAGTCTATTTTTCTTTCCTATGCTCGTACACCAGCCGTACATAGAAAATTCCAACCTTGGGATTAGGGTTAGTCAAGCCTTATATATTATTTGTTTCAAGTTTGTGCATTGGTCTTAGGGCTTTGAGCCACTTAGCATGATTAGTTCTTACAAAAGGCTAAAGTTGCTAGCAACTTTTTGAGCAACTTTTTAGTTGCTTGAGTAGCTTTTTCTTGCTCACTCAAAAGACCATTCCTAAAGCACACTTGTGATCATTACATCACAAAACACAAACCTAAGACCAATAACCTCAAATCCAAGCACTCCAAGTTGAATACATTCCTTGGATCAGTGTGATGCACAATCAAACTAGGAAGACTAGAAAATTCTAGGGCTTAAACAATGCCTAGACTCAACCGAACAACAAATGAGCCAAACTCCATGATGAATATTATTGCTACTTACATGCACTTCACACACCAAAATAATAAGGTGAGGGCCCTCATAGAGGTACTCCTGCACCATACTCCCCCTCAACACAAACTAAGGTACCTTGGGGTCTAGGAGAGCTGGATCAACACCAAACCCTTTGAACTATCCTTCCTCTATCTAGGTGGCTTTAGATTTAGGCTGGCCCTTCCACTTGATCAGGTGCTCCATGTAGACTTGATGTCTAGTTGTCTTCTTCACCCTAGATTCTAGAATCCTCTCTACTTGGGCTAGTTCCTTCTTAGGCATGGCATTGGGATCCACATCTTGTAGTACCTATGATGGAGATGTACCTTGCTAACTAAGATCACCCTTGAATTTGATCAGGTCTGCAACATTGAACACCGGTGAGATGGCTAAATCTGAAGGTAAGTCCACCTTGTAGGCATTCTCTCCATACTTGGCTAAAATCTTGCATGGACCTACTCTCCTCATCTGTAGCTTAGTAGGCATGCCCTTCTGCATTCTTTCTTTTCTAAGATGGACCATAACATAGTCCCCAATTTGAAACTGTACATCTTTCCTCTTTTCATCCACTTTAGCCTTGAGTCTTTGAGTAGACTCCAAAATGGTTTTCTTCACTTGCTCTTGAACCTCCTTGATTGTTTGAGTGAAATCTTTAGCTTGTCCACTCTTTAGCTCCATGGAACCTAAATCCCTCAATTCACACACTCCTCTAGGGTGTCTTCCATAAACTCTCAAAAGGACTTCTTTCTGTAGTCCTTCTTACACTATCATTATATGCATATTCAGCCTGAGATATAACAAGATCCCAAGTCTTCCCATACTCCTTTGTCAAACACCTTAAAAAATTTCCAAGCACCCTATTGATGACCTCAGTTTGACCATCAGTTTGAGGATGGTATGCTGAACTGAAAGAGAGATTAGTTCCCAGCCTTTTCCATAAGGTTTGCCAAAAATGGTCCATGAACTTGCTATCCCTACCTGACACAATGCTCAAAGGAAGTCCATGAATTCTAACAATCTCTTTAAAGAAGAGATGTGCTACATAACTTGCATCATGAGTAGTTCTACATGGAATGAAATGACTCATCTTAGAGAACCTGTCTACAACAACATAGATGCTATCCATACCTAATTTGGTTTTAGGAGTCCAACTACAAAGTCCATACTTACACACTCCCAAGGCCTATTAGGAACTAGTAGAGGTTGATAGAGTCCTACATTGCTTGAGCCTCTTTTAGCTCTCTGACATACTCCACATTGCTCAACATACCTCCTGAAATCCCTTGCTAGCTTAGGCCAAAATTAGTATCTCTGTACTAACTCCAAAGTCTTGTTAATGCCAAAATGACCACTTAGGCTGCCATTATGCTTCTCTTGGATCAGATTTTCCCTCATGGATCCTCTAGGTACACAAATCTGATTACCTTTAAACAAGAGTCCATTCTGAAGGGTGTAATCTACAAACACACCATGAAAATGGTTCTCAAACTCTAGACACACTTTGTAGGCTTGTGAGAAGTCTTCATCCTCCTCATATAAGTCTTTGAAACCTGCTATTCCAATGCTTTGCAGTTGTACTTCTTGGATAGTCAATAACTTCCTACTCAAGGTATCTGTTACCTTATTGAGCTGCCCTTTCTTGTGCTTGATTGTGAAGGTAAAGGACTAGAGATATTCCATCCACTTCAAGTGCCTATTAGTGAGCTTCTCCTGAGTGTTTATGTAGCTTAAAGCCTGATTATCAGTAAAAACAATCAATTATTTTGGAAAAAGGTAATGCCTCCATTTCTTAAGAGATTGTACTAATGCATACAATTCCAAGTCATAAGCTGAATACTTCTTCTTTGCCTCATTGAAATTCTCACTAAAGAATGCCATAGGCCTTCCTTCTTGACTTAAAACACTCCCTACTACTGTACCACTTGCATCACATTCAATGGTAAACAATTTATCAAAAGTAGGTAAGAGTAGGATAGGTTTAATGGCTACCTCTTGCTTCAATGTTTGGAATGCTTTCTCAGCTATCTCAGTCCATTTGAACTTAGTTTTCATCCCTCCTTTGATAGTGTCTAATACTGGTGCACAAATCCCACTGAAGTTCCTAATGAACTTTCTATAAAATTGGGCTAAACCATGAAAACTTCTAACTTCTATCCCTATTTTTGGGGTAGACCAATTCAATATTGCCTCCACCTTGATGGGGTCCATTTTCAAGGTACCCTTGGACACCACAAAGCCCAAATAAATCAGCTCTTTCTACATAAACTCAAACTTTTCTAGATTGATGGCTAATTGCTCTTCATGTAGCTTCTTCATAACCAACCTTAAGTGTTTAGGTGTTCTTCTTTTGTCTTTCTATAGATGAGTATATCATCTAGATACACCACCACAAATCTTCCTATGAAGTCTTTGAAGACCTCATTCATCAACCTCATGAAGGTGCTAGGGGCATTGGTAAGCCCAAATGGCATCACAAGCCACTCATAAAAACCATCAGTGGTTTTAAAAGTGGTCTTCCACTCATCACCCTCCTTAACTTTGATTTGGTGATAACCACTCTTCAAATCTAGCTTTGTGAAATACATAGCACCTCCTAAGAAATCCATTTGAATCTTCTATTCTTGGAATTGGGAACCTATACCTGATAGTGATCCTATTAATAGCCCTTGAATCTATGCAAAGTCTCCATTTTCCTCCTTTCTTGGATGCTAAGACAACTAGTACTGCACATGGACTAATGCTCTTCTTGATTAGCCCTTGATCTAATAACTTTTGTAATTGCCTTTCCACTTCCTTCTTCTAATCTGGGGTAAGCTTATATTCCACTTTATTAGGTAGAGAAGCACTGGGAACAAAGTCAATTTGATGAATTATAGCTCTTCTTGGAGGTAGAGTGGCAGGGGTTGCATCACTTACAATATCTCTGAATTCTTCCAACATTTTCTGCACTTCCAATGGTAAATTTGCCTTTAACTTCTTATCTTCCTCCTTTGGTTTCACCATGATAGCACATCCTATGGTCTCCTCATCTTGTAGTTCATATAAGAATTCTTTACCAATACTAAGAAACATACTAGGTGTCTTAGAAATTCCCTCTTCATTCTCTATTATGGACTGAATTTTGAAAGTCCTTGCATCTTTCTTAAAAGAAATGGAGTTCTCCTCTCCATCATAGATCATCTTCCTATCAAATTGTCAGGGTCTTCCCAATAGAAGATGGCATGCATCCATGGGTAATACATCAAAAATAATTCTATCTTTATAGCCTCCAATAGAAAACTCTACCCATGTCTATTCATTAACTAGCACACTTTGTTCCTAGTTCAACCAAGTTAGCTTGTAGGGGTTTGCATGTGGAATCTTCATGAGTTTCAGCTTCTTTGCTGCTTCCTCTACTATAATGTTATTAGTAGACCTTGAATTTACTATAACCTTGCATACTTTTCCTTGTATCTTGCATCTGATTCTAAAAAGAGCCCTTCTTTGCTTGGGTTCACCTTGATTAGGCTGCCTGATAAGTAACCTTCTAAACATAAGATTCACCCCCATTTCTGATTCCAATTTTCTAACCTCATTAGTGCATGAGCTTCTACTATCCTCTTGGGTATAGGCTACCCTCTTCTCATTCTATGGAGTTGATGGTTTCTCAAGACACCTATAGGTAGGGTGTCCAAGCTCTCCACACTAGTAGCATTTCATAGTGGCAAAGTAGGAGCTACTCCTTCCTATTCTTCTTCCTCTGCTTCCTTGAGAACCTCTTCCTCTACCATAAGATCCTCTTGTATTGATTTTTGAACTTTTTTCCAAGAGTCTGCTCTCACCTTGGTTTCTTGTTTCACCACCTCTACCAGAACCTCCTCTTTGACCCCCTCTAGAGTCTCTACCTCTTCCTCTATTCTTGGAATTAGGTTCTTGCTTTCTCCTCTGTTTGTCTTCAAGATTTTGTGGCATATCCTTACAACCAAGTATGGTGGTAGGAGTGAACAAACTCATCTCTTTTGCTATGCTCCATTTCAAGCCAGTGAGGTACCTTGCTACTTTAATGCTTTCATCTTCTTGGAATCTAGATCTCAAGCTCAATTTGTGGAACTCTTCAGTATAAATAGCTACATCCATCTCCTTTTGTCTAAGTGTCAACCTTTTCTTATGCTACTATATTTCATAATCATTTGGTAGGTATGCTTCCCTGACTTTGTTGACCATAGCTTTCCAATTAGAGATTGGATTGTTTCCCTCTTTCTCCCTTTCACCTTGCAAGTAGTTCCACCAGGTTAATGCTTGTCCTCTCAACCTAGATTTTGCCACCTTGACCTTCTATGCTTTTGAGATCTCTTCACATTAAAAGTGATTCTCCATGCCTTCAATCCACTATATCAAAAGCTCAGTATCCATCCTGCCAGTCAGTAATGGGACACCTTCAAGTGCCTTGCCTGTGATAGCCTTTAGGGCTTTCAGAAACTGCTCATCTTGTGTTGGAGGATCAGGTGTAGGTACATCATCATCAAGAGTCTTCTCTTTCCCCTTAGGATCCTACTCCTCCATTTTCACATTCACCTTATCTACTTTTTCTTGGACATCATCCAAGAGTTGCTCCATCTGTAACAATCTTTCCTGCAGGAGTCTGTTAGCTTCCTCCTTATCTTCTACTTTCTTGGCTAGCTCCACATTGGTCACCATCTTCTATTTTTGAGATGATCCACTTGATTCTTCTAATGGTTGAAACATCCACCTTCACTTCCCAAGCATTAACTCAGCTCTGATACCAATCTAGTGAGGAGGCTAAGATAGACTAGCTAGTCTATGCTCTGCTCCTTGCCCAAGGACTCAGGTGTAGTCCTGACACCTGTGGATGATCTATAGGAACCTTTTACATTCAAGGGACCCCTGATCAGCCTAACCTTCCCACCAAGTTACACAAGTTCAACTATTATCATGATAAGCTTTTCTTTCAGGCATTATCCCTTACATTGGCTCAATAAGGGTCATTTTGCTTCCAGATCTACTCCACATCCTAACAGTGAGTTCTAATGAGTACCAAGGACTTTTTATGACTATGGTCACCTTCTCAAAGCACTGACAAGATTTGGGGATCACCCGATTTAGTAGTTCCTTTGGAAACTAGGGCTACAAGGAATTGCCAATTAGGCCTCCTCCTAGATTTGTACAGCTTGTTACCCCTTCCCTATGCAAAATAAAAATTCCTAGCCTTAAGGAAATCTCATACATATGCCTCAATCTCAAGGATTTTTAAGGTATTAAGTTCCCATGTGACCGTACAGGGTTTATGGCAAAAATGAGGTTTTTAAGGGTTTAATGGCTTGCTCCCTGCTCCTAGCTTCACCTTGGCTCCTCTACCAATTGGTAGACCCTCTCCTTCTCATGGTCAAGTCTTCTAACACCATTCTAGACCTCCACCAAATGGAAAGTATTGACAACCTCCCTGTCACCTGCTGGAGTACTTTGTTTGCTGTTGCGACCTAGCCGAATGGCTTCTCTTTGCCTAGGGCATTGTCAAACTGTTGTTTGCATTTTCTTGCTAGGGCCCTACCTGCATAATATAAAATTTGAGGGTCTGAGGTCTTTGAATCCATAATTCCATGGCTTTCCCATGGTGGAATCAAGAGCTTCAGGCCCTATTCCATGAGTGCCACCAATGTAAACAGTGGACTGTGGAACCCTACTGTACCAAGAAAACAAAGAAAACACACACTAACTAAACTATTTACAAACAAATGAATGGAAAAAACTACAAGGAAGGTTGCACAACCAATGAGTATCAAAAACACACACTAAAAATGGTGCTCAGGCCATGAAAATCACTGTCAAACATTGTCAGTCTATTTTTCTTTCTTGTGCCCGTACACCAGCCGTACATAGAAACTTCCAAGCTCAAGATTAGGGTTAGTTAGGCCTTATATATTGTTTTTTTCAAGTGTGTTCATTGGTCTTATGGATTTGAGCCACTTAGCATGATTAGTTCTTATAAAAGGGAAAAGTTGCTTAGCAACTTCAAAAGTTGCTAGCAACTTTTTGAGCAGCTTTTTAGTTGCTTGAGTAGCTTTTTCTTGCTCACTCAAAAGACCATTCCTAAAGCACACTTGTGCTCATTAAATCACCAAACACCAACCTAAGACAAATAACCTCAAATCCAAGCACTCCAAGTTGAATACATTCCATGGATCAGTGTGCTACACAATCAAACTAGGAAGACTATAAAATTCTAGGGCTTAAACAATGCCTCGACTCAACCCAAAAACAAATGAGCCAAACTCCATGATGAATCTTATTGCTACTTACATGCACTTCAAAAACCAAAATAGGAAGGTGAGGGCCCTCATAGAGGTGCTCCTACACCATTTCTTTCGGCATGTTTCAATAAAGAAACTCATATCTCTTATATAGACAGATAAACAATTTTCATATCAACCATCATATTTTGCTGCTTATTCTTCTTCATTGATTTTTCCTCTTAAGTTGTGTCAATACATTGTTTCAATTCCATCCTTTAGATATTCTCCAAATTGTGTCAGCCATGGATCTCATAAAAAACTTTATCCTCAATCTCAAAATCATAATAATTTCCAGCTCATTATTTTCTATCGGCTAAACTAAGCATTTAATAATTTCATCCACACTCGGTTAACAAAGAAATGCATTGGCAAATACAAGCTCAGTTAATATTGTCACTTGGTATACATGACACTAGCCTGGTGTATACTGAAGTCTTCATTTACCGACCACATTATCTTGTACAATTTTTCTTCCTTCATAAAAGATTAATGCAACATAATCAAGTCAACAATATGAGATCATAGACTCATCAATAAGTTACCCAAAGTATTCCTTATCATCATCTGTCATATCCATCTTTCTCCATGTAGACATCTTATTTCTTCATCTTTTCTCTCTTTTTACAGATGTTTAGATGTTTGTAACTTACATGATAAGTGCTATCAAAACTAGTTGACATCAATGACAACATAATGACTAATTTAATTATCTTACATATCATTTTAGTAACTTGGTGATATCTAATCACCGATCTTCAAGTCATTCAAGTATCCAATCAGTTGTAGTTCATTAATCTCTCCCTTTGGCATTGATGGAAGCACAAGAAATATGAAAATATTCCATACACATACCAAACATGTATCCTACAACTATGTAAGTAAATGTTGTAGCTCGGTAAGCTCTCCCTAGCTTGATATTTAATATTTTTAATCACTACATTACATAATAGACATTTACATGCAATATCTCCCTACATCTTTTCTCTCCTTGCATATTTGATCCTTTTTAGTTCTCGGGTTCTTATTCTTAGCAACAAATATTCAAACTCTCCCTTTCTCTGATTCCTCTCCAATCTGATTTTCATATTTTAGCCTTCTCTTCCTTTGATAGAAATGCCAAAGAAAACATAAAACATAGAGCTCTGCAATAGACAAGTAACTCTCTATTGTTTGGTGCAGGCAATGTATCTTTGTATACTAATATGCAAATTCTCTGTTCTAGCTCCTCAAATCTTTCACAACCTTAGACATAATCCAAAGTGTGAGATATGTTACATCAACATGAATGATATTCTAAAAAGAATAGGCTGATGTAACCTCCATATCACATTAGTGACTGGTAGACAGGGGATGAACCCCAAGTCTAGTCCTCAAGTATTCAAAAGTGTCCTTCGGTAGAGGCTTGGTAAAAATATCAGCAAGTTTCTCCTTTGATGTAACATATTCTAGTTTGACTTACTTCTCTTGTACTTTTTCTCTTAATTAATGATACTTAATTGATATATGTGTTTTCTTTGAATGCTTTACAAGATTCTTATAAATATTTATAGCACTAGTGTTGTCCCAATATATAATCACCTACTCAGTGATTACATATTCTACTTCAATAGTAGACTGAGAAATACAAGGTTGTTTCTTACTTGTCCAAGTTACAAGTCTTTCACCAAAGAAAAATGCTCCTCTGGTTGTGCTCTTTCTGTCATCTATATTTCCAGCCCAATTTGCATCAGTATAAACTCTTAGTTCAAATTTTCCTCACTTAGGATACCATAAACCACAATTCTCTATTTTCTTTAAATATCTCAAGATTCTTTTCAATGCAACCATATGTGAATCCTTTGGAGTAGAAAATATAGCCACAATCCCCACTACATGTGCAATATCAAGCCTACTGTGTACTACATACATCAGTTTACCAATCATAGATTAGTACAATGTATGATTTACCTCTATAGATTCATCATCTTTTGTCAATTTTCAGCCTATAACCATTGGTGTTCCTACTAGTTTAACATCTTCCATGCCAAGTGTTCTCAATACTTCCTTAATGTGCTTTGATTGTGTGTTGAAAATTCCATCATTCTACTAAATAAACTGCAAGCTTAGAAAAAAATTAATCTCTTCAAACATTGACATTTCAAATTCCTTTGTCATCTCATTAGCAAAAGATTTATAAATATGATCTTGTCCTCCAAAGATTATATCATCCACAAATATTTTAGCCATCAAAATAGTATCATTAGATCCTCCTTTCATGTACAAATTGTTGTTTTCACTAGTTCTTACAAAACCAATACTGAAAAGATAAGTATGTAACCTTTCATACCATGCTCTTGGTGCCTGCTTCAATCCATATAAAGCTTTATGCAATCTACATACCATGTCTTTCTGATTTAGATCAACAAATCCTTTTGGTTGTTCTATGTAGACCTCCTCTTCTAGTATTCCATTCAGAAAAGCTGACTTAACATCCATTTGATATACCTTAAATTTCTTATGTGCAACATATGAAAGTAACACATGCAGACTCCTTCTAGTCTAGAAACAGGTGCAAAAGCTTCACCATAATCAATACCTTCTTCTTGTGCATATCCCTTGCAAACAAGTCTAGCTTTATTCCTTGTAACCTCTCCATTTTCATTAATTTTATTTCTAAAAATCTATTTAGTACCAATAACATTTTTATCTTTCGGCCTAGGTACTAATGTCCATGTCTTATTTTTCTCAATTTGTTCAATCTCTTCATTCATAGCATTGATCTATTCATCATTCTCAAGTCCAACCTTAACCTTCCTAGGTTCAAAATCACAAACTAAACATACATTTTGTCTTAACTTACTTCTTATCATCATGCCTACTTTCTTATCTCCAATGATTTTATTCTTAGGATGATGTCTTCTGACAAATCTTGCTAGCACTTGATCTCTTCTTTGTTCTTCATTATGTTCAGGTTCATTTCCTTTCTCGATAGCTTCTTCCTGATCCTCAGTTTCCCTTTGATGTTCCTCAGTGTTATTTTTTGTTGGAAACAATTGTCTGAAGGAAATTGCTACTCAATTATGTATTGTCTTTGATGTCACACTATGTCATAGTCCGCAGCAATCAGCTCCTACCGAGCTCAGTCGGTCTGCCAGATAGGAATATTAATGCTTACCGAGTCCACTCAGTTATCGAAGAAAAGTAGTATTTACCGAGTTCACTCAGTTGCCGAAGAAAATTTAGTGTTTACTGAGCTCACTCGGTTATCGAAAGAAAGTTTAGTGTTTATCGAGTTCAGTCGGTCATCGAGAAAAGTTTAGTGTTTACCGAGTTCAGTCGGTCATCGAGAAAAGTTTAGTGTTTACCGAATTCAGTCGGTTATTGAAAGAAAGTTTAGTGTTTACCGAGTTCAGTCGGTCATCGAGAAAAGATAGTGTTTACCGAGTTCAGTCGGTTATCAAAGGTAAAGAATTGTCGGTGTTTACCGAGTTCCCTCAGTCACCGAAAGATTATGGTCACCGAGCACTGTCGGCCCTTGAAGGATTTTTTTGCAAATAGAGTTTGCTTAATTCAGCCGACTGTTATACTAAATAATGTCGATTTGACAAATCCAAAGTCATATAAATAAAAGGTCAAATATGAAAAATAAAATATATATAGCAGAAGATTTACAGAAGAAAAGAAGGAAAGGTATATGCGAATTTGTGAAGGATGTTCAGATATCCTTGAGGAGCAGCAGAGATTTATTTGATCAGAAAGGATCAGAATTATGCAGAACAGAGATCTGTAATCAGCAAGACAGTTGCATTATTATACAGGTTACTTTCTCATTGTTACCTTCTTATCATTGTAACAGTGAATTCTAAATCTCTTAACCGAGTTGGTTTAACAACCATAATGTAAATCCTCTAACAAGGTGACAATTCCATTGAATTGTTTTCAAGACCTCTTACCAGGCCACTCCTTGCAGGGTGTTTTAAATCCTCTAACAAGGTCACACCTAACAGTGTGTTTTGTAACCTTTTACCGGGTTGGCTTCTAACCGGGCATCACTTCAGAAAAGTGAAAATCAGTATCTAGATACATTGGTGGTTTTTCCCATATTGGGTTTCCACATTAAATCTTGTGTCTCTTGTGTTCTTAATTGCTTTCTCAAATCATATACATGTGCTGATGAATATCTAAAGATAATATTGATAATACTTTCTGCATCTTCAAAGTTACTGCAATCTATTTACCGAGTGCTAAAACAGATAACAGTGTTAAGATATCCTAAGGGATCTGCAAAAGAATAAATCAGGAAGTGTTTTTATGGTTGACTGATTCACCCCCCCCCCCTCTCAGTCACTTCATCCATATTCCATCAATTGGTATCAGAGCTTTTGGTGCTTGCAGGAAGGGTTTCAAGGACCTAAGCTAAAGATCAGGATGTCTTACAAGAGGGAAATTCCAAAGCTCAACAGAGATAACTTTTCAGCATGGAAAGGTCTCATGCGACTTCATCTGGCTTCCATTGGTGATTCAGGATGCAAATACATTGATGAAGAATACACAATTCCTAATGGCGCATTAACTGTTGAAGACATTGTAGATAAAAAGACTCACAACACCATGATGATAGACATTGCATCTGCTCTCAGCTATGAAGAATTTGATGATATTAAAGACTGCACCACTGCATATGAAATGTGGGTGGCACTGAAGAAAATATATGGTGGTGATGCAAATGTGAAAAGAGCCAAAGCAGAAAGCCTAAGAGGACAGTTTGACAAGATGAATATGAAGGAAGATGAAAACATTGCAAAATATGTTGAAAGAATCAAAGCAAGTGTAAGTGCAATTAGAGCTTCTGGAGGAACAATCTCAGATGAGACTGTTATAAGTAAGGTACTCAGAACACTACTCCCTATCTATGCAATAAGAGTATCAGCTATTCAAGAAAGAAGATGTGAAACAAACCACAATATAACTTTGGATGCTTTAGTTGGAAGATTGACAGCTTTTGAATTAGACAACTATGATAACTATGTTCCTAGCTCCAAAAATATTGAATCAGCATTTGAGGCCAAGGTTTCACTAAAGAAGAACATGAAAATTAAAGAAGTTCAGTCAGAAAGTGAAGAAGAATCAGAAGAAAGTTATGATAGTGATCTTGAAATTGTAGAAGCATTACTTGCAAAGAAGTACTCTAGAGGGAAAGGTAAATATAAAGGTAAAACTCCTTTAATCTATTTTTCATGTGAAGAAATTGGACATATTGCAGCTAGGTGCCCAAACAAGCAAGTCAAAGAAGAAAAGAGAAGTCACAAGTACTATGGCAAAAAGAATTTCAAATCATACAAGGATAAAGGTAAGAAATCATGTTTTATGGCTAAAGATTCTGATGATAGTGAAGAAGAAATTGTCTTTATTGCTATAAAAGATGAATCTGATGATGATGAAGATAAGATGGCACTTATTTCTCATATAAGCAAAGATGATATATGGATAATAGACAGCGGATGTTCACACCACATGACTGGTGACAAGACAAAATTTGAATATCTAGAAGACTGTGACAATGGTAATGTAAGATTTGGAAACAATGAACCTTGTTGTATAAAAGGAAAAGGAAGAATCTCATTAACCAAAGAACTCATATGTGATAATGCTTACTGGGTTGAAGGACTAAAACATAATCTTTTAAGTGTAGCACAGCTAATCAACACTGGTTTCAAGGTTGAATTCATGAATGGTCAAGCAAGACTGCTGGATGGAAAAGGAAAACTCATTGGATCAGGCAAACAAACAAAAGGTAACTTATTTTATCTTGATCTCAATGAATATTCATGCTTTATTGCTCAAATAGAAGAAAGTTGGCTATGGCACAAAAGGTTATGTCATGTGAATTTTGATAACATGATAAAAATAAGCAAATTCAAGAAGGTTAGAGGCATTCCTACTTTGAAGAAACCTGACACTGGTCTATATAAGAATTGTCAGATTGGCAAAATGAGTAAAACTAGTTTTAAGAGTAAGAACTATCAGTCTAAAGAAATTTTGGAAATTGTGCATACTGATTTATGTGGACCTATTGGAATACAAAGCTATACTGGAGATAAATTCTTTATTCTTTTCGTTGATGATTATTCTAGAATGATGACTGTTATGTATTTAAGAGAAAAATCAGAAGCATTTGAAAAGTTCAAATGGTACTTAGCAAGAGTAGAAAAAGAAATAGGGAAAAGATTGAAATGCTTAAGATCAGACAGAGGTGGTGAATTCATCTCCCATGATTTTAACAACTTCTACATTGAAAGAGGAATCAAAAGACAGGTATCAGCTCCTAGAACTCCTGAGCAGAACGGAATAGCAGAAAGAAGAAACAGATCTATTATGGATTGTGCAAGGACTCTAATGATAGAAAAGAAAATTGCTATGAAGTACTGGAAGGAAGCTATCAGCACTGTAGTTCATACCTTGAACCGAGTACAACTGAAGAAAGACACATTCAAAACTCCTTATGAATTATGGTATGGCTATAAACCTCATGTAAGTTACATGAAAATATTTGGTAGCAAGTGTTATATCTTAAAAGAATCCAGAAGAAATAAATTTGATGTGAAAAGTGATGAAGGAATATTCCTAGGATATTCTAGCAAAAGCAAGGCATACAAATGTCTGAACTTATCTACTTACAAAATCATAGAAAGTATACATGTAAAATTTGATGAGTTTGCAGAAAAGACTGAGGAAGAAAGCAAAAGGGAACCTGAGAACTACAGAAGATTCATTTACATTGAACCTGAAACATTGGCAGACACAACTATCAATAAGGAAGCTATATCTACCGAGCCGAGCACAGTTACCGAGTCACAAACCGAGTCACAGGAAGAAGTTCAAACCGAGTCACAGGAAGAAATTCAGACCGAGTCTCAGCCTGAAGTTACCGAGAAAATATCTACCGAGCCCGAGCAACCTGAAGAAGAGATCCTAGAAGACAACAGCATGAATCATTCAAAAGGCAAGGAACCTATACTAGCCAAATATGTCAGAAGACATCATACACAAGACAAAATTATTGGAAACAAATCAGATGGTACTATGACAAGAAGCAAGCTAAAAGGTACATGTCTACTTACTGATTTTGAACCTAGAAATATCAAAGATGCATTAGAGAATGAAAGTTGGATTGAAGCAATGAATGAAGAATTAGAACAAATACAAAAGAACAAAACTTGGACTCTTGTACCTAGACCTAAAGATAAGAATGTAATTGGAACAAAATGGGTATTCAGAAATAAACTGAATGAAGATGGTCAAGTATCTAGAAACAAAGCTAGACTGGTATGTAAAGGTTATTCTCAAGAAGAAGGTATAGATTATGGAGAAACCTTTGCTCCTATTGCAAGATTAGAAGGTGTAAGAACTCTACTTGCTTATGCAGCACACAAAGGATTTAAGGTATATCAGATGGATATAAAATCTGCATTTCTCAATGGAATTCTTGATGAAGAAGTCTACATTGAACAACCTGAAGGTTTTGTTGATCCAGATAAAAAGGACATGGTCTGCAGGTTACACAAAGCATTGTATGGTCTAAAACAAGCTCCTAGAGCATGGTATGAAAGACTCCATAACTATTTGATTCAGATTAATTTCAAAAGAGCTAATGATAACAGCAATCTGTATATTAAAGAAGGACCAAATGACAAAATTGTATTGGCAGAAATATTTGTGGATGATACTATATTTACAGGGAATGAGAATCAGTGCAAAGAATTTTCAGAGAAAATGAACAGAGAATTTGAAATGTCTATGTTTGGTTTAATAAAATTCTTTGTTGGTCTTCAAATTCAGCAAAGCAAGAATGGTATATACATTACTCAATCCAAATACATTAAGGAGATACTTAAGAAGTTTGGAATGGAAGATTCAAAACCAGTTGGTACACCCATGTGTACTGGACTGAAACTTACCAAAAATGATGATTCAAAAGAAGTTGATCAGACCCTATACCGATCTATGATTGGAAAATTGCAGTATGTAGTACATACAAGACCTGATATTGCCTTAGCAGTCGGTATAGTAGCTAGATTCTCAGCAAAACCTAAGGAAAATCACATGATGGCAATCAAAAGAATCTTAAGATACTTAAAAGGAACTGAAGAATATGGTTTGTGGTATAAATTTGGAGGCAATCTAGACTTGAAAGTGTTTACTGATGCTGATTGGGCAGGAAACATTGATGATAGAAAAAGTACAAGTGGTGGAGCATTTTTTCTTGGAAAAAGACTGGTATCCTGGACTAGTAAAAAGCAGAATTGCACATCTCAATCCACAGCTGAAGCAGAATATGTTGCTGCTGCAGTAAACTGTTCAAATATTGTTTGGTTTAAACAGCTATTAGAAGGTATGAAGGTTGAAATCAAAGAACCAGTTGTTATATTTTGTGACAATACCAGTGTAATAAACATCTCTAAGAATCCAGTGATGCATTCCAAAACCAAGCACATTGCTATTAAATATCACTTTGTCAGAGAATTGGTGCAGGACAAGGAAATCAGATTAGAATATATTCATACAAAAGAATAGATTGCAGACATTTTCACCAAACCATTACCTAAGGATGCATTTATGTATCTAAGAGGTAAGTTAGGGTTCATTCCCCTATCCGAGGCTCACTAAATACAGTTTTAGTGATGCATCAACCTGAACATGATTGAAAATCAACATGTTGATGCAGTATATTAAAGGAATCATTGCATATGAATCAGTACTTGAGGTACATTAACTTTCACCGGTAATATGAGAATTGTCTTTGGCATGTGTTGTCAAAGAGGGAGTGTTTGCTATGTCTTTGCTATTAATTCAAGAAATTTTCAAATAGTCAGAAGGAAGAATTTTCAGGATACAGGAAGTTTGCTGACAGAGGGAGATTTGAATCTAAACCGAGCTAACTCTTTCAAATTTCTTATGATATGACATATTGTGTTGCCATCAATGCCAAAGAGGGAGATTGTTGGAAACAATTGTCTGAAGGAAATTGCTACTCAATTATGTATTGTCTTTGATGTCACACTATGTCATAGTCCGCAGCAATCAGCTCCTACCGAGCTCAATCAGTCTGCCAGACAGGAATATTAATGCTTACCGAGTCCACTCGGTTATTGAAGAAAAGTAGTATTTACCGAGTTCACTCGATTGCCGAAGAAAATTTAGTGTTTACCGAGTTCACTCGGTTATCGAAAGAAAGTTTAGTGTTTACCAAGTTCAGTCGGTCATCGAGAAAATTTTAGTGTTTACCGAGTTCAGTCGGTCATCGAGAAAAGTTTAGTGTTTACTGAGTTCAGTCGGTTATTGAAAGAAAGTTTAGTGTTTACCGAGTTCAGTCGGTTATCAAAGGTAAAGAATTGTCGGTGTTTACCGAGTTCCCTCGGTCACCGAAAGATTATGGTCACCGAGCACTGTCGGCCCTTGAAGGATTTTTTTGCAAATAGAGTTTGCTTAATTCAGCCGACTGTTATACTAAATAATGTCGATTTGACAAATCCAAAGTCATATAAATAAAAGGTCAAATATGAAAAATAAAATATATATAGCAGAAGATTTACAGAAGAAAAGAAGGAAAGGTATATGCGAATTTGTGAAGGATGTTCAGATATCCTTGAGGAGCAGCAGAGATTTATTTGATCAGAAAGGATTAGAATTATGCAGAACAGAGATCTGTAATCAGCAAGACAGTTGCATTATTATACAGGTTACTTTCTCATTGTTACCTTCTTATCATTGTAACAGTGAATTCTAAATCTCTTAACCGAGTTGGTTTAACAACCATAATGTAAATCCTCTAACAAGGTGACAATTCCATTGAATTGTTTTCAAGACCTCTTACCAGGCCACTCCTTGCAGGGTGTTTTAAATCCTCTAACAAGGTCACACCTAACAGTGTGTTTTGTAACCTTTTACCGGGTTGGCTTCTAACCGGGCATCACTTCAGAAAAGTGAAAATCAGTATCTAGATACATTGGTGGTTTTTCCCATATTGGGTTTCCACGTTAAATCTTGTGTCTCTTGTGTTCTTAATTGCTTTCTCAAATCATATACATGTGCTGATGAATATCTAAAGATAATATTGATAATACTTTCTGCATCTTCAAAGTTACTGCAATCTATTTACCGAGTGCTAAAACAGATAACAGTGTTAAGATATCCTAAGGGATCTGCAAAAGAATAAATCAGGAAGTGTTTTTATGGTTGACTGATTCACCCCCCCCCCTCTCAGTCACTTCATCCATATTCCATCAATTTTCATGATTCTTGGTTGACTCAGCCTATGGCTTTGGTAGGTACTCTAGATGTTCAACATAAGAAAATCTACCATAGTCTTCCATTTCCTTAATTCTTTCTTCATCATTTTTATCTGCAAATTCATCAACTCTATCATTAGCACTTTCAATCATCTTATTAGTAACTTTATTTAAACACTTGTAAGCTTTACTTTTAGTAGAATATCTAAGGAATATTCCCTCATCACCTTTAGAGTCAAATTTCCCATTCCTATCATCTTTCAGAATAAAACATTTTCTACCAAAATTTTTGAAGTAACTTACACTCGGTGTGTATCCAAACCTTAACTCGTAGGGTGTCTTGTTTTTGTCTTTCTTTAGTTGAACTCAGTGATGAACTACAAATGATTTAGAATCTAATTAAAGATCTATGATTAGAGATCACCAAGTTGTTGATTAGATATGTAATATGATTAAATTAGTAATATGTTGTCATTGATGTCAACTAGTTTGATAGTACTTATTTTGTAAGTTACTATAACTAAACATCTGTAGAAAAGGAGTAAAAGAGATGAAGAACAAAAATATCTACATGAGGAAGATGCATATGATAGATGAGGATAAGGATTACATTGAGTAACTTGTTGATGAGTCTATGAACTTATGTTATTGAATTGATTATGTTTCATTCATCTATGATGAGGAAAAGAGTTGAAAGACACAAGGCAGTGTGGTTGGTTGATGAAGCATTTCAGTATACACCAATGGGATGTAGTGTATACCAAGCATAGTATAAACTGAGCTTGTGTTCACTGGCACATTTCTTTGTTAACCAAGCAGGAGAAAAGAATTAAATGATTAGTTTAGCCATTAAGGATTGATAAGCTATAAAGTACATCATAATCAGTGATGGAGATAATGTTTGTTATGAAGATCAATGGCTAGAATAATTCAAGGAAGATCTGAAGGATGAAATCAAAATGTATTAATGGCACAACTGCTGAGGAAGGTTTAAGTGACAAAATGGATGAAGGAGAATAAGTGAAAAAATATTATGGAGGAAAAGAAAATGGTTTACTTATCTATTTAAGAGACCAGAGTTTCATTATGAAACTTATGCCAGAAGAAGAAGCACTGAAGAATTATTGCATGAACAAGCTTCATGTATGTCTGATCAAACTGGTTAAGGAGAACTGAACTACATAGTTTACGGAGCATCAAAAAGCTATTACTGAGTGATAGTAAGTCATTGATTATTGTGATATAGATTGAAATACTGATAAGAGGATTTGTATGGGCTAAACATAGATCTGATAATCCATAATTAAAGTTGTATTGTAATCAGATCAAACTTCTCTTACATTTTAACCATTGTAAATAGAGAAATCTCTTAACATAGTGGACTTGAAAGTCTTGTATGTTTCATTCATAGAATGAGCATTGTTATCCTATCAACCCCATAGTGAATGATGGTTGGATGATAAGAGTTGGTCTAAAATCTTCTAACAAGGTCACACCTAATAGTGTTTTTGTAACCTTTAACAGGGTTGGGTCTTCACCAACCTCACTTTAGAAGAGTGAACATTTTTGGGTTGCTGGTCCCAAGTGGTTTTTCCCTTCACAGGGTTTCCACGTTAAATATTTTGTATTATGTGTTCATTGTGGTGATTGTTTGTTATCATACTTTACATATTACATGTTAGATTTGGTTGGTAATCATTAGTTTCTATTGAATGGTAATTGGTAAAAGCACAGACAATATAGTTTTTATGTTATCGAGTTGCAGAAGTTTAAGTAAATTGTTTTGGATTATAAATTTTGATTTGGGACTGTGGATAACTGATTCACCCCCATCTCAGTTATTCTAACAATTGGTATCAGAGCACTGGTTGCTTGGAACAAAGTTTTAAGTACATTAGCACAAAGGTCTCAAAATGTTTAAGAGGGAAGTGCTAAAGCTAAACAAGGATAACTTCACAATATGGCAAAGTCGAATGAAGCTGCATATATCCAGGATTGGGAATTATGCCCTAGATCTAATGAAAAATGGATACCTTTCACCACCCATTGGTCTCTTGACCCTTGATCAACTAAGGGACAGGCATGAACATAATGTTACTATGATGGATATTGTTGCTGCCTATTCAAATGCTGAATTTGAAGACATCAAGGAGTGCACTACTGCTAAGAAGATGTGGGATAAGTTAGCTCAAGTCTACAGTGGTGATGAGAATGTCAAGAGAGAAAGAACTGAAAGCTTAAGAGTGAGATTCAATGACATGAAGATGAAAGAAGGTGAAAACATTATGCAGTACACAAACATAATAAAAGAGGTAGTTCATGCTATTAGAGCATCAGATGGAGTTATTAATGAAGAAACTGTGGTAAGAAATGTTTTGAGAACCCTATTGCCTATCTATGCAATCAGAATATTTGCAATTCATGAAAACAGGTCAGCACCTAACAACACACTCACTCTTGATAATTTGATTGGAAAGATTACAACATTTGAACTGAATAATTATGATAATAGTGTTGCACCCAATGTTGAATTTACTTTTATGTCTTCTCTGAAGATTGGTAAGTCTAGTAGCAAAAATAATAAGGATGATAGTGATAGCAATATTGATGATGAGCTTGATGAATTTGAATCTCTTATGGATAGAAGGTTACCTAAAGGTAAAGGAAGGTATAGAGGCAAGTTACCTTTAGCGTGCTTTAACTGTAAAGAAGTTGGTCACATTGCTGCTAGATGTCCACACAAGAAAGATAATGATAGAACCAAAGACCAATCTGAAGGAAGCTATGGGAGAAGATACAATAGAGGCTACCAACACTACAACAGAGATAACCAAGATAATAATAACAAAGGAAAGAAGGTTTGATACATTGCTGAGGAAGAAGATATCACCGATACCGACATTGATGATGATGTGGAGGTAGTATTTGTGGCAATGAAGGATAATTCCAGAGAAGATGTAAGGTATGTAGAAACATCACTTATCTCTAAGGTTAATAAGAATGATGCATAGATTATAGATAGTGGCTGTACCCATCACATGACTGGTGATGAAGAAAAAATTGATTATCTTGAAGAATACAATGGAGGATTTGTAAGAATGGGAAATGATGCACCCTGTATGGTAAGAGGTAAAGGATCCCTAATGATAAATGATAGATTAAAATGTGAAAATGCTTATTGGGTAAAAGGATTGAACTATAATTTTCTAAGTGTGGTACAACTAAACAATTCAGGCCACCAAGTTGCTTTTGAGAGAAAAAAGGTGAAAATATTTGATGATAGAGGAAGACTTGTTGGAACTGGTACACAATCCAAAGGTAATCTATTTTATCTTGATAATGATTAGTCTTCTTGTTTATTGATGAAAGATGAAGATGCATGGTTGTGGCATAAAAGGTTATGTCATGTGAATTTTGATAACATGATTAAGATTAGTAAAAATAAAAGAGTTAGAGGTCTACCTAACTTATCTAAGCCGGATCATGTTATGTGCCATGAATTTCATAAAGGTAAGATGACTAAGTCTAGTTTCAAAAGAAAAGACTATTCAACAAAGAAGATACTTGAGTTGGTTCATATCGACCTATGTGGTCCTATGAGAACTCAGAGTTATTATGGAGAAAAATATTTTATTCTTTTTGTTGATGATTATACTAGGTTAATGACTGTCATGTTCTTAAAAGAAAAATCTGAGGCATTCACGATGTTCAAGTGGTATAAAGAAAAGTAGAAAATGAGACTAGTAAAGATTTGAAATGCTTAAGATCTGATAGAGGAGGTGAATTTATCTCTGATGAATTTACTAATTTTTGTAATGAGAATGGTATTAAAAGACAGGTCTCTGCACCAAGGACACCCCAGTAGAATGGCATTGCTGAAAGGAGGAATAGGTCAATTGTTGTCTATGCAAGGACATTAATAATAGAAAATAATGTTGCTCAAACATACTAGAGAGAAGCTATTAGCACAGTTGTCTATGTGCTAAACCAAGAACAACTAAAGAAGTACACTAATAAGACACCCTATGAGTTGTGGTTTGGACACAAACCCACTGTAAGTTATTTTAGAATTTTTGGAAGAAAAAGTTTTATTCTGAAAGATGAAAGAAATGGAAAGTTTGACTCAAAAGGTGATGATGGGATATTTCTAGGATATTCTAGTAAAAGTAAAGCATACAAGTGTCTGAATAAAGTTACAAATAAAATGATTGAGAGTACTAATGTTTGAGTTGATGAGTTTGATGATAAGAATGTAGAGGAAAGTAGAAAGGAACCTAAGGACTATAGTAGATTCACTTACATTGAACAACCTAAGTATCTAATGACGCAATAGAAATTGATAACCAGTCAGCAGGAAAACAATACCGAGGAATAGGAAAAAGAAATTGACGAGCAAGAAGCACCCACCGAGCAAGAAAATGAACCTGCACAGGATGTATAAGAAAGAAGAAATTGGATACTAGTGAGTTTTGTCAAAAGACACCATCCTAAGACACAAATAATTGGAGACAAACAAGCTCACATGCAAACAAGGAGTAAAGAAAGACAAGGTACATGTCTAGTTTGTGATTATGAACCAAAGAATGTAAAAGTTGCATTAGAAAATGATGAATGGGTCAATGCAATGAAAGAAGAAATAGAAAAAATAGAGAAGAACAAAACTTGGACCTTAGTACCCTGACCTAAAGATAAGAATGTTATCAGTACTAAGTGGATATTCAGAAACAAGCAGAATGAGAATGGAGAAGTAACAAGAAATAAAGCTAGATTGGTATGCAAAGGATATGCACAGGAGGAAGGAATTGATTATGGTGAAACATTTGCACCTATTGCTAGATTAGGAGTCAGAATGTTACTTGCATATGCTGCACACAAAAAGTTCAAAGTTTACCAAATGGATGTCAAGTCAGCATTTTTGAATGGAATACCTGAAGAAGAAGTCTACATAGAACAAACTGAAGGGTTCGTTGATCCAAAAAAGAAAGACATGGTATGTAGATTACATAAAGCTTTATATGGTTTGAAGCAAGCACCGAGAGCCTGGTATGAGAGGCTGCATACTTATTTGTTAAGTATTGGATTTATTAGAACAAGTGAGAACAACAATCTATATATGAAAGGAGATACTGATGATACTATTCTTATTGCTGAAATATTTGTGGATGACATTATATTTGGAGGACAAGATCAAATATGTAAGTCATTTTCTGATGAAATGAGAAGTGAATTTGAAATGTCTATGTTTGGAGAGATTAAGTTATTTCTAGGACTACAAGTGATTCAATAGAATGATGGTATATTCATCATACAATCTAAATATATCAAGGAAGTACTGAAGACATTTGGCATGGAAGATGCTAAACCTATAGGAACACCAATGGCTACTGGATGTAAACTGACTAAGGAAGATGAAAATATAGAAGTGAACTAGACACTATACCAATCTATGATTGGTAAGTTAATGTATGTAGTGCATAGTAGACTAGACATAGCACATGCTGTGGGAATTTTTGCAAGATTTTCTGTAAACCCTAGAGAGTCACACATGGTTGCTACAAAGAGAATCTTAAGATACCTGAAGAAAATAAAAGATTATGGATTATGGTATCCTAAGGAAGGAAAGTTTAAACTCAAAGTCTATACCGACACTGATTGGGCTGGAAATGTGGATGACAAAAAAAGTACCACTGGAGGAGCATTTTTCTTTGGTGAAAGACTTGTCACATGGACAAGTAAGAAGCAAGCTTGCATTTTGGTGCAGGGGCACCTAGAGAAACAAGGCCCTCACCATTTTTAAAATTTTGCTGTGATTTTCTCTAAGAGAGCCTTTGTAAATGAAATAAAGAGGTATGATGACTAGGTTGTGTGTTTTGGTAATGTTAGTTAGGTGATAGGAAGTCCTAAGAGTCTTTGGTTAGACCTTAAGGCTAGCGAGGTGCTCCTGGACATGAAGTCCTACTGAAAGGACATGAGTTTTTTTGGAGAATTTTCAAGATGTTAGTAGTTGGAAATAGGTTTTCTACTCCCAAAAGTCACCTAGGAAGGGTCTCTAGTCTTAGAAAGCTAAGAGTTAGCCATTTTAGAAAAAGATGTAAAAAGTTGCAAAGTGCAACTTTGCAACTTTGAAAATGTTGCTCGACAACATTTAGAATCTCATCCTATAATGGTGGATTTGACTTCTACCATGATAGGAACCCTAAATGATTAGGACAAATACCTAAGAGACTAGATTTAACCTTGGAAAACCCTAATATTTCCATAAGAGAAAAATATCTTCTACAGACAGTGTGCTCATGGAGCTAATCTGTATGTGAAGAAGTATAACAGTGAAACAATGCAAGATTTTGTGTGCTAAACTTGTGACTGTAATGCCTTGAAATTTTACTTTGGTTTATTTAGATTGGTTATGATTCATTAGATTAGGTGTATATAAGTTTTCATTTGCAAGTTTGTAAATATTTTGGTTTTTACCAGTCCACTATCCTGAACTAGGTAGTTGGTATTGTGAGCCATGTAACTCACTATCCCATAGTAGAAATAGTATGGCCTCTTGGGGATAGTGAGTGTACTCAATGTACTATTTTTTTGTAAAAGGGCCCTTCAAAATTGATGGAAGCATTTTTAAACTCTTTCCCTAGGTGAGCCAGTGCATGCCCAGTTAGGGAAGAGTAACTTTGCAGAGGTTAAAGAAAGTAGGGTTGTGAAGATAATGAAGGAAGCAAGCATGGAATAGATAAGGGAATGAGTTAAGATCCATTTTAAAGAAGGATAATTTTGTAGCAATCTCATAAGGCATCAAATGAAGCTATGAAGTAGACAGGCCTAGGAAAGGCCTAGAAACCCTCAAAACCCTCATATTGTGCAGAGGTACAATACGACCTTTTGGAGACCCAAAACCTAGAAAATATTTGAGGGTTAGCCAAATTATTGAGAGTCTCTAAAGGAATTTTGTGATGGTTAATGGAAGAAATTGGAGTAATACCCTGATTTCTCAGAGCAGGAGGGCTAATTGGGGCTCTTTTCTAGTAGCCCTATTTTGGTAGAAAAGTGTGGAATCGGTAAGGAAGATAAATGCTTTGGGTTGTGTTAGGAATTGAAAGAAGTATGTTGAGAGAGGTCTTGAAGAATCTCCATGACCCTACAAGATGTGTGTAAAGATTTGAAAAGAAAGACCCCAGAAGAACTTAGGAACCTTGAGTGTTCTTCATCTAGCATGAGAACCTAGTAGTTGGCAAGAGATGGATTTTTCTCAAGATAGAAGAGTGGGGTTTGGGATTAGGGGATCTTAGGCATAAAGGAGGTCCTATAGATCCATTTGGTGGACTTGAAAGTCACCTTAGGTCTCAATGGTAGACTAGAAGCATGAACTAGTGATTAGTTCATCCCCTCTGCCTATCAAGTGGTATCAGAGCCTTATAAAGGTGTGGGAAAAGAAATTGAAAAGCAAGGTGAATTCTTTCACCTACCAAATCTAGTGGATCAAGCACAATGGTGACCAATGTAGAATTTTGCCAAGAAAGTTGAAGAGCAAGAGGAGGATAATAGGTTGTTGAGAGGAAGACTAGCACAACTTGAACGGTTGTTAAGTGATGTCCAAGACAAGGCAGATATAGTTAAGGACAAGATGGAACAAAAGGAAGAGCAAGAAGCCAAGGAGAAGGAGATTGAGTTGGAGGAAGAAGCCCCAACACCAAACCCTCTTATACTGGAGGATCCTTTCTTGAACGCATTAAAGGCAATCAATAGCAAAGCTTTGGAGGGCATTCCTTTTTTCAGTGGCAAGATGGATCCAGATCTCATCATGGATTGGATTGATGGAATGGAGAACCATTTTTAATGTGATGGTGTCTCTGATGTTCAAAAGGTCAAGGTATCAAAGTCAAGGTTAAGAGGCTTTTCCTTAACCTGGTGGAAATTTTCCCAAATAGAAAGAGAGAAGGAAGGAAAGAGCCCCATAGTCACTTGGAAAGGAATGGTGGCTAAAATCAGGTAGGCTTATATTCCTAATGATTATGAGATACAACTACATAGGAGAAGGAAGAATCTTAGACAAAAGGAGATGGATGTACGCTCCTGCACTGAATAATTTCAAAAACTATGCCTAAGGTCCAAGGTGGTGGAAGATGAAAGCATTAGGTTGGCAAGGTATTTGAATGGTCTTAAGTGGTCCATCCAAGAAGACATGAGTCTTGTCACTCCTAAAATAGTCCATCAATGCTACCAAATTTCTTTAAAGGTGGAAGAGAAAGGAAAGAGGAAGCAAAACAAGACCTCAAAGAATAGAGGAAGAGGTAGAGATAGTAGAGGACATAGAGGAAGCTATGGAGGTAGAAGCAATGATAGCAGACCTCAAGGTGAGTCCAAGCCGACTGAACAAA
This sequence comes from Chamaecyparis obtusa, assembly GCA_027943335.1. Classification (NCBI taxonomy): domain Eukaryota; kingdom Viridiplantae; phylum Streptophyta; class Pinopsida; order Cupressales; family Cupressaceae; genus Chamaecyparis; species Chamaecyparis obtusa. Next base: position 70,120 of record BSBK01008401.1, on the reverse strand, counting down.
GTGGAGAGACCAGCCAAAGGGGTGGTTCAAGCAGAGGAAGAGGATTTGGAGGAAGAGGTAGAAAACCAGGAGGAAGAGGACCATCTTATTTTGCCACTATGAAGTGTTACCACTGTCAGCAATTGGGGCATCCTTCCTATAGGTGTCCTGAAAAGGGATCATCATCACAAGGTGAAAAGAAAGTGGCATATGTACATGAAGATACTTCAAGTGTGAAGTCTCCTAATATTCAATTAGATTTAGAGAGTGGTGAGAATTTGATGATAAAGAGGATCCTAATTAGGGAACCAGTTAAGGAGGAGCCCAAACAAAGGAGGTCCCTTTTGAAGGTAAGGTGTAAAATTATGGGAAAAGTCTACAAAGTTATCATAGACTTAGGGTCTACTAATAACATAATCTTAGAAGAGGCCATAATCAAAATCAAGATTCCCAAAATACCTCATAGCACTCCTTACAAAGTCACTTGGCTAAACAAAGGGCAACATAGCTTGGTTAATGAATAAGCATGGATTGAGTTCACCATAGGAGGGTATAAAGGCAAGCTCTTATGTGATGTTTTGCCAATGGATGTCTGTCACCTATTACTAGGTAGGCCATGAAATTTTGATAGAAAGGCCATGCACAATGGTGAGCTCAACTCATACACCTTTATAAAGGATGGGGTGAGTTATGAAATTCAGTCACTACTTGAACAAGATAGCCAAGGAATTGGACCTAATGTACTGATGTTGAAGGGAAAAGAGTTCATGAAAACTCTTGAAAAATAAGGAGTGGGTTATGCTATTGCAGTGAAACCCAAGGAGGAAATAGAGACCAAGAAGGAGGACATACCTCATGAAGTGCAATATATTTTGAAGGAATTCAAGAGCATCATATCAGATGGAGCACCTGCAACCCTGCCACCTAAGAGAGAAATTAGCCATCAAATAGATGTGATTCCAGGGGCATCATTGCCAAACAAAGAACCTTACAAGCTAACTCCTAAATAGAATAGGGAAGTTGCAAAGCAAGTACAAGAACTGATGGATTAGGGGTTAATAAGAAAGAGCATCAGCCCATGTGTTTTACCTACCATTTTGTCACCCAAGAAAGGAGGAACATGGAGATTCTGTACAGACTCCAGAGCCATTAAAAAGATCACAATCCGGTATAGGTTTCCCATACCTAGGATTGAAGACCTAATGGATTGCCTAGGAGGGGCTAAGTATTATACAAAGATAGACCTTAAAAGTGGCTATCATCAAATAAGGATAAAAGAGGGAGATGAGTGGAAAACAACTTTTAAAACCATTAAATGACTCTATGAATGGCTAGTCATGCCATTTGGCCTCTCCAATGCTCCAAGAACATTCATGAGGTGTTAGAATAACTGAGAGGGGGGTGAATAAGTTATCTAGTGTCCCAAATCAAATTGTATAATCCAAAACAAATTCTTCAACTTCTCTTACTTGGTAAACAAAAATTACTTTCACTGTTTATGTTTTTACCGATTGTCACTCTAAAACTTATAGTAGTTACCGATCAAATCTAACATGTAATATGCAAAATATGATAGCAAAAAAATATGACAATCGACACATAACACAAAAGATTTAATGTGGAAACCCTATGAAGGGAAAAAACACCTGGGACCGGCAACCCAAAGTTGTTCACTCTTTTGAAGTGAGGTCGGTGAAGGCCCAACCCTGTTAAAGGTTACAAACACACTGTTAGGTGTGACCTTGTTAGAGGATTTTAGACCAGAAGTTATCATCCAACCAATAGTCACTCTGGGGTTGATAGGATAACAATGTTCACTCTATGAATGAAACATCAAAGACTTTCATAGTCCACTCGGTTAAGAGATTTGACTATGTACAATGGTTAAATATGTAATAGTAGATGATCTTCCTTAAAAAAACTCCAATTGTAGTTTACAGATCAATGTTTAGCTCATTCAAATATTTTTGATCAATATTCCACTTTAGATTCAATACTTTTATTAACTTATTATCTGTTGGTAATAACATTCTATAGCTTAGTAACTATTTTGTAGCTCGGTTCTTATTAACCAGTATGATCAGAATGCATGAAAAATCCTTCACACGATAATTCTGGAGTATCTTCTTCTTCCGGCTTGTTTCATAATGAAACTGATGTCTCTTTTATAGACAAGTAAATCATTTTCTTTTTTTACATCAGATTTTGCCGCTTAATCATATTCATAGATTTGCCACTTTAGGCTTCCTTGGTTGATGTGTCATTAAAATGTTTCAATCTGCTCCATTAGATCCTTTTTTATTTATGTTAGCTGTTGATCTTTATAAAAAACCTTATCTGTTACCTTGATTTCATACACTTTATAGCGCATCACTTTATCAACTAAACTGATCATTTAATTCCTTTTCTATTCTCCTTGGTTAACAAATAAATGCATCGGTGAACACAAGCTCGGTTAACACTACACTTGGTATACACTACATTTCATCGGTGTATACTGAAATGTTTTATTTACCAACAACACTGCTTTGTGTCTTTCAGCTCTATTCTTCATCATAGATGAATGCAACATAATAAAGTCAATTTCATCAAGTCACAGACTCATCAAAAATTTACTCACTGTGTTCCTTATCCTCATCTATCATATACATCTTCCTCATGTAGATATTTATGTTCTTCATCTCTTTCACCTTCCTTCAGATGTGTCGGTATAGTAACTTATAAGATAAGTATTGTCAAGCTAGTTGACATCAATGACAACATAATACCAATTTAATCATCTTGCATATCTAATCATCAACTTCTTAGTAATCTTGAATTATAGATTCTCCATTCAGGTTCTAAATTAGTTTTAGTTCATAAATCTCTCCCTTTGGCATTGATGACAACTCAAGTAATATGAAATGTACCATACACATACCAAACATGTATTCTACAACTTTGTGATCAAATGTTGTACAAGCTCTCCCTAGCTTAATATGTTTAATCACTACATTACTCAACAACATTATAAAATATAGCTTTGTCATTCTGCAGATATAACCTTTTCAATTCTCAAGTTCCTTTCAGATTATCTCTCCTTTAGATAGTTCTCATCGGTGCATATCTCTCCTTTTTCTTTTCATATTATTTATCTCTCCCTTTGACAACAATGCCAAAGAAATAAATAAATAATAAAATCTTGTAGTAGTTAAGTAACTCTTTGTTGTCCATTACTTCCTCTGTATCTTAGTATACTAATATCCCAATCTGTTTCAGTTCTTCAAACTTAATCAGAACCTTGAACAACATCCAAAGTGTGAACTATGCTGCATCAACATGAATGATCTTCTAATAAGATTAGGCTAATGCAACATCTAGATCACATTAGTGACTGACAGACATGGGACGGACCCCAAGTCTAGTCCTCAAATATTCAAATGTGTCCTTCGGTAGAGGCTTTGTAAAAATATCTGCAATTTGTTCTTTAGATGTAACAAATTCTAACTTTACTTTCTTCTCTTGCACTTGTTCTCATAAGCAGTGATACTTAATTGATATATGCTTTATTTTAGAGTGCATCACTAGATTCTTTGAAATATTAATGGCACTTGTGTTGTCACAGTATATGATCACTGGGTCAATGATTACCTCATTCATTCCTTCCAACACTTGCTTGATATATGCAATGTGAGCAATTAGTAGCATGAGCAACATACTCTACTTTAGCTATAGACTGAGAAATACAAGCCTGCTTTTTACTTGTCCACATTACAAGTCTTTCACCAAAGAAAAATGCTCCTCCGATGGTACTTTTTCTGTCATCCACATTTCTAGCCTAGTCAACATTAGTATAAACCTTCAGCTCAAACTTTCCTTCCTTAGGATACCATAATCCATAATCCTCTATCTTTTTCAGATATCTTAAGATCCTTTTAGTAGCAATCATGTGTGATTCTCTAGGATTAGCAGAATATTTAGCAACAATTCCCACAACATGTGCTATATCTGGTCTACTGTGAACTACATACATTAGCTTACCAATCATGGATCGGTAAAGTGTCTGGTTTACCTCTGTAGTTTCATCTTCCTTAGTCAATTTACTTCTAGTAGCCATCAATGTTCCCACAAGTTTAGCATCTTCCATGCCAAATGTCTTCAAGACTTCCTTTATGTACTTGGACTATGTGATGAATATCCCATCACTCTGTTGAATCACTTGTAATCTTGGAAAGAATTTAAGCTCTCCGAACATAGATATTTCAAACTCATTCCTCATGTCATTAGCAAAAGATTTACATACATGATCTTGACCTCCAAAAATAATATCATCAACAAAGATTTCATCAATAATAATAGTGTCATCAGTATCACCTTTCATGTACAAATTGTTGTTCTCACTAGTTCTTACAAATCCAATACTTAACAAGTAAGTATGCAGTCTTTCATACCATGCTCTTGGTGCTTGCTTCAAACCATATAAAGATTTGTGTAATCTACATACCATGTCTCTATTGTCTGGATCAAAAAATCCTTCAGGTTGTTCTATGTAGACTTCTTCTTCAAGTATACCATTCAAAAATGTTGATTTCACATCCATTTGATAAACCTTAAATTTCTTGTGTGCAGCATATGCAAGTAGCATTCTAACACCTTCCAATCTAGCAACAGGTGCAAATGTCTAACCATAGTCAATGCCTTCTTCATGTGCATATCCCTTGCATACCAATCTCACTTTATTTCTTGTCACTTCACCATTTTCATTTAGTTTGTTTCTAAATATCCATTTAGTACCAATGACATTCTTATCTTTAGGTCAAGGTACTAAGGACCAAGTTTTGTTTATCTCTATTTGCTCTATTTCCTCCTTCATTGCATTAACCCATTCTTCATTTTCTAATGCAACTTTCACATTCTTTGGTTCAAATTCACATACTAGACATGTACCTTGTCTTGTTTTTCTTCTTGTCTGCATTCCAGCTTGTCCGTTTCCAATAATTTGTGTCTCAAGATGATGTCTTCTGACAAAACTAGCTAGTACTTAGTTTCTTCTTTCTTGTTCACCTATTTAGGTTCATATGCTTGCTCAGTAGCACCATCTTGTTTGTCAGTTTCGCTTTCCTTTTCTTCAAGGTTATTTTCCTGCTGATCGGTTATCATAGGTTGTGACTTCGGTAGATAGTCAGAAAGTTCAATGTAAGTGAATCTACCATAGTCTTTTGGTTCCTTTCTTTCTTCTATGTACTTGTCATCAAACTCATCAACATGAACATTAGTACTTTCAATTATCTTATTTGTAACCTTATTCAGACATTTGTATGCTTTACTCTTAGTAGAATATCCTAAGAATATTCCTTCATCACCTTTAGAATCAAATTTCCCATTTCTCTCATCTTTCAAAATAAAACATTTTCTTCCAAAAATCTTGAAATAACTTACAGTAGGTTTGTGTCCAAACCATAGCTCACAAGGTGACTGGTTGGAGTCCTTCTTCAGCTGTACTCAGTTAAGCACATATACAGCTGTGCTGATAGCTTCTCTCCAATATATTTGAGTAACATTCTTTTGTATCATCAGTGTTCTAGCACAATCAATGATTGACATGTTCCTTCTTTCAGCAATCCCATTCTGCTGAGGTGTCCTTGGTGCAAAGACCTGTCGCTTAATACCATTCTCATTAAATAAGTTATTAAATTCATCAGAGATAAATTCACCTCCTCTATTAGATCTTAAGCATTTAATTTCTTTTCTAGTCTCTTTTCTACCTTTTCCTTATACCACTTAAACATCTTAAAAGCTTCAGATTTCTCTTTCAGGAACATAATAGTCATCAGTCTAGTGTAGTCATCAACAAAAAGAATAAATTATCTATCACCATAATAGCTCTGAGTTCTCATAGGACCACATAGGTTGGTATGAACCAACTCACATATCTTCTTTATTGAGTAGTCTTTTCTTTTAAAACTAGACTTAGTCATCTTACCTCTCTGAAATTCATGGCACATAGCATGATCCGGTTTAGACAAGTTAGGCAACCCTCTAACTCTTTTCTTCTTACTAATCTTGATCATGTTATCAAAATTTACTTGACATAACCTTTTATGCCACAACCATGCATCTTCATCTTTCATTAATAAATAAGAAGACTGATCAATATCAAGATCAAATAGATTACCTCTGGACTGTGTACCAGTTCCAACAAGTCTTCCTCCATCATCATAGTTTCTTACCTTTCTACTCTCAAAAGCAAGTCAGTGGCCTAAGTTGTTTAGCTGTGACACACTTAACAAATTATAGTTTAGTCCATCTGCCCAATATGCATTCTCATAGTTTATTCTATCATTAATCATTAGTGAACCTTTACCTCTCACCATACAAGGTGCATCATTTCCCATCCTTACAGATCCTCCATCATATTAATCAAGTAGATCAAATTTCTCTATATCACCAGTCATATGATGTGTACAGCCACTATCTATGATCCATGTATCATTTCTACTTACTTTAGAGATCAGTGGTGTTTCTCCATGTTTCTCTTCTTCCTGTGAATCATCTTTCATAGCAACAAATACTACTTCTACATCATCATCAATGTTAGATTCAGATTCAAATTCTTTGGCTATGTAACATACCTTTTTCCCTTTGTCATAGCTATCTCAGTTATCTCTATTATTGTGTCGGTAGCCTCTATTAACTCTTCTCCCATAGCTTCCTTCCGATCAGTCTTTGGATCTATCATCATCTTTCTTGTTTAGATATCTAGCAGCAATGTGGCCAACTTCTTTACAATTAAAACATGCTAGAGGTAACTTGCCTCTATACCTTCCCTTACCTTTGGGAAATCTTCTGGCCATAAGAGATTCAAGCTCATCAAGTTCACCATCGGTATTACTATCACTATCATTATTCTTATCATTCCAGCTACTAGACTTACCAATCTTCAAAGAGGATGTGAAAGCGGATTCAACAGAAGGTACAACACTGTTGTCAAATTTATTCAATTCAAAAGTTGTAAGCTTATCAATCAGAGTGTCAAGGGTGAGATTGGATGTAGCCCTTGTTTCATGAATTGCAGAGATCCTGATCACATAAACTAGCAACAAAGTTTTGAGAATCTTACTTATCACAGTTTCATCATCAATAACTCCATCAGATGCTCTAATAGCATGTACTACCTCTTTCAATCTATTTGTGTAGTGCATAATGTTCTCACCTTCTTTCATCTTCATATCATCAAATATGCCTCTTAGGCTTTTAGCTCTGGCTCTCTTAACATTCACATCTCCACTGTATATTAGAGTTAGCTTGTCCCACATCTTCTTTGCAGTATCACATTCCTTGATGTCTTCAAATTCGGCATTGGTACAAGTAGCAACAAGTTCCATCATTGTAATGTTGTGTTCATGCCTATCCTTCAGTTGATCAAGAGTCAAGGGAGCTGGTGTTGGTTCAATGTAGCCACTCTCCATCAGTTCTAGTGTAGAATTCCCAATTCCAAATATGTGCAACTTCATCTGACTTTGCCATACTGTGAAGTTATCTTTGTTCAGCTTTGGCACTTCCCTCTTATACATCTTGAGACCTTTGCGCTGTAGTCCTTAAAACTTTTTTCTAAGCAATCATAGCTCTAATACCAATTGTTAGAATAAATGAGAGGGGGGTGAATCAGTTATCCAGTGTCCCAAATCAAAATGTATAATCCAAAACAAATTCTTCAACTTTTGCTACTTGGTAAACAAAAATTAATTTCACTATCTGTGTTTTTAGCGATTGTCACTCTAAAACTTATAGTAGTTACCGATCAAATCTAACATGTACTATGCAAAATATGATAGCAAACAAATATCACAATCAACACATAACACAAAAGATTTAACGTGGAAACCCTGTGAAGGGAAAAACCACCTGGGACCGGCAACCCAAAGTTGTTCACTCTTTTGAAGTGAGGTCGGTGAAGACCCAACCCTGTTAAAGGTTACAAACACACTATTAGGTGTGACCTTGCTAGAGAATTTTAGACCATAAGTTATCATCCAACCAGCAGTCACTCTGGGGTTGACAGGATAACAATGTTCACTCTATGAATGAAACATCAAAGACTTTCATAGTCCACTTGGTTAAGAGATTTGACTATGTACAATGGTTAAATATGTAACAGTAGATGATCTTCCTTGAAACAACTTGAATCACAATTTACAGATCAATGTTCAGCTCATTCAAATCTTTCTGATCAATATTCCACTTCAGATTCAATACTCTATTAACTTACTATCCATCGGTAATAACTCTCTATATCTGGGTAACTATTCTGTAGCTCAATTTTTATTAACCAGTATGATTAGAATGAATGAAAACTCCTTCACATGATAATTCTATAGTATCTTCTTCTTTCAACATGTTTCATAATGAAACCAATGTCTCTTATATAGACAAGTAAATCATTTGATTTTTCTCCATCAGATTTTTCCACTTAATCATATTCATAGATTTTGCCGCTTTAGGTTTCCTCAGCTGATGTGTCATTAACACATTTCAATCTGCTCCATTAGATCCTTTTTTATTTATGTTAGCCATCGATCTTCATAAAAAACCTTATCTGTTACCTCAATTTCATACACTTTACAGCTCATCACTTTATTGGCTAAACTGATCATTTAATTCCTTTTTTGTTCTGCTAGGTTAACAAAGAAATGTGTCGGTGAACACAAGCTTAGTTAACACTACGCTTGGTATACACTACATTCTGTTGGTGTATACTGAAATGCTTTATTTACTGACAACACTGCTTTATTTACTATTAAATTTGGCATCGATTTGCCATGGCTATGTGTCGCAATTGGGATAGCCATGTGTTGCAATTGCGATAGTAATAGACATCGCTATTTTTTAGTCATAAAATATGACATCTTTCCTTATCTATCACAATTATGACTTCAATCTGTTGCTATGTAGCCCCTTCATTGTGACATCAACCCCATCGCAATTCCTTATATTCTCTTCGCAATTGGGATGAATACCAAAGTACTTACACTGCGCTTGCCCGATATTGCAATGGCATTTGGGGCATCGCCAATATAGGAAATCCATCATAATTCTACTTGTAGACATTGCAATAGTGACAAATACCCAAAGAAACTGCAATGACATTTGGGCATTGTATATACAGTGACCCCGTCACACTACTTTATTTAAATGTCTCAATTGTGATGTCTTCCCGAAGCAAATGCGATGGGATTTGGGCATCGCCAATATAGTGACCCCATCATAATTTTGAAGGTAAACATTGCAATGGCGACGGATTCAAGATAAATTTTTTTTAAAAAAAAGGCTGTGCAGCAATGATGTTTATAAAATTAATCAATGTGGCCAATACATTCACAATTAATTGGCCAATAATCTATCTTGAAGAAGAGATACCATTGGATCTCATGATTCAAAGCATACATTCCAATTACTTTGATCGAACACCAAACAACATAGAATGTTGATTGCAATGAACAAAAATTTTCTACTTCTCAACAATCATTGTAAATTTGTTCCCTTTAGTAACAATACACTAAGAGTCAAACATGTAAAGCATATTTCAACCAAATAATTGAAATTTAGGATGAACCCAAATAAAAGGATAACAATTACATACCTCGGGAATCATATTCCCCCATTTGATAATGAAGATTGCAATTGAACCAATGATCCATGTTTCAAAATCCCAACAAAAAATCTTCAAAAGAATCTCGAATGCTCGTGGTACTAAAATAACAAAATGATGAAAGGGGATTATAAAAGTCATAAGGAATAAATATGAATTTCTCTATATGCCAAAGGTCAAACCTCAACGGTGTTCACTCTTAAGATAGGTCTCATACCTATCAAAGACAGTCAATAATGCAAAAGAAAAAGACAGTAAACATCAAGCATTAAGGGTAGAGATTTGGAAAGGTCTCAGATATATAATAGTGAACACTAAGCCTTCATTCAAGGCGAAGTCCATGAGATTATGGATAGTGATTAATGTTGTGAAAATCTCTTAATAGAGTGCACAGTCTCAATGAAATCAAAAGAGCCTTGAGAATAAATAGAGTTCATACACAATCCTAACATCATCAAAGACAACCCAGAACTCTACAAGGACAACACCCTCTTTAGGGCCACAAAGCATACAAGAAGCTAGATATTCATGAAAGAAGAATGAAGGGGAGTTATTGGTTGTAGTGCAGAAGAATAGTGGTGTTCAAAGGTGAATCATGATCAAGAAATAAAAAGAAAAGATAGTCAAGTAAAGCCAAGAGAAGACTAGGTGTAGTGTAAAAAGTAGTAATAGTACTCGTTGACAAGGTTCATAGTACACAACTCTGTAAACCTTAGCTAATCAAAGGAGCAAAGAGAATAGGGTTTTCTTATTGAAGACATGTAAATTATGATAATCATATAATTGGTGATAACATAGTCCCAAGACAGTGTTGAGATCCAAGGATGCAATAAAAAAGCTACAAGTTTAGAACTTCATGACAGTTCAAAGCATGAAGCCTTAGATGCATAGGACAATAGTCCAAACTCAGGGAAAATTGGTGATAAATTAGAGATTCAAGATCTCAGGACTAACAGTAAGGTTGATACACACAGTCAATGCAAATTTCCTTCAAACCGTGAAGATCACTATCAAGTTGAAGTCAAAAGCACAAATGAGTCCTCAATACACAATGCCCAAGATAGTCATTTGGAAATGTACAGTGATCAAATTCAGTCATTCATAAAAAGGTCTTGATACATAATGAGCAGCTTCAGAGGTTTAAAGAACTGTCTCAGTCACAGAGCCATAAAAATTGGTAGTCATAGCATCTTTGATAGTGGTCAAAGGAACATGAAGGTCTCAAAGAGCCACAATCAAGGCAATGGCTTCATACACCACAGTCTATGCACCATAGACCAGACCTTAAATCTTCATTAAAGATCAACAAATGCCAACAATTGAAAGAAAGAAACCCTATATTGAGATTAAGTACAGTGATGTCATAAGGCAATACATGGTAGAGTAGCCTTAGAACATAAATATAGGTTAAAAGACATCATTTGTAGCTACAGATTCAAATATAGTAGCATGGACAAAGGCGTTCATGACCATCTATGATTAGGTTCCAGGCATATTAGAAGTTTCCTTGAATATCTGCATTAAGAGAATCATATAGAAAACACAGTTCTATGACTGTAGAAGGGGTAGTTACTAATAGACTAGAGAGATTAGAATCAAAAGCCATTAGGAATGACAAAGGATGGAAAGTTTCTAAATAGTTTGTATTCATGCCAATGATAAAGTTTAGTAAAGGCAGCTAATAGACAAAAAAGAGTCCACATAGACCATGAAGACTGTCAAAATCAATAGCACACAGTCAATAGGGTAAAGAAAGATAATGCACCAAGAAGCTTAGAGTAGTCATAGGGTATTAGAGTACTATCAGATACAAATCTTCAAAAGAAATCAAAAAGTGTAAATTTGACAAAATAGAGAAATATTTAGTATCTTATTGAGCTTCACTTTGTTTCAAGAATAGTTTAATATTCTCTACTAAATAGGGCCAACCACGTGAAGGTGGAAGCTCATTTGGCCCCATTCCCCTCCCCCTAACATCACTCTACATTCCCCGTTAACATCTGACATTCATTCATTCTTTCAACCATTAATAAAATGTAACATTCAATCAATATGACATGATAACATTCATTAACTCATTAGATTTGTTAACACACAACATTCATCAATATTCTGCATTAACACATAATTCATGAACATTCATTAGCACATAATTAAATTCATTGAGACATAAAATTCAGTCATTATCAATTAAGGTATGTAGATGACAATCATTTCTTTTTTTTCTTTCTAATTTTTTTTTCTATGTAAGCTCTAAGAGGAGCATCAGTGTTATCATCAATTCCCCCTTCATCAGTTGTTTTGTTCTCTGTTGTTGATGATCTCAAATTCTTATGCTGCTACAAAGGGGGGTCCTCTGCAATAACAAATAAAAGAGTTAAATTAAAAATATATTATTATAATTGTTGCAAGTATTTAATTATTTTAAAGAACATAACTATGGCGCTCTTTACCTGATCTGGCCACATCATTTTGTCTAGACTCAACCTCAACATGCTCATGAACACCGACCCCTCGATCCTCTACAATTGCTATACAAAATGTTACGTTAATCCAAACACCAATTGCAATTACATATAAAAATTTAAATAGCAAATTTATACCTCCACCGCTAGGATGCACATCATGCGAACCTTCATCATGCACAGATTGTGCAGAAGGATTGTCAGGTTGCATTCCAATATCCTATGCATTGTTATCATTGCTTGCTTAAAATAGATATACTCACTTTATATTGGAACTTAACATCAAATAGACTAATTGGTAAAGTATTCAATTTGAAATAAATTTCATTTAGCTTATTTACCTGTGGCTCAGATGCATCATTATTAGAACCTTGCGCATTGATTTTAGCTCATAGCCGTTCAACCACGACTCTATAGCCTTGTTGGAAGCCAATTCTCTTGTCTTCTTCTGTGAGGCATCTATTGAACTTTGAGCCCTACATTTTTTCTTGGTATGGTGAATTTTACTTGCATTGTTTCATCAAAAAAAAATTCCTTGCAATATATAAAAAATTTGATACAATTTTTCATTTACTAATACTTACAACTCGTGCTTGAAGTTTCGAAAAACCACCAGAGATGAGCTTGTGTGTCCCATGCTTTTCTAGTCTTGCCTTTGTTGCCTTTGATGTGTCAGACAATCTATGAAAATTTTGAAATATGTTAGATCGTATAAATGTAGAGGTTAATTAGTACATAATTACATTCTCAACAGTATCACATACCTTTCTCTACTCTCTACTAGTGTAATTCCTTTTTTCATGTTAGCTTTATACTTTCCATCCACAATTAGAGCCTGCGACTCAGCCTCAAGAACATAGGGTCAACGCTCGTGCCTGGGGTTAACCTGTAAATTTTTCCTGTACTGGTCCCTAATATACTTCAAACATAAACCAACTCTTTCAAGGAGCTTGTTTCTCTCGAATGCACAAGGTCCAAAAAGATAGGTCATACTCTCTACAAGATCATCCTTCAACTTTTTTTCTTGGTTATTCCACCTTTTAAGTAAAAAAAAACATGTTAGACTCATAAATGAAGTGAAGCTACCTTTAATATAGTTCAAGAAATGGATGAAAAGGAAAACTATTCTAGCAATGATATGAAATCAAAATAGTGGTTTGGGGTTTTAGTTAGGATATGATGTTCCACCATGTATGTAGGGTGGGCCCAAATATCCGCAAACACTCATCACCAAGTTTTTGCTAGAAAACATCATTCCCTACAAAACAATCATGGGATCATTAGTCGATGAAGAGTGATCAAAAACTAAATTACTATTATATCACTATAGAATAATAATAACTTTAAAGTACCTGGAACTTTGGCTACTTTTAAGGGAATTCCTTCATTGTCGCTGATGATCAATATGCAATCCTTCACCATTCCCATACTAGGAACACGGGAACATCCAGTAAATGATGCTGCATCGAGACTTGTTGCATCTCCTATTGCAAAAAATGAAAACCATTATCAAATGCCTCCAAGAAATAATAATTCAAGTGAAATAAATTGGTGTAGAGCACCCATGGCAGAAACACAATCAATGGATCTACATCGTAAACACATAACACTTAAACACATAACAAAAGAGAGAAAAATAGGGATTTGTGTACCAGTAGATGGTGCAACAGTTGATGCCTGTAGATTGTGTGTTGCTGACATAGCAGTCAGAAAGACATTTGTGGTTGTCCTAGATGCAGGTGGCGTTGTCATAACATCATGGAGAGGAGCTAAAGAATAAAATTGTTAGAGCATGCATAAATATAGAACGCATGGACTAGCATGGACAAGATTGTTAGAGCATTAAAAAAAGGATTGTTCGAGCATTTATTTTCAATGATTATGATCATTCCTATATATATTCAGTGGAAAACACAAGTGGGGAATGGAACATGCGATCTACCTAAACCACTTGCAGTACCCTCATCATGGGAATGGGGTTCAAAATTACACAAATAACTCTGTAAAGACAACACATCCATATTTTAATTAATGCCATAAAAGAGCATAACATAAAAACCATTATTGAACTCTTGTTATAATTAAAAATTTCATTAATACTTACTTTTAAGTTTTCATAAGTGCGCAACAAGTCAGCTCCCCTCTCTTTTATTTCCTGAGTCTGAGGCTATATGGATGCCAAATGCAAAAGTTCTTTTCCAATTTTCTTTAGCAGCTTTTTAATGGAACTGATCGGGTCATCGGTCTCTACTAAATCAATAAGAAAAGGGTCCTCCTCAAGGGGGGACTCCTAAGGGATTGCAAGTTGCTTTCCCTCTCTTCGACCACCAGCCCTCTGTGACAACAATAGTATTAGTATTATCAAAATTACTCCAAAACAATGAAGAAAACAACATTAAAAAAATAACATTTTGCTTCTATCTAGTTTGCACAATTACAATGAGTTTTACCTGCTCATGTGTAGATAAGCTAGGAATATCGTCACCATCCCCTCCGGGCGGTTGCTCCATATTGTGCCCCTGTGTCAAAGATCAAGTATAAAAATGTTAGCCAAAAATTTAATAACTATATGGTATGTTGGAGTCATTGATTAGAAGTTGGTTTAGTAGTATGTACCACCCCCATGATAGTAGCCTCATTTGTATCTATGCGGTTTAAATTGTAATCAATAGGCAGCTCTTCCCCTGCATGTATTGATTTTATCGCACAGATGAATACATGATTTCCCTCTCACGCCTCAAATATGCAATTGGGTTGCTTTATAGTTGACCCAGGTCATGTACTATTTATAAAACCCGCAATATTCCCCATTGCTTTTGGCCTTCCATCAATGTATATAGCCACACTTTTACTTTGATTATTGTCTTGCTATTGTATATAATTTGCTGAGAGTGCATACCTACGCATACTTTTTTTATATTGAACAATATGCATCCAAATTTTGTAATCGTAACATGGTCCAACATACTCCATCAATTCAAAAACTTTGTTGTAAGACACCTTTATGCCGTCCATAGAAAATAGGCCTAAACCATGTAATGATGATGGTGCTATGCGATATATCCTCTTGTTAACACAAAAATTAGTGTTTATTGGAGGAAGTTCCTTGGGTACCCAATGTTTCTGTAGATGTTGGTACCTCAAGGGCACCTCGATGTCGCCTTTCATCTCATCATCATAAGAACATGACCCCCCTTGAGCAAGGAAAAATTTCATGTGTTTATTGAATTTCCTTCTAGTCCTTTGACCTCTAGTTAATCTCCCTATTCTAGATAAACTGCATGTCTCACTTTCCTCTTCTATTCCTATATTTCCTTCACTCGAGGAAGACACTTCTGATAAATACCTATTCGATGGTACCTGCAAATGGGAGAGATCTTAGAAGACATCAATCTTACTATTGATAAGTGTATTAAATAGACTGTCTATAAGGTGTATTGACTTATACCTGTCGATCCATGAGACTGTGCGGGATGCTCCTGAAAGGGGTTTAGTTTCCTGCAAATGTAATTCAATTATCGTGAGCATAATCACATCATAATCATAATCACATCATAATCATAATCACATCCATCATAAGCATCACATAAAAATTAAAAACATTAAAAGGTACACATTATAACACTTAAATCAGGCTCACATTATAAGCATCACATAAATGCATAAATGAAGCTTTCACTTTAAGATAAGCTTAAAACTTCATCACTTGAGTAAGGAAAAATAATGTGTACTTCTCCTATCACTTCCTTCTCTTAGTAGCTCTAAACATTCATTTGATAGTTATTTTACATATTATACCTATTGAGAAAAGGAGGTTTCCTACCAGTGGTGACATGAAGCATAAGGTGTTGAAGTTGAGGAAATATTTAATGTAAGATATGTGCCTTAATAAAATTACTTATATTATACATTCCTTTCAAAATTGATTTGATTTTGGCTTTCGATATTGATATTGATTTTTTTAAAGCCTTTTGTATAGTATATAGTTTTGACTTACTATACTATACTTTATCTTCAACCCATTAACTTTGTAGTTATTCATAGACATTAATAAATACTTCAATTTAAACTATAAGAATACAGATCCATTTGTGGTGAATGGTATGTGTATACAGATCCATTTAGGGGTATTTCATGCCTCTTGATTTTTATATGATGTTGAATCCATATTGTCTTTGAAGGACATACCATTGAAGGGTACCATTGACTGTCATCTCTAGGATAGTAAGAATGAATTAATTTTGTGTTTCTTGTTAATCCATCAACTCACCTTGGAGTATGTGTTTGAAAATCAAGTAATTGCAAAGTATTTGGTGTCTTGAAGGTGTTCCTAGCCTAAGTACCCATCTCTTGTTCATCTCAAGGGTGCCATACCTAATGAGGCCATTAGGTTTGTGAAGCTTGTGTTGAGTTGGAGGTGCAGGATTGGGTTGGAGACAAAATCATGTTAGTAACCATTGAAGGTTGAATGTATGTTGCCTAGGGTGTCTTGTGGATGAACTAAAATAATTTTTTGTTTACTCATTTGCCAAGTGAGTAAGTTGATAGACCAAAGCATAAGGTCTATCCCTATGGGTAGGTGTTGAGATTGACCAAAGGATTGTTGATCATTGCCTTGAGTAGAGGGTCCATTGCCATTCCCTGCTGCATCACAGGCAACCATAGATATATTGCCAAATAGTTTCTTTTCATGTCTAGTCAGTAACGAGAAAATCTAAGCCCATGTGAAGAACTCTTATGTAGATTCACAAGAGATGTCAAATTCTAAATGTATCAAGTATATGAACTTGGTTCAATGGGAAAGTTAATAGGATATGTTCATAAGTTTTTAGGACAAACATTTGATGGGTATTGCTTATTCTGAGTGTCAAATGCTCTGAAGTGTCAACTTTGCTTCAATAATATGATATGTGAGTGACAAAGTTTGGTTGTCTATTCCTAGCAGGAGATGAATAGTGGGGGAGATAGAGTGAATGCTGAAAACCAAATGGATGAGTAGGGAAGCACTCCATTAGGATTGAAATTGAGAAAGAGTCCTTCCTTAATAGAACTTATTCACTTGAGCATGTGCCAATGAAATGGGGAATCTTCACATGGTGTGAACAACTTGACAATGGAGGAAGGGAAAATGCATAACAATGGGTGTCTAGGAGCAAATAGTGACATTGAGGAGAAGAAGAACCAATCAAGAGGCTATGGTAAAGTGACATGGAAAGCCTATGCATACAACCCCAAGGCATTAACTATCCAATTAAGAGAAAAGCTATTCTTATAATAGCAACAAGAGGATAGTAAGAAATAGCACATAAGGAAGAATGCAATAAATGCCAATCTACACCAATGTGTGATAGTGAAACACAAGCCTTCTTGATGATCATGATACATAGAGACAATATGTTGAATGAGAAATAAAGACACTCCAAAAGAGGTTTTCTAAAACCAATCGATTTAGGTAATAATGTATCCTCATTGCTGCAAACAAAGGACATAAGTTATTGAATGAAAAAGGATTGTATGGTGAAGCCAAAGTTTATTAATGATACTTTTTAGTAGAAGTAAGTTTCTAAATTTTTATTCATACACATTATCTTTAGGGATCTCATTATCTTATAAATATGACCATAAAACTTTCATGTTAAGGTCAATACCTAACTTATGAGCACATGTTAAGGTCAATACCTAACAAAGCCTTAGAGTAGTCCAATTGCTGCTATATTTTTTGGATTTTCTCTTGCTGTTACACCCCTATAATGGTTGCCATAGTCATCAAATCTCCAATAGAGACTCAAGGAGAATTCCTATACATATATCAAGTGCACACTTCCAATTATGAGAGGAATAAAGAGTTTATGCAATTACATAGACAGTGTAAAAAGTGTTAAAAATTTGTTCTCAAGGGTTGGACGTGATGGAAAAGTCATGACAACAAATATTACGTGGGATAACTCTTCTTAGATCATGTCAAATCCAAGCAAAGAAAGATTCATGCACATCAACTGGATAGGTTTTCCTTATTTCATTCATCTTCCTTTTACCTTTAATATGGGAAAGACTTCATTGTTTATGCATCTAGGGTTTTCTCTCCCTTGTTCCTGGAGTGAGCTTTAGCCAATATAAGTAAAGAATACGTTGTCTCACAGATTTTGCCTCTTAAAAATTACTTTATTAATTGATTCTATTCCCCTATTGGTGTAGGGGCACCAAGATCATTCTATGAAGACCAAGGTTTGGGGATATGATCTATTAGTACATGCTTTGTAAATGGAGGGCTAATAGGAGGGGAAATTACAGAGAAACAACAATTGTTTGGGTATTTGGTCCAAAGGAGTAGCATGAACCCTTAAAGTATGTTGTGTAACTTCAAAAAGGGTATCCAGATATGTTTTTATATTTCTAATTTTTTTGGGAAAAGTTTGAGAAATCCTTGAAAAACTGAACTAGCAGGGCTACTAGGGAAGTAGGCCTAGTGAAGGGCTAAAACTAGGTTTTTGTATCAGCTGATGAGTTGAGGGCTTAGTAACCTTGGGGACATGCTATTTGAAGTTGTTTGATGTGTGTGGAGGTGGAGGAAACACCTAGTTAAGGTGAAGTCAAGGTTGGAGCCTATTGAGGCATTGTGAGCATTCGATAGTTTGTTGATCAGAATGATTGCAAGTCCATCTAGGGTCTCTGCATCACCTATAGAGGCAGAATTATTAACCAAAAAATTGGGTAAGCACTTATATTATGTTTTCCCTATGAATTTTATTCTAGGTACAACTCCCTTTTATAGATATTTAATGAATTTCCTTTTCTAAACTAAACACTTACAAATGCTTTTGACTTGAAAGAAAATAAGGCTCAATACATTCATGCATCAATATGTGTTTTAAATAGTTTTATTTAATTAATTTAGATTAATAGTTAATTTAGATTAGTAGTATTCTATTTGTAGTTGAAACTTGTAGCTTTTAAATAGATAATGAATAAACTATGTAACCATATAAGACAAATATAAGCTCTAGAAGCTCTCCAACAATCAAAACATATAAGCTACAAGGCCTAACAACAATTTCAAAACATATAAGCTACAAGGAAAGATGTATTACATGACATGGAAAAAGGAACAAAATTTACAAGCTTTAGCCTATACCCCTTTCATTATGCTTTGATGGATATCCATACCTTGTTGCAAAGATCCTATTTTGGCACAAACCAGGAGTATGTTGGTAGAGGTTATGGAATTTTTCAAGTTCGGTTCAGAACTATTTGATAAAACTGTTAAAAAGGGGATCAGTCGATCCATTAAAAAAAAAAGAGGAAGGGAGGAATTCTTTGTAACAACAATTATTCAAAAGACAATAAATTGAAACTGCATTAGATCAATAAGCGACTATTTTTTTTTTCTATGGTATGACCTCATGCATTGATGTGGCTAGGTGAGTCAATTTTGTAGAGCATTGAAGGTTCTTTTTCACTTGAGTTTGTACTAGCTTAGAGACCGGTGTATTGATTAGCGGGAACCTATAGTAAAAAAGATTACAAAAGATGAAGATGGTAATGATGAAAAACTATGCTTACTATACAAGAAAGAAGAGGGTATTTGGTAGGGTCCAAATTGATTGAAAACCAAGATTTATGTCAAGTAGTGGCCCATGCCAAACTTTTTGATAGTTGAGTTTGTTACTTGCCAAGATCATAATGAAGATTTCTAAGACCTATTCCTACTAATCAACTATGGCTAGTTATCTATAACCCTAGACACAAAGCATTGCAGATCATTGTGTGTCTTATTTATATCTTTGAAAGATGAACAACTGTGTCCTTGTTCATTTGTGGAAGCATGGCAAGGCTATTTTGACAATTGCTTGTTGTGGCAAGTTGCATATCCATTTTCCTTTTAAGGATGATAGCTAAGTGTGTCCCTATCCTTGGTTGAGAATTCAATGATCCTATATCCTGCCCAGGAGGTCCAGTGTGGCCATACCCACAACTAATTGTAAATATATTGAGCTATGTTCCAACTCACATACAAATATATAGCCTTGCCAAATCCCAAGAAGAAAATAATAAAAATTATAGAACCATATATTAGTAAATAGGTTTCAATATTTAATCCTATAATTAATAATTAAATTCATGTAATTAAAAAGAAAATATTTGTTCAGTTGAAAAAACAATTTATTACCTATTATATATGCTTGTTAGGTGGTTGGAGTAATGTAAAACACCCACATGTATTTCAAAAATTTTGAGAGTGATAAGTATTGTTCCCTAAAACATGGAACCATAACAAAAGTATTCTATTGGCATAATAACATATTTTTATGTTGGCTTGTATTGCATAAATTCAATGGGTATACCTATTACCTGTGCACTTGCTCTAAACCTATTTTTCTTTAAACTTCATTCTTGAATAAATAGTGTTTTTCAGCCACTTATTTCATTTTTTCAAAAGCATTGTTAGTATTGATCAAAATCTTAAAATGCTAAAATTTATATACATATGAAATTTATCGTAGCAAATATTTTTGTCATTGAGTGCTATCCAAAATTTGATGATTTTTGTGCT
This sequence comes from Chamaecyparis obtusa, assembly GCA_027943335.1. Classification (NCBI taxonomy): domain Eukaryota; kingdom Viridiplantae; phylum Streptophyta; class Pinopsida; order Cupressales; family Cupressaceae; genus Chamaecyparis; species Chamaecyparis obtusa. The sequence goes on along the minus strand of BSBK01008401.1, from coordinate 49,497 downwards.
TGAACAAGAACCGTGACCCTATTTCCATTTCATAAGGACCTCATAAGGGATCCATCACTTCATCCACTCCCTTGGGGGAGGGTGAGACTATAGGAACCAATGACCATCCTGCTGTGGAGACAGTGGAGAATCTAGGGAGTTGGGTTGAGAAGTGTTCTAATAAGGTTGATGCAACTGCATCCCTAGATAGGCTTGGTGCTCTTAAGAAATCCTATGGAGATGAAGATAAACTTAGTAAAATCAGGACTATTAATGGTGTAAAGGGTTTTTTTTTAATCTTATCTCTGTATATTAGATCTGTGTAGACTCGAAAGAGTCAAAGTTAAAGTTTACCTTTACAATTGACTTATATTTGGATTCTCCTTCATCTTTGTCTTCACTTCTTGTCAAATTTTTCATTTTGTAAACTCATTTTCCTTCATATGTGACATCTTCTAAAGCATCATCAAACTCTAGGGCATCTTTGAATTCTTCATTATCTTATTGGAAAATATCAACACCATCCTCTTCATTTCTAGACACTTCATAAAGTACCTCTTGTGCATATGGTTTTCTCATGTCTTCTTGAAAGACTGATGCAACTTCTTTGGACTCTTATTTTCATCATCCACACTTTCTATAAGATCTTTACTTTCCTTGTCTCTCATCATCTTAAATTTCTTATTCTTGACCTTTCCTTTTTAGGTTTCTCATACTTGAAAACACATGCTTAAACACAATATAAACAAATAAAACAAAAGACCAAAATATCTTCATAAGTTCCTCCTTCATAGACACTTTCCTCTCTTCTTTACTTTTTCTCTTCAATGATTTTTGTACTCATTCTTCTCTCTATTCTTTCTTGTTTCTCCTCTTTTTCTTCAAAATCAGAACTTCTTTCACATCTTCCTTGACATATTTCTTACTTAGCAACACTTAGTTTTCCAAACCCTTTTCATCTTTTCTCTTCAAGGAAACCATGTTTTTCCTTCTTCTCTTCTCCATAATCAAATTTATAGGACACTTCAACATCTTTATCATTAGAAAACACCATATGTATTCTTGGCTTCTTTCCTCAAGCTACCACTTTACCAACATCTCAAAATCCTTTCTCACCTTTTCTATTTCTCTTGACAACTTTGCATCTTGTCTTCCCATATCGACCTTTATCTTGTCTTTTCTTTTGAGACTTTCTTTCTTCATTTTCTATTGAATCTTTCTATCTTCTCTTTTGTCTTTGTGATATCTCATCCAAGGCTTCTCTTCTTTTTATTTTCTTAATATGTTAGTACCCAAGTTCTTCTCATAAACTCATCAATCTGCAACACAAATATTTTTTCAAGATTATATGAATATAAACCAACTTTTATACTCAATCCTTTGAGACTCTCAACTTCTTCTTCCCATACCTTTTAGGCTTTGATACCAAACTATGGGGACAATCCCACAATTCCATACTTTGACACCACTTAATGGCCTATCCCCACAACTATTTACTATGAATTTAAAGAAAAACAAAATTCTATGTGCTTCTTGTCACAATAATAATAGGAACCTAAACAGTAAATAGTTTTTATAACATACCATACTATCTAAAAATAGATTAACCCTTTTAACCAAAACACTTTCTAGTTGATGACAAGAACTTCAAGAATCTAAACCAACATAGCATTAAAACATATAGATAAGTCTCATGCTATTGAAATAGATAATCCAAAACCAACCACAAATTAGAATTTGATGTTTCTCTCATTCTACAAATAAATTACAAATTACAAAATTTATAAGCTCATAATTCACCCATAGCATCATGGTTGTTCTTTCCTCCTAACACTCATATCTTCTTTACTACACATGTCTTATCTTCCATGAACCTTATCCATTATTCCACTCGTTTCAAGATAGTAATCTAGTCTTTTTCTTTGGCTGGCCAATTATAGACACATCTCCCATAATAAATGTCAAATCACCAAGTCTTTACTTATGGAGTTGCAACACCCACTTCTTCCCTAGAATATTTTGTCCTCTCCCAAACTTTACACAACCCCTCCTCTTTATTATATGTGTTACTTCTTTTGTACACATACCACATTCTTACACATTCTTGGTCTTCCAATCATTTCCTTTCTAAGAGGTAAAGAAATCTCCCCTAGCTATCCACCTTCTACCTTTTAACCGTTCCAACTTCTCAACCACCCACCACAAACTGAAAACTGGTAAGCAAGAAATTTACATTTTTTTTATGGTCTTGTATTTTCTTTTTGGGTTTATGTTAAACAAGGGTGACAATTGGATTAAAAGCTACCTGCATAGTGAAGGTCTTGATAGTGAGGAAGAGGATGAATCAACCTTCAATGAGATTATCAAAGTAGATATGACTTCAGTGGTGGGCTAGGAGCTCCCATCAAATAATGCAAGTTTGGTCATGCATTTGACTTGTGGACCTGGGTGTTCAAACTAAGCTGAAGGCTAGTAATTTTTAATGCCAGGGGATAAATTCTTTGCATTTGTGTCCTTATAGTGAATGTTTAAGGTAGCATATAGATTATTTTATAGACTATAGTGGGGATGGTTGGGTGGGAAATGATTGTTTTTCTATTCATGGCTTCCTCCTATAGGATTACACTAGGTTTCTGTCAGATACTAATTCATCACCCTTTTTTTCTTCTAGGTGACTAGACATGTGGTATCCTCATGGGCACTTTCTTGTGTGTATATGGTGTTAGTCTTTGAAGATGATTTTGTCCTAGTTGGACCCCTTTTGACCAAGTCACATATGTAATACTTTTTATGATCAATATAAAGGGTGTTGCCCCCTAGCAGCTATTTACTTACCAATTATAAAATAATCCCTTAAAAAATTAATTAATAAATTTGATTAAATTTATAAAAATTAATTTAAAATATTATGAGATCTATTTAATAAGTACCAAACAAATAACCAAGTTTTTAAGGATAGTTAATTTTTTTTCAAAAAGATAAAATTATATTAAACTAAAATATGAAATAATTACATACAAATTTACATGGTTTTATTTACAAGTGGCATACTAGTTACTACTGTTATGGTTTTACTGGTCTTTTTGGAACCATGGACATTAAAGACTATAACATTGGTTTAGATCTTATGTTAATTTAGTATGCTATGTTGTTGGTGTTAGCTATAGTCTCCTTTTTTATGCTAACACACATTATTGTACACTTATGGTTTTTGTTATTAAGTAGTTGGGTTTCTAGTTTTTCTCTCTACTATCAATGTGTTGACTTTGCTGGTTAATGCCTCTTTCCACCTTTAGGCATTGTACTTAAGGGTCAGCCCCTTGGAATTTGACTTCTTTAATATCGAAAAACAATAGTTGTCATTAAAGATGAGAGAAAATAAACCAATGTAGTTTTGTTACAAAATAATTTGATAGTCTCAAAGCAAAAGAAGAAAAAAAATGGACAATAAGAAAAATACTGTAAAATATCACCTACAATCATGGCTAAGGAGTGAAAGAAGTGAGATATGAGATGAATAAAGAGTTCCCATCTATAAAATTCTACTATTATCAACATTAGAAATCTATTTAGACAAACAATTGGCAACATATGAATCAATAAAAAATTGACCCACATAAATAGCCCTTTTGCAAATGGGTTGCAAGTAGAGTGTGTTTAACCATGGATGAAACTCCTTAGTTAAGCATGCTCAATATGGAGTAGAACTCATTGGATCTAGGTGATTCTCATAGAGATGAAGCACTAGGACTTCTTGAGAGATCACACATCCCAGTACTACTCCATCTTTAGCGCGGTTAACTACAAAGTTTCCTCCATGGTTAAAGAAACTCATCTTACAACCCCATTTTCAAAACCTTCACCAAGTGTTGTACCTTATGAACCATTCATTTGCAACTCCAGTTGCAAGCAGAGTGTGTTTAACCATGGAGGAAAATCTGTAGTTAAGCACGCTCAAGATGGAGTAGTACTAGGGTGGGTGACCTCCTAGGAAATCCTAGTGCTTCACCTCTGTGAGCATCAGCAAGATCCAATGAGTTCTAAGTGTTCCATTCATTCTCATGAGAGATGGGTTCATGTGAACCACTATTCATAATCATTGGTCAATGAGTTTGACTCAAAAAACTACACAGTTGAATCCTAATAGAAATATCACAATTTAACTTGCTGTGGAAAATATCTCCTACTTATCAATTGATGAGCTTAAGGGGATTTCTAATGAATGGTTCACAAGGCACAACACTTGGTGAAGGTTTTTAAAATGGGGTTGCAAGTAGAGTATGTTTAACCATGTAGGAAACTTCATAGTTAAGCACACTCAAGATGGAGTAGTACTGGGATGGGTGACCTCCCGGAAAGTCCCAATGCTTCACCTCTATGAACATCACCTAGATCTAATGAGTGCTAAGTGTTCCATTAATTCTAATGAGAGACGGGTTCATGTGAACCACTACTCATGAATCATGGGTCAATGAGTTTGACTCAAAAAACTACATAGTTGAATCACGATAAAAATATCACAATTTGACTTGCTGTGGAAAATATCTCCTACTTATCAATTGATGAGCTTAAGGGGCTTTATAATGAATGGCTCATAAGGCAAAACAATTGAAGGTTTTACAAATGGGGTTGTAGGAAGAGTGTGTTTAACGATGGAGGAAACTCCGTAGTTAAGAGCACTCAAGCTGGAGTAGTACTGGGATGGGTGACCTCCCGGGAATTCATGATGCTTCACCTCTATGAGCATCACCTAGATCCCATGTTCCATTCATTCTTATGAGAGATGGGCTCATGTGAACCACTACTCATGAATCATGGGTCAATGAGTTTGACTTGAAAAACTACATAATTGAATCCTCATAGCAATATCACAATTTGACTTGCTGTAAAAAAATATCTCCTACTCATAGTAAGTTTGACTATTTCACCAGCTGTACTGATGAATGAAGAGGACTTCGCATTTTCATGGACTCTTGGGATTAAGCTTAAATCTAGCCTCTGCAAGAGTTCGTAATCTATCACTTCTGAGATTTCTTTCTCTCAATTGAAGAACTTCAAAATGGCTGTTGGTGTTGTAGATTTTTTGAAGGCTAAGAATTTGCTAGTGATCGGTGGCATAGGCTTTCTAGGAAAAGGTATTGTAGGGACTACTATAAGTTTTTTTCACTGATCTTTTCTGGGAGGAAATTTTTAATCATTTGCTGCCTGTGTTCTTACAGTTTTTATAGAGAAAATCCTCCGAGCACAGGCTGAAGTTGGAAAAATTTTTACTCTAGTGAGGGCAAAAGATTTACAATCTACCCAGGCCAAGATCCATAAAGAGGTAATCATAAAACATTCCATAAGAAACCATTATGTTATTTGAAGTCTAATGAGTTTGTGTACGTAGATGATATGCTCAGAGTTGTTCAGGCTTTTGCAAGAGCATTACAAAGGAGAGTATGAGAAATTCATGGCACAAAAAATTGTTCCAGTTGTGGGAGATGTGTCAATAGATGACGATATGGGGATTCAAGAAGAGTAGATAAATGAAGTTTGTTCCAAGGTCGATATAGTTGTCAACCTTGTAGCCAGCACAAAGTTCTATGACAGGTTTGATATATTTGTTTCTAATTATTTATCATACAGGACCATCCAATAGTTATAATATTTTAACATGTTAATATTGTTGAACCAGGTGAAATTTAGAGATAGTTCATTTATTGCAAATAAATTATTTTAGGTCCATTGGCCCAACATTACACTAATAAATATAAAGATATAACCATTTTGAGCATGTACAATACACAAATTATTTGGATACAGTAATTCAATTTGAATAGTTGTATGTGTTGGGACTTTTTCATTGCTTATTGTGATGTAAAAAGTTTAGTACATGTACATGATAATAGATCTATAAGTAAAGCTGTCTGGATAGGGTTTTTTTTTTTGGTTGTACTTTTGATAATAAAATAATAATTATGGGAACAACTTGACAAATATTGTGCTAAATAGTGTTCATTTTCTTTATTTGGAAATACAGGTACGATGTCTCCTTGGGTGTAAATGTGGTTGGGGCTATTAACACTATAAATTTTAGTAGAAAATGTCCAAATCTGCAAATCCTGATTCATGTCTCGACCAGTATAGCTTTGTTTCTAAGATTATAACTGGTTTTATTTATCAATAATTGAAGTGGGTTTTGGCTTCCAATGTCGAGCACCATTGAGAGAAACTCTTTGAATGTTTCTATTTCAGCGTATGTAAATGTGGCTGGGAGAAGTGGTATAATTGCTGAGGAAACTATGAAAATAGGATCAAATGGAGTTACACTTGGGCTAGATGATATAAAAGGGGAAATGGATTTGATAACAAAGACTCTGGAAGAGATGAGAAGCAGTCCTCAATTATCTAGTACCAAGGCTGAGAGTATGTGAATGAAAGAACTCGGGGAAGAGAGGTAAAGTAGGGTAAATAAGTCTACTTTTTAATGTGTGACTGAATAAGTTTTTGAGGTAGTGAGATCTCATGTACTTCTACTTGTCAATAAATGGGCATTAAAAACTTTAAAGGGAATTGAGGAACATACCTTTGATAAATCACAACTTGGAGGTAACCGACAGTCAAGCTGAAAATATGCTATCCATGCCGAGTCTCAAGTTATTTGGTATCCATGTAGAGCATCAAGATCTTCAACCACAGTTGTGAAAATGAGACCCAAACGACACTTCATTTCTCCTTGTCCAACATACAAATTACCCAATGGATGTAAAAATCCCTCTCGGTGCTATTGAACATAGAAATGACCAACGTTTTGTTTTTTTTGTTTCTTATATCCCGTTAACGTCGCAATTGTGACATTGTCAGGTTATAATTAAAAAAAAAAGCCAAAAACACATAACATTTGCCCACCGTCACAAATTTCCATCGCAATTTCACCCCAAATGTATTAGTGTTCATTAAGTCATAGACTCATCAAAAAGTTACTCATTATGTTCCTTATCCTTATCTGTCATATACATCTTCCTCATGTAGATATTTTTGTTCTTCATCTCTTTCACCTTTCTTCAGATGTGTTGGTATAGTAACTTAAAAGATAAGTATTGTCAAGCTAGTTGACATCAATGACAATATAATACTGATTTAATCATCTTGCATATCTAATCATCAACTTCTTAGTAATCTTGAATTAAAAATTCTCCATTCAGGTTCTAAATCAGTTGTAGCTCATCATGAGGCTCATGAATGAGGTGTTGAAAGACTTCACAAGTAAGTTTGTGGTAGTCTATTTAGATGGCATTTAAATTTTCAGCATGACTAAAGAAGAACACTTAATGCATCTCAAGATTGTGTTATCTAAGTTGAAAGAGGAACACCTAACCGTCAATCTAGATAAGTGTGACTTTATGAAGTAGGAACTAGTCTATTTAGGCTTTGTTCTATCTCAAGGAGATCTAAAGATGGATGAAACTAAAGTTTCATAAATATTAAGTTGGCCAAATCCTAAGAATGCCAATGAAGTGAGGAGTTTCCATGGCCTAGCTCAATATTATAGAAAGTTCATCAGGAACTTCAGTGGGATATGTGCTCCTATGATGGATACCATCAAGGGTGGATTGAAAACTAAATTTGTGTAGACACCTATAGTAGATAAGGGATTTGAGACATTGAAGAAAGAGGTAGCTACTAAGCCTATTCTAAGGTTACCAACTTTTGATGAACCCTTTGTTATAGAGTGTGATGCTAGTAACATAGTAGTAGGAGGAGTTTTAAGTCAAAGCAATAGACTAGTGGCTTTCTTTAGTGAGAAGCTAAATGCAGCAAAGAAAAAGTACTCTTCCTATGACCTAGAACTTTATGCACTTTTTCAATCCCTTAGAAAATGGAGGCATTATCTTTTGTCCAAGGAATTTGTAGTGTTCACTAATAATCAAGCTTTGAGATTTCTCAACTCCCAAGACAAGTTGAGTCATAGACATGTCAAGTGGGTGGAGTACTTGCAGTCATATACCTTCACCATAAAACACAAGAAAGGGCAGCTCAATAAAGTAGATGCCTTGAGTAGAAGGTTACTCACTATTCAAGAAGTCCAAATGAAAAGCATAGGATTGGATAACTTCAAGGAGTTGTACCAAACTGATGAAGATTTTGCAGTAGCATACAAGGTGTGTCAAGAACATTTGAATCACTTTCATGGTGAGTTTGTAGAGTATACATTGCAGAACGGACTACTCTTCAAAGGAGGGAAATTGTGTGTTCCAAGAGGATCCATGAGGGAGAACCTCATTCAAGAAAAACACAATGGGAGTTTGAGTGGCCATTTTGGCCTCAACAAGACCTTGGAATTGGTCCAAAGATACTAATATTGGCCTAAAATGCTGAGAGATGTCAAAACCTATGTAGAGCAATGCATCATGTGTCAAAGAGAAAAGGGCACTTCTACAAATGTAAGGCTTTATCAGCCTCTACCAATACCAAGCAGACCATGGGAATGTGTAAGTATGAATTTTTTGGTTGGTTTACCTAGGACAAAGAGTGGCTTTGATAGCATCTATGTGGTAGTTGATAGATTCAACAAAATGAGTCATTTCATCCCATGTAAAGTCACTCATGATGCAAGTCATATTTCCTATTTTTTTTTCAAAGAGGTTGTGAGGATTCATGGCTTGCCAAGTAGCATTGTATCTGATAGGGATAGAAAATTTATGGGACACTTTTGGAGGTCCTTATGGAAAAGACTAGGTACCAATCTAGCATTTAGTTCAGCTTACCATCCTCAAACTAATGGTCAAATTGAGGTGGTCAATAGGACACTTGGAAATTTGTTGAGATGCTTAACCAAGGAATATGGTTTGACATGGGACTTAGTCCTTCACCAAGAAGAGTTTTCCTATAATGATAGCATTAATAGGACTACTGGCAAGAGTCCCTTTGAGATTGTCTATGGGATACATCCTAGGGGTGTATGTGAACTAAGAAATTTGGGAAATCAAATCCCTAATAGTGGCTATGCTAAAGATTTCAGTACATCTATGAAAGAGGTGCATGATCAAGTGAAACAGTCCCTCATTGACAACACCAAGAAGAACAAGGAAAAGGTTGATATCAAGAGGAGAGGTATAGTTTGGTGTAGGAGACTTGGTCATGGTCCACCTAAACAAAGAAGAATGGAACAAGAGTTCCCACAAAGCTTCAGATGAGGATAATTGGTCCATATCCTATACTGGCCATGTATGGGCAGAATGCTTATAAAGTAGATCTTCCTGAAGATATATCTATCTCTCCCATCTTCAATGTTGTAGACCTTGTTAAGTACAGGGGACCCCTTATTGAGGTAGATCATAATGTGGAGGAGGCTAAGGAAGAAGTCCAAGTAGCAATCCTACCTCCTAAACCCAAGCTCCAAGCAGAGAAGATACTGGACTCCCAGGTTCACACAAAGACTAGGCATGGTACCTATAAGGAACACCTTATCAAATGGTAGGATAAACCAAACTTAGAGGCTACTTGGATTCCTAAGAATCAGTTCAAACTTTAGGGTATAGATCTCCACCTTTTGTGTCTAGGGGGGACTTAGCTTCTTTGGTGGGGAGTATGGTGCAGGGGCACCTAGAGAAATAGGGCCCTCACCATTTTTATAATTTTGTTGTGATTTTCTCTAAGAGAGCCTTTGTAAATGAAATAAAGAGGTCTGATGACTAGGTTGTGTGTTTTGGCAATGTTAGTTAGGTGATAGGAAGTCCTAAGAGTCTTTGGCTAGACCTCAAGGCTAGTGAGGTACTCCTGGACATGAAGTCCTACTGAAAGGACATGAGTTTTTTTGGAGAATTTTCAAGATGTTAGTAGTTAGAAATAGGGTTTCTATTCCCAAAAGTCACCTAGGAAGGGTCTCTAGTCTTAGAAAGCTAAGAGTTAGCCATTTTAGAAAAAGATGTAAAAAGTTACAAAAGTTGCAAAGTGCAACTTTGCAACTTTGAAAATGTTGATCGACAACATTTAGAATCTCATCCTATAATGGTGGATTTGACTTCTACCATGATAGGAACCCTAAATGATGAGGCTAAAGACCTAAGAGACTAGATTTAACCTTGGAAAACCCTAATATTTCCATAAGAGAAAAATATCTTGTATGGACAGTGTGCTCATGGAGCTAATCTGTATGTGAAGAAGTATAACAATGAGACAATGGAAGCTTTTGTGTGCTAAAATTATGATTGTAACACCTTGGAATTTTACTTTAGTTTATTTAGATTGGTTTTGATTCATTAGATTAGGTGTATATAAGTTTTCATTTGCAAGTTTGTAAATATTTTGGTTTTTACCAGTCCACTGTCCTGAACTAGGAAGTTGGTATTGTGAGCCATGTATCTCACTATCCCATTATAGAAATAGTACGACCTCTTGGGGATAGTGAGAGTACTCAATGTAATATTTTTCTATAGGAGGAGGGACCTTCAAAATCCATGGAAGCATTTTTAAACTCTTTCCCTAGGCGAGCCAGTGCATGCCCGGTTAGGGAAGAATAACTTTGCAGAGGTTAAAGAAAGTAGGGCTGTGAAGATAATGAAGGAAGAAAGCATGGAATAGATAAGGGAATGAGTTAAGATCCACTAGAAAGAAGGAGAGGTTTTTAACAATCTCATAAGGCATCAAACCAAGCTATGAAGCAGACAGGCCTAGGAAAGGCCTAAAAACCCTTAAAACCCTCATATTGTGTAGAGGTACAGTACGACCTTTTGGAGACCCAAAACCTAGAAAATATTTGAGAGTTAGCCAAATGATTGAGAGTCTTTGAAGGAAGTTTTTGATGGTTAATGGAAGAAATTGGAGTAATACCCTGATTTCACAGATCAGGAGGGCTAATTGGGGCTCTTGACTAGTAGCCCTTTTTTGGTAGAAAAGTTTGGAATCGGTAAGGAAGATAAATGCTTTGGGTTGTCTTAGGAATTGAAAGAAGTATGTTGAGAGGTCTTGAAGCATCTCCATGACCTTGCAAGATGTGTGTAAAGATTTGAAAAGAAAGACCCTAGAAGAACTTAGGAACCTTGAGTGTTCTTCATCTAGCATGAGAACCTAGCAGTTGACAAAAGATAGATTTTACTCAAGACAAAAGTGTGGGGTTTGGGATTGGGGGATCTTAGGCATAAAGGAGGTCCTATAGATCCATTTGGTAGACTTGGAAGTCACCTTAGGTCTTAGTGGTAGACTAGAAGCATGAACTAGTGATTAGTTCATCCTCTCTCCCTATCATATTTCTCAGTCTACAAGCGAAGTAGAGTATGTTGTTGTTGCTACAAAATGTTTAAATATTGCATATATTAAGAAAGTTCTAGAAGGTATGAATGAGATAATCACCGAGATAGTGATTATATACTATGATAACACTAGTGCAATAAACATTTGAAAGAATCCAATGATGCACTCTAAAATAAAGCATATATCTATTAAGTATCACTACTTAAGAGAACAAGTATAGGAGAAGAAAGTTAAGCTAGAGTTTGTTACATCAAAAGAACAACTTGCAAACATATTTACAAAGCCTCTACTGAAGGATACATTTGAATACTTGAGGACTAGACTTGGGGTTCATCCCTTGTCTACCGGTCACTAATGTGATATGGATGTTGCATCAGCCTAATCTTATCAGAAGATCATTCATGTTGATGTAGCGTAGTTCACACTTTGGATTATGTCTAAGGTTGTGAATAGTTTGGAGAACTAGAACAGATAGGCATATCAATATACAAAGATACAGAGTATGCACTGGACAATAGATAGTTATATGGCTACTATAGAGCTGTATGTTTATTTGTTTCTTTGGCATTGTTGTAAAAGGGATAGATAAATAATATGAAACAATATGCACTGATGAGAACACTGAAACATCTATCTAAGGGATAGACAAACTGAAAGAAAGGGAGAGCACTGAAGATCAGTTACTGAGAAAAGAAAAAGGAATCCAAGAGCTGAAAAGATCATATCTACAGAATGTCAAAGCTACATTGTTAATGTTGTTGAGTAACGTAGTGATTAAACATATTAAGCTAGGGAGAGCTTGTATAGCATTTGTTCACAGAGTTGTAGAATACATGTTTGGTATGTGTATGGTATATTTCATAATATTTGAGTTGCCATCAATGCCAAAGGGAGATATTGATGAACTACAACTAATTTAGAACCTAATTGAAGATCTATGATTAGAGATCACTGAGTTGTTGATTAGATATGTAATATGATTAAATCAGTAATATGTTGTCATTGATGTCAACTAGTTTGATAGTACTTATTTTGTAAGCTACTATAAATAAACATCTATAGAAAAGGAGTAAAAGAGATTAAGAACAAAAATATATACATGAGGAAGATGTATATGACAGATGAGGATAAGGATTACATTGAGTAACTTGTTGATGAGTCTATGACCTTATGTTATTGACTTGATTATGTTTCATTCATCTATGATGAGGAAAAGAGCTGAAAGACACAAGGTAGTGTGGTCGGTTGATGAAGCATTTTAGTATACATCGATGGGATGTAGTGTATACTGAGTACAATATAAACTGAGCTTGTGTTCACCAACACATTTCTTTGTTAACCGAGTAGGAGAAAAGAATTAAATGGTTAGTTTAGCCGTTAAGGATTGACGAGCTATAAAGTACATCATAATCAGTGATGGAGATAATGTTTGTTATGAAGATCAATAGCTAGCATAATTCAAGGAAGATCTAAAGGATCAAATCAAAACATATTATTGGCACAACTACCAAGGAAGGTTTAGGTGAAAAAATGGACAAAAGAGAATAAGCGAAAAAATCTTATGGAGGAAAAGAAAATGGTTTACTTATCTATTTAAGACACTAGAGTTTCATTATGAAACTTATGCCGTAAGAAGGACTACAAAATTATCACATGAACAAACTTCATGTATGCCTGATCAAACTGGTTAAGGAGAACCGAACTATAGAGTTTACCGAGTGTCAGAAAGCTATTATCGAGCGATAGTAAGTCATTGATTATTGTGATACAGAATTGAAATACTGATCAGAGGATTTGTATGGGCTATACATAGATCTGATAATCTGTAATTGAATTTGTATTATAATCAGATCAAACTGCTATTACATTTTAACCATTATAAACATAGAAATCTCTTAACAGAGTGGACTTGAAAGTCTTGTATGTTTTATTCATAGAATGAGCATTGTTATCTTGTCAACCCCATAGTGAATGCTTGTTGGATGACAATGGTTGGTCTAAAATCCTCTAACAAGGTCACACCTAACAATGTGTTTGTAACCTTTAACAGGGTTGGGTCTTCACCGACCTCACTTCAGAAGAGTGAACAATTTTGGGTTTCCAGTCCCAGGTGGTTTTTCCCTTCATAGGGTTTCCACGTTAAATATTTTGTGTTATGTGTTAATTTTGGTAATTGTTTGTTATCATACTTTACATATTAAATGTTAGATTTGGTTGGTAATCATTAGTTGCTATTGACTGGTAATCGGTAAAAGCACAGACATTATAGTTTTTATGTTACTAAGCTGCAGAAGTTTAAGTAAATTTTTTTGGATTATACATTTTGATTTGGGACTGTGGATAACTGATTCACCCCCATCTCAGTTATTCTAATACTTAGTTGAGGACATATACAACTATGATAACTGCTTCTCTCTAATACATCTATGTAACATTTTTCTCTATCATCAGTGTTCATGCATAATCAACAATAGATCTATTTCTCCTTTCAACAATCCCATTCTGCTACGGTGTTGTAGGTGCAGAAACCTATCTTTTAATGCCATGCTCATTACAATAGTTAGTGAATTCATCAAAATAAACTCACCACCTCTATCAAACCTCAAGCATTTCAGTTCTTTTCTGGTTTCTTTTTCTACTTTAGCCTTGTACCATTTAAACATTTTAAATGCCTCATATTTCTCTTTAAAAAACATGGCAGTCATCAATCTAGTGTAATCATCGAAAAATGTAATATAGTATCTATCACCATAGTAGATTTGAGTTCTCATGGGACCACATAGGTCAGTTTGAACTAACTCCAAGATTATTTTTGTTGAATCCTCTTTACTTTTAAAACTAGATTTTGTCATCTTCCCTTTATGACATTGATGACACATAACATGATCAGCTTTAGCTAGGCTAGGTATTCCTCTAACTTTTCTTTTTCTACTGATCTTAATCATGTTATCAAAATTTACATGACATAACCTTTTATGCCATAACCATGCATCCTCATTTTTCACCAGTAAACAAGAAGTCTCAACATTGTCAAGATAAAATAAGTTACCTTTTGATTGTCCTCCTATTCTGACAAGCTTTCCATTTTCATCATAGATCCTCACCTTCTTGCTTTCAAATACCACTTGGTGACCTAAGTTGTTAAGTTGTGCTACACTTAGAAAATTGCAATTAAGTCCTTTTACCCAATAAAAATTATCACATCTAATTTTATCATTTATCAATAAAGATCCTTTTCCTTTAACCATGCAAGGTGTGTCATTACCCACTTTTACTGATCCCCCATTATAATGCTCAAGGTGATCAAACCTATCTTCATCACCAGTCTTGTGATGTTTACAAACACTATCAATGATCCAAGTATCATTTTTAATAACTTTAGAAATGAGTTCTATTTCTACATACCTTTCCTCAAGTCCTTTGAATCATCTTTCATTACAACAAACACCACATCAGTGTCATCATCTGTGTCGGTGTCAGTGTCATTCTCTTCAGAAACGTAACATACCTTTTTACCTTTATCTTTATGATCTCGGTTGTCTTTGTTGCACTATCGGTTATCTTTTTTGTTCCTTCTACCATAGCTTCCACCTCTGGATCTATCTCTATCATTCTCATCTTCTTTTCTGTTCGGGCATCTAGCAGCAATATGACCAACTTCTTTGAAATTAAAACAAGCTAAAGGTAATTTACCCTTATACCTTCCTTTACCTTTAAGCAGTCTCTAGGCCATTAGTGCTTCTATTTCATCAAGTTCATCATCGGTATTGCTATCACTTTCATTCCTTATATTGTGCTTACTATTAGATTTACCAATCTTAAGAGAATACATAAAAGAAGACTCAACAATTGGTACAACACTATTATCATAATTGTTCAGCTCAAAAGTGGTTAACTTTCCAATCAAACTATCAAGAGTAAGTGTGCTATTAGGTGCAGACCTCATTTCATGAATTACAGATATTCTGATCACATAGATAGGAAAAAGTGTTCTCAAAATTTTACTTACCACAATATCCTCCTCAATGATACCACCAGCTCTACAAATAGCATTGACAACCTCTTTAATTCAGTTTGAGTAATGTACTATGTTTTCTCCTTCCTTCATTTTCATATCATCAAATATACCTCTCAAGATTTCAACTCTAGCTGTAATCACGTTTGCATCACCACCATGTACTAGGGAAAGTTTATCCCACGTCTACTTTTTTGTAGTGCAATCTTTGACATCCTCAAATTCAGCATTAGATAGAGTAGCAACAATCTCTATCATAGTCATGTTGTATTCATGTCAATCTTTCAATTGATCAAGAGTCAAAGGTCTAGTCGATGGTTGAATGCAGCCATTGTCTAGTAATTATAATGCAAAATCTCCAATTCTAGATATGTGAAGTCTCATCCAACTTTGCCATGTAGAAAAGTTGTCCTTGTCCAACTTTGACACTTCCCTCTTATATATCTTGTAATCTTTCTGCTTAAGTCCTTAAAAATCTGTACCAAGAAAATAATGCTCTAAAACCAATTGTTAGAATAACTAAGAGGGGGAGGGGGGGGGGGGTGAATTAGTTAGATCAGTTATCCTACAGTCCCAAATACAAAGATGTAACACTCAACAATTTCAATAAATTCTACAACTCGGTAACATAAACTATTAAACTATCTATGCCTTTTACCGATTACCATTTGATTGTCTTACTATGATTACCAACCAAATCAAATATGCAGTATGTAAAGTATGACAATAAAAAAATCATCACAAAAACACAAAAAAATTATTTAACGTGGAAAACCTACTAAGGGAAAAACCACCTAGGACTGGCAACCCAAAACAATTTTCACTCTTCTAAAGTGAGCTCGGTGAAGAGCCAACCTTGTTAAAGGTTACAAACACACTGTTAGGTGTGACCTTATTAGAGGATTTAAGACTAATAGTTAAATTTTGATTAGAATTCACTATGGGGTCAATAAAATAACAATGTACATTCCTTGAATGACATAGGGGCATAACATAAGATGGTTAAGTCCACTTGTTTAGGAGATTTTATGTATCAATGGTTAAACTAAAATAGTAGTTGATCTGATTAAAATAAAACTCAATTTGTAGATGTTCAGATCTATTCTAAGCCAATACAAATCCTCTGATCAATATTTCAATTCACTTCCTTAACTTACTTTCACTCGATAATAGCTCTCTGACACTCGGTAATGTTCTACAATTCGGTTCTTCTTCAACCAATCTGATCAGGCATGCATGAAACTGTATTCATGCAAAATCTCTAAAGTCTTCTTTCTTCTAGCATGTTTCAATAAAGAAACTCATAGCTCTTATATAGACAGAGAAATCATTTTCATATCAACCATCAGATTTTTTCGCTTATTCTTCTTCATTGATTTTGCCTCTTAAACCTTCCTCGATAGTTGTGTCAATAACACATTTCATTTCCATCCTTTAGATCTTCTCTGAATTGTGTCAGCTATGGATCTCATAACAAACTTTATCCTCAATCCCAAAATCATAACAATTTCCAGCTCATTATTTTCTGTCGACTAAACTAACCACTTAATACTTTCATCCATACTCAGTTAAAAAACAAATGCGTCAGTGAATACAAGCTCGGTTAATACTGTCACTTGATATATATTACACTGGCTCGATGTATACCGAAGTCTTCATTTACTGACCACATTGTCTTGTATAATTTTGCTTCCTTCTTCATAAAAGATTAATGCAACATAATCAAGTCAACAATATGAGATCATAGAATCATCAATAAGTTACCCAAAGTATTCCTTATCCTCATCTGTCATATCCATCTTTCTCCATGTAGATATCTTAGTTCTTCATCTTTTCTCTCTTTTTATAGATGTTTAGATGTTTGTAACTTACATGATAAGTACTGTCAAAACTAGTTGACATCAATGGAAACATAATGACTAATTTAATTATCTTACATATCATTTTTGTAACTCAGTGATCTGTAATCACTGATCTTCAAGTAATTCAGGTATCCAATCAGTTGTAGTTCATTAATCAGATGGTCTTTAAAAATTGACAAACAATCAATTGAGCTTTGAAAAATATTCGGTCACATCATCTTTTCCTTTGGCAACCAATTGGAAATGAACACCTCAACAACATCTGGCAATGGACCCATCTTAACCTTAGCAAGCTTCCCTTAACTCTAAGTCATTCAGAGATTATGTGACCTAAGGCTTTCTCTTAGTCATTGAAATTTTATCTTAACCCAAGCTCAGTCTAGAGATCATGCAAACAAAGAATTCATGTGATTGAATAATCTTTTCTTGACCTATGGTTTCATCTAGTGAACTAGCACTCACCGTTAGATTTTGACTACATTAATGGTCCATACTGATTCTCAAAAACCTTTACCTTAACCCAAACTTGACCTGGCAAACACGTGACTGAAAGAACTCATGATCATTGGATTCTGGCACTAACCCTAGTTCCGTCGGGAGAATGCATGACCAAGGAAATTCTCATAATCGCTGAATATTTTCTTGACTCATGGTTACATTCAGAGAATATGTGACCATCGCCTAATCTTATCTGCATCGACAACTCATATTTAAATGTCAAGTCTTATTTTTAACCCATGCTTGATTTGGTGATTCAATGACTAAGGCCATCTCCAATTCATTGAAGGTTATCCTTGACCAGGGTTAGACCACGAGAATGAGCGACAAGGAAAATCTCATGATCGCTGAGTAAATGCATTAACCCTGGTTAAATCATGAGAACACATGCCATCCATTGATCTTACCCTTCATCTTTGGTTCTTGTTCATCACTCAAAGCCTTTTTTTAACTCAACTTGGATCTAGAGATTAAGCAACTGAGGATTTATCATGATCGCTTAATATTTAATGTAACCCATGTCTAGATCAGAGATCACATGACTTAAGGCATTCTATGGATCACTAGATCCTTTCTTAACCCTGAGTTAGATCTTGAGAATAAGCACCAGCCATTGATCCTAATATGAATCAATGGTTACCGCTCATTAGTCAAATGTTTGAAGACTTAGCTACTTTATCACGAGATCAGGAGATAACCATGTCATTGGATCATTGAATGTTAGGAACATAACCACCAAGATTAGGAGAATACGAGAACACTCAGTCGCTGAATTGTTGAATCTACAACTTAACAACCACGTCCAGACTTGATACTAACCCTGACTTAACCTAGGCCATCTAGAGATCATGCAACCAAAGAAAGTCTCATAATCTCATAAAACTTATCTTAACTAGGGTTACATTCAAAGAACATGTGAATGCTTCTTTTGTTGGATCATTGGATTCCTGGCTCAACTCAAGTTTGATTTGGAGAATATGGGCCAGCCGTCGATCAAGATCAACATCAATGATTCTTGCCTATTCACTGAATGTTAAGTGCCTTAGCTATTTCATTTGGAGATTTGGCAACTGAAGGAAAATAAAACCGCTCACTGAATCACTTGATGCCAAAGCACTAACCAATAATATCAAGAGATTAAGAGAACACCTTAGTCGCTAGATTGCTAAATGAATATTTCACTGCCTAGATCTAGAGAATATGAAAACAAAGGAAAATAAAGCAATGTGCACAAACAAGACTTAAGTAGCCTGAAAAAGGTAATGAAGAAATAAATCTGGCTAGGGTTTTGGACTTAGAAAATTTTTATGAAACCCTTGGACATGGATAAACCCTATTTCTTAGACCTTCAAACTGTAATATCTCACTAGTTTATGCATTTAAGAACATGCGATATTGACTGAAACTTGCACACACCTTAAACTATCCTTGACTAAGCTCGCAAGCCATACAACATCCTTATTTATCTTTTTTGATCAAAACTAAGTGCAACAGGACATTGCAACTTTCTTAGGGTTTTGCAAGAATAGACCATTTTTATTAGATTTTTGGAAATGATAGGAAAATAGGCTAACAGAAGAAACCGAGGAACAATTGCAAATCGATAATAGTGAACATGATGAGAGTCAGAAAAATAACTACAAGAAGCACCAGTGAAGGAAACAAAAGGAAAAAGGAAATAGGTCAAAAGCCCCACATGAGCGAGGACAAGATCCTCTGCAGGGGTTTCCTCACCGTTAAAATGTGGAGTTTAAAAAATCACAAGGCCAACATTTATAAAGACCTACCAAAAGAAGAGAGGTACTCAAGCATCTCCTAAGCTACCTAAGAAGAGGATAAAATTAATAAGAGGTAAAGATGATATAGATTTTGATGAAGAAGAGGATAATAGTCAATTTAAGGTAGTTGTAAACAAGGGACAATCAATTGATGAGCTAGTAAAGAATATAAAAAAAATAGGAAGACTAGGTCATCCTCAAATGAATCGGTATGTACATATGTCTACCGAGGATCAGGAAAAATTGGAGGAAGTAATCATCAACATGATGATTAAGTATAAATGATTACCAGTTGAATTTTCAAGTTATATTCTAAAAGAGCTATATGATAAGTTATCAACAAGATGGACTTATGCCTTACATACCTAGAAGAAGATGAGGGAACGATCATTAATTTTGGCAATGCCACACCTATCTGTTATATAGATCAATGAAATAGTGAAAGAATATGATAACAAGTTTTTTAATGAGAGGAAGAGAATTGAATATTTTGCAGGGAAAAATTAAAGAGGTTGATGAAGCAAGTAAAGAGATATGGACTAAGATTTTGAAGTCCAAGGATGAAGCAAAACAAACTGCACTTGTAGTTACCCTCGAGCAAGGTGTCAAAGGAAAAGGAAAAGGAAAAGGTGTAAATTCTGATGATGATGATCTTACTACACATAGGCCAATTAAAGAGCCTATACATATATCAGACACCGAGCAGCCAAAAGATGAAACTTATGCAGAAGACTTCTATCCTACTAGCTACACTGAGGAAGAGAAATAGGATACTCCCAAAAATTTAGTCATTACTAGGAATGATGAAGTGTTAATTGAAGACATCATTGAAGCTGATCCAGATGATGAGGCAAACAAAGATGAAGATATTACTGCTAGTGTCAAGAACACCAAGGAAGACAAGACCACTAAGGAAGCTGCAATACAAATACCAGGTAACTTACCTATTTTGGTGCAAGCCATAGATATTGTTACTCAAGAGAAACCTGAGGAGAACACACCTGAGAAACATATGGAAACTAATAAAAGAGTAGGGTGAAGAAGGAAACAAGGAGTCCATCGAGCCTGAAACAAAAGAGGCAGAAGACAAAGGAATAATAACTAAAGAAAATGTAGATGATTCTATAATAGGTAGAAGATCAGAAGCCCAAGGACCTCAAATTGAGGGAATAGAAAAGGGAAAGACAAGGAGGAAAGTGTCTCCACCAAGAAACTTAAGTCCAATTCAGAGATGAAAGCTCTAGTTCCATATGGGCAATCACCTACATCAAGTAAGCAGGAGAAGAAAAAGAAGAAGAGACATGGTAAAGGTCTTGTCACCCTAGATGAAGTCATTGAGATACCTTCATGTGACACAAGAACCTTAGATCCTAAAGCTCTTAAGAGATATAGAGAATTATACACACGGAAAACAACTTAGGAGAAGAAGAGATACAATAATAAGCATAAACAACCACCAGAATAAGTGAGAGAGATATTAATGCAAGTTGTACCTAATGTTGATGTTGATGAGGAAACTCCCATTATTGACCAGCTTGCAACACTAATCGGGCACATTAGTTATCCAAATGTTGATGCTGAGAAGAGAATTGAAGAGAGAGATGAGTCTAAAATTCAATTTAAGACAACAACAAAAATCAGCCAAGTAGTGGCAATACATAAGGTGAAATTATCTAAAACCATAAACTATCACTCAATAGATAATTACCACTTTGAAGACGCTTTGCACTACCAACTCCTTCACTACAGAGATAACAAAAAAGTTGAAGAAATTAGATGATGATCTGCAAAAGAGTGTAGAAAGATTACTCACAGAACCCAATGCATTTAAGGAACACTATGCAAAATTCAAGCACATACATGGGTTAAGAAATGAGATCAGAAGACAAGAAGACAAGATAAAGGATCAGATAACTGGGCTTCAAGTAGAGTTGTTACCACACATTGAGGTGATGTTGAGGAATGTAAAGAAAGCTAAGGATCTAGTAGCCACTCCCTAGCTATAAATTGTAAATCATATATTTTACATGCATGCCCAAGTTGGTTTGGAGAAAATTACCTTAGATAGTTTGAAAGAAGAATGGAAAAACCTCTTCGCCAACTTAAAGAAAACCCATCAAATTTTTTTTGATAAGCTGGAAGTATATAAAAGTTTTGGCATTATCACCAAAAAAGGGGAAGATATGTTTACTTACAAGGGAGATGATGTATAGTTAGTATGTATACTTATTGAGGCATATAGACAGGGGCAATTTACATTTTTGAGTATACAGTTTTTGAAGTTTTGAAATTTTTTGATCTTAAGGCATACATATGTATTTTTGTCACTAATGCAAAAGGGGGAGAATGTTAGTTTATATGTTGTCATTAGTGTCACACATATAGTTGGTAAAGGAAGAAAATAGGCTAGCCGGTGAACACACTATGTATAGTAATCGAGAAGAACACAAGGTAGAATATCATAGTAACCAATCACAGTCTTGACCGAGCACTCATACAGAGCTAGATGATTACTGAGTACTGAGCACAATTATAGCTGAGCATTCATACATACCGAGCATCAGTAATTTACCGAGTGATGAATGTAGTGGATGCCAAGCAATACATGAATGACATAAAATTTTGTAATGGCACAAAACATAAGGTAAATAGTAACCAGTTTACACCGATCTAGAAAATAGTTTACAAAGATCAAGGTGAAGATTAAATATGGATGTAATCATTTAATGATTGATGATCCATATGCAATGATGTTCTAGGTTATTCATTTAGGTCGTAGATCTTAGGTTTTCTAGATGATGCCATAACCCTAATTAGGTCAAAATATTTTGATATAAGAATTATCAAGATGTCAATTTGACAAGTACCATACATAAAATAGCCACATATATAGACATCTAAAGATTGGATAGGGTTTTGAATTTAAAGTATTGATAGAGAATTCAAGGATTGAATCAATATCAGATCAGAAGGCTACCGCGCAGAATTCAAACAAGAGATCTATCACAACAAGGTTATAAAAGTTAATTACTTATTAGATCTGAAATCAAGAAAAGTAAGTTACTATATACAGATCAATTCTACTATTAATTTCTAACAATTGTGGAAATACTTAAATCTCTTAACAGAGTAGACCTAACAAGTCTTTTTTAAATCTCTTAACCAAGTCACACTTAATTGTGTCTTAAATACTTTAACTAGGTATATCCTTACATATCTTTATTGTTACTCCTAACTGGGTAAGATCATCAGAAGTGATCAAACATTGTAGCCTTAACCATAAAACTTTATTACTATAGTTAGTGAAGGTTTGTGGGTGTCATCCCCACCATAATTTTTACCTTCTAACAAGGGTTTCTGTGATACCAAAATACTTGTGTATTGTGTATAAAGTTTCATGAATGTTTACATGTTAGATTAGAAAGCATTTCATATTTTTAGTAATATTATAAATGGATGAAAAGATAACATGTCAGTCAGTTAATGAATTACATGTTATAAAGATTCATTTGAAAGTTTTTTGAGGTTACTGATTCACCCCTCCCCTCTCAGTAACTCACCTTTCCATAATCCAAACACCTCCAACACCTCTGATAGCACTCACAACTTCCTTTAATCTTGTACTATACTATGTAACATCTTCACCTTCTTTCATTCTCATAGAATCAAATTTTCCTTTCATACTTTCAAGTTTTTCCTTCTGAACATGCTGATATCCACCATATAGCAATGAAAGATTAACCCACATCTATTTTTTTGTATCACATCCTTTAAGATCATTGAACTCTAGGTCGATGAGAGCAGAAGATATCTCAATCATAACTCATGTGTGATATTTCATTTCTCTTACTTGTTCAACTGTCATAGGCCCAAATAGTGGTGGTGAATACTCATTGTCAAGATAGTATATTGTATACTCTCCAATTCCAAATATGTTTAGCCTCATCCTTCTTTTCTATGTAGAGAAGTTTTCCCTATTCAACTTTTGTACCTCCCTCTTATATATCTTTAGATCTTTTACTAAAGTCTTTTAAAATTATCCCTTTAGATTGCCTTCACTTTGATACCAATTATTGGATTATTGAGAGGGGGGTGAATTAGTAATTTTTAACTCTTTAAGCCTTAAAACTTTAACTCTGATTCAACTCAGTAAGACAAACTTTAGTAGTAATAAAAAATTAACATTTTTAATCAATAACTTTAAGTAATCAACACATAACGTGCACAATAAACATTCAACACATTTGACACTAGTATTTAACGTGGAAACCCAATTTGGGAAAATACTACTATGGGAATTGTCACCCACCAATCAAAATTCTCTTTTGAAGTATACTCGATTAAGAGTCAATCTTGTTAAAGATTAAAAAGCAAATTGTTAAATGTGACCCTGTTATGGGATTTACCTCAGATCTGTTAGGATATTCATCCTGTTAGGAGTGGCCTGGTTAAAGGTTTTTAAACACTCTTTTAAAATATCACCTCTCTTAAGGATTTACAATAATACTATTAAGTCCACTCGATTAAAATATTTTCCTACTACAAATGTTAATAGGAAATAGTATAAAACTTGATCTGTAAATCTACAACTACCTCTTGCTTAGTCAGATCCCTTATGCTCTCTTTGTCTTCACTTCATTCCTTCACTATTCAATGGCCTCAAAACTTCATCAATCTCTTCTTGTAGACTCAGATTTCCACCTTTTTCTTCTTCATTGCATCACTCGGTTACCCATCAACTCTTTAACTAGCCAACTTTTTTTCATTCAATTTCTTCCTTTATATAGACTTTTTTTTGCCTCTTAATCTCCTTGATTAGGTTTTCCTCTATTTATTCTAAACTATTAGATCATCCTCTTAAACTAATTCTATGAACTTGGCACTTGGTAAAATGTGTTATCATCTCCCTAGAACTTGAAATTTTCTTGGAACTTGTACCTTCACTTTTTTCCACTTAAATATTGACCATAGATCATCACCTTGAATTTTCCTATTCGTAGATCTCTTTAACTAAATCTTCTTCATCCTTGGAATCTTCTAGATCACTGTGGCTCTTCATTAAATGTCATTCTGATCATTATCTTTAATTTTTGTTCCATGTTCAGTGCCCTTCCTTTTCCTTCAACTAAAATTCTATTTACTTTTCTTGGTAACTAACTCTCTATGCTTGGTATCTTGGATTCCTTTCTCTTTACTAAATATTACTTTCTTTTTACTGAATGACTTCCTCCTGCTGGGTAACTAAATTGTTTCCTTTTTCCTTCAACTTTCTAACCTTTCTCACTTGTCCAATCTCCTTTACTGACTTGATATCATCAAATATAAAGTAGGAAAAAATTAAACCATTATAACCTTATCATTTTTTAATCTATATTAGCTGCCCAATTAAGTTCTTCAACTTCACTAACTTTTTCACAAATTTTCACTTCCGCTTTTTCCTTAACTCACTCAACTTATATCATACTCCGAATGGTATGGTTCTCAATATAAACTAGAAATCAATTGTTGACATCAATGAAAAATAACAACTAATCTAATCCTTCTAAAATCTTTTGTACCTTTGATCTCGATCTTCATCATCATCACCATCAGTTGGGGTTAACAATCTCCCTTAACAGGCCTGAGGCCACCAATAAAATCAAGCAATAGATTCAAGCTATTGATATTTCTATCTAGGAGGCACATTGTTCTCTCAAAATTTTAGAAGAGATAACTAGCATTGATAGGATCATCACTAAAAAGTTGCACAAAATATTCTTTACATTGCAACAATAGAGAGAAAACATCATCATCCCTCTAGGAAATCTTGAGAATTTTTGTGCAAGATGTATAACATCACTATGGGGTGAATCCACAATAGTAGGTTACACTTTACAACTATGTTTTTTATGATAATTAGTAGTTTGATGTTGAAATTACTTCTACTTGATGTACATCAAAAGGTCATCATATGTACCTTAAAATCATTCTTTTTGTTGGACTTAATAATGTCATAAAGGTCCCACTGTTATTTGAATGAGTTGTTTATATCCCATGCTATTCTAATGGTATAATAAATCACCTTGACCAACTTCAACTCCATTAAAGATGGACAAATTTTTCTTGCATCAATTCAAGTACACATTTATCTTTTGACACAAGCATTTCAACAATGGAACTCTAATAAGGACAAATGAATCACAAAGCTTCATGAACTAAATAAGAACTTTGAGACAACAAAGTCTAGTAAAACATGATATATTATTTGAAGATGTACATTATTCTTTTGGTACCTCTTTTCATTGATGTCAAAAGGGGGAGTAATAAGTAGAAACAAAATATAAATAAAATATTTCGAAAAGAATAAGAAGAAAAATAGGGTTATCCCACATAGATGGAGCTTATGGAAATTTTGCAATTTTGGAAATTCCAAAATGTTTTGGCTTGCCATCAATGACAAGGGTGGTGGTTGTAAATCTACCCTTATTTTGGTTATCATTAATGTCATCATTGTAGACACTCCAGTATAATATATCTCTCGTTATATATTTGGGACCAATTAATAGTTTAACCAATATTTTTATCACCAGTGTACACTTATCTCTACCGTGGCATTATTTTGGTCCAAACTGGTAGTGATCAGTGTAAGAAATAGATTTTGACATGTATGAATTCATCAATACATTTTGATGGTGTATTTAGAAGCTTCATATTTGGTCCCATTTAACATCAGAAGATAAAACCAACATAGAAGGATGATACACCGATGAGGGTATATATTGGATGTGACTTCAACATATGATATGTACATGATCTATTATAATATGATAAATGTATTGCAACTTCTATATGTGATCTACTATTGTATATAATGGTTTTTTGTATATATTATAGTGATTATATAGATGGATATTTGTGCTTTAATGAGAACTATATTTTGTGCATATGCAGATACATTCATAACATTTCAAAATTTTCATATCATAATATCAAGAACATTTTCTATTTTTTTAACTCGAGTAGTGAGCCCAACCGCTAGTGAGACAAACTGGCATTGTTCTACCCTTGTATTTAGTAACTAGTTACCTAATACTTGAGAGTTAACCCTCTTTATGATATTTCCCATCTTGGGTTTCCACGATAAAAATCTAGTGTTGTATCTTTTTCTTTAATTTCTTTCATTTAAAATAAGTTTAAATTATGTTATGTGGAACATTTCTTAAATATTTTAAATTTTCTAAGGTATACTAATTCACTCCTCCCCTCTCAATAAATAATATGTTCAACAATAGGGAGTTAATTGAGAGTAGAAATAGAACAAACTTTAGGAGAGGGACAATCATAACCCACTAAAAATTTATTAAAGGGACGGTCCTTGAAATGAATAGAAGGTAAAATGTCATGAAGGGAATTATCAATCATACTAACCTCTTCTACCTCAATAATATCATATTTAAATAATTTATTCTCGGGGAGGAGGCACATATTAAAAGAAGAGTTAGCATCAATCGTCAATATGTCCCTCCAAAGAGAGAGATCATTGAGAGAAAGGTTAAAATTATCTTCTTGCTCAAATATTTCCTCATTAGCTAGATAATAATCATGAGATGGCTTTGGTGATATAAGAGAATCCAAATAAACATCACATGTATTAAATTTATTCATTTTAGTGCTAATATAGGAAAAGTGATGTAGAGGGAAGGTGGCTATTGGGAAATTGATACCATATTTCACAATAGGAGGTTATATCAAAATTTAATCATGAACCTACCACAAAGGACATTAACAAGTCATACTACATGCAGCGGGTGACCCCACAATAGCGGGTTACACTTTTTTAGACATGCCGATTTTTGCTGAAATGACACATTTTTAATAAAATATGATTATTTAAGCCTTGAGAGGTTCAATTTGAAGGAATTAATTAGAAATGGTTAGCTCAAAGCCTCTTAGATAAAAAAATCAGTGATATAACATATATACTCCTCATTCATACCTACAATGGAGTCTCCTTCGCACATATTAAAATGCTGATAAAAAATCACTTCGACTTTCTCTTTTGGCAGATCAAATGAATCCATTCAAAAAACCTATCTATGTAGTAAGGTAATACTGAGAAAACTCTTTCCAATTATTATAATGTTAATATATATTAAGTTTATTATGACTTTGTATTTTTAGTTTTACTAAACATAGATATTTCACCGTATCTCCACCTCTATGTTTGATGCTTATGGAAAAATAGTAAATGAGAGAAAAAAAATTCTAAAAAATATCTATGCCCTAGGTATTGAAGTTATCTTTTTATAAAAATAAAATTAAAAAAAATTGGACAAATACACAAAAAGTTATAAGCTATGTAGTCAAGGTATGTCAAAATTACGGCTCAATCAACTTCAAATGTTAATAAAATATGAAATAATCATGATAATGTCATAAAACCAATTTCATGCCCTCCATATGGATGTTAAAAAACTAAATTTGAAAGAATCATATTGATATCTATTTTAGGAAATTTTTTATGCTCTACGAAAACAATGTAACTCTTTGAAAATGACGTTTTTAGCAACATACCAATTTTTGTGGGAGAAAGAAAAAACTAATCAAATCAATTCAAAAATAAAAATAAAAATTATATTTATAATCTAGATAGAAAATCCTAAAATACTCTAATTTACTTCATCTTCTGATTCTTAACAGTTTAACGACAATATGCATTCGAATCTAAAAGTTTTATTCAAAATTTAGAGTACAATGTCCATTCAGGCAAAAAAGTGTAACCCACTATTGTGGGTTCACCCATGCCCAATTAGGCCTACTTGCTAGTACCACTCCTAAAAGACAATTATATGCATAAATTTTAACATAGAGGTCATAACCCAAATATAAGAAATTTTTTAATACTCTTTTCACCCTTTAACAATGTATATAATTTATAGGTATGGTTGTTTAAGATAATATGTTTGAATACTTGACTGATAATATGAAACTAGGCCTTAAAGAGAGCACCAAATCATGTATTTTGGTCAAAATATTTTATGTAGAAGAAAAATAGAGGATCCAAGACCACTTTTAGATAACCATTTGGGATTTATACAATATATATATCAAAATCATAGGAGGTGGGAAATTGAAAAAAATAGATGGCTCTGCAACTAGGTGATTACTGACGTCCTCGGCCCTCAGTCTGATTGACCAGCATTCAATGTGCCCCCTTCATTTTTCATCTACCCTTGCATATGGAAACTCATTCTCCTGGACCAGAGCCGACATTGCAAGGAAAGTCATTCAAGAAAGTGCTCAGAGAAGAATCAGTTATCCCATCGGATGCCAAGTTTGTGATCGATGGGGACCAACCTGCTAAAGGAGATGATGGAGCTGACACTAGAGGTGAGGGTTCTAAGCCTTCTAATGTTTTTATTATCAAACTGAATGAACAGATGTCCTTAGTTATTGAAAAGGAAAAAGATTCTCTTAGAAGCTCTGTTGTTTTTCTTGCTGCACAAGACCTAAATAAGCTTTTGTCTAGACATTTTATTAATGATTGGTTGCACAACATTTGGGGTAAGAAATTTGGTTATCATTTCTCCTTTCTATGGATGATCCAAAAAGGGCTTTTCCTTATCTTCCTCAAGAACCCTAGCTCCCAAAAGGACATTATTGCTAGACAATTCTGGCAAATTGGCTCTGCCAACTTTAGGGCCCTCCCCTGGTCGCCTGATGTAGCATATAATGAAGTCTTGGCTCTTTCAAGCCCACACTGGATAACCCTAGGTAGCATTCCACCTTTTTTGTGGAATATGATTCCTCAAGCCATGGAAGCCTTCGGCTCGGTACTCCAAGTTGATAAAACTAATATTCTCCTTCCTCACACTGATGCTAGAATTCTAATTACTATCAACCTGGGAATCAATCTCCCTGGGGGAATTCATTTTGACCTTGGAAACCGATCCCATTTTTGCCCTATCTCCTTTTTAGGAGGACTTAACTCATGTTTCCTGTACAGAAGGGAAGGCCACTAGAGATATGACTGTCCCCTATTGTTGAAAAAGAACCCTAATCCAAGATCCAAAGGTGGTAAAAATATTGAATCTAAGAATAAAAAAGGTAGGAACAATGAATCTATTGCTAAATTGAACCCCAGTAAGAACCTTGTAGTTGACATTCCCAAGACTTCTGAAGTCCTTGCAGAATCCCTAGATTCTCTTAAGAAAGCCTTTTATGTTGAAAGTGGCCATAAGACCCCCACTGATACCTGTTTCAAAGATGTGATCAAACTACCTGTCATAGAAAACTTGGACTTTGGCTTGAAACCAAAGGAATCAGGCTCAAAATCATGTAAACCTAATGCCCAACAAATTATTCTCAATAAAATCAAGAGGATTGCAACCCTTAGGAGAAGAGATCCTAATTATTTAGATAAAGGCATCGGTGAGCTATCACCCAAGAAGTTTGTAGAGAAGCCCCAAGAGAATTTCCCTTCTGGTGCTTTGGATGCCATCAGAGAGGCATATGATAAGGAAGAGAGACTAAAAAATTTATCCCTCAAAGTGACTCCAGCCCCCCCGGTCCTAGATTTAGCCCCCCGAAAGTCACCCCTCTCACATAAGGAGAATATATATGGTCTCAATACCCATCCTGCTCCCATCCCCTATGTCTCGGTGGAAGGCTTGGAGGAAGGTGATGTTGTAGGAATGGAACTTTTCGTATTTGAATCAGGGCAAGAGGAGCCCCTAGACTTTACCTTCAAAGCCAAGAAGAAGATCAGGAAACCTCTTTCCAAGGAGGCTGATCTTGAGGTCAAGGCTGGTCTAGGAGCGTCCTCCCCGGCCAAGAAGAAGAGAGGTAGACCTCCCAACCATGCTTCCAGTATCAAACCCTCAAAGATCCAAAAGAGGTCCCTCCCAAATTTTTTTAAGAGCTTCCAATCTCCTATGGAACAAGATTCCTAGTTTGGACATGGAGTTTAAGCTAGAAAATTGGAATGTGAGGGGCCTTGAATCCCCTGATAGAAAGTATGTGGTTAAAAGATTCATCAGGATGCAGAAAGGATTTGATTTCTTTCTATTGCAAGAGATTAAAGCAGTTGGATTCTTCCTAGAGGTTTCCTTAAGGTGCATTTGGCCTGAAGCTAGGAGTGTATTCACCCATCACCTGAGAGGTAAAGGGGGCAGTGCCATCCTCATCCACCCTAGATGGGCTAACAAAATCTCTAAATGGGGATGTTACCCATGTAATAGAGTTGTTTGGGTGAGCTGTAGGGATGGTAATTCAGAGTTTGGGCTTTGTTCAGTGTATGCCCCAAATGACCACAATGATAGGATCCAACTTTGGGATTGGATGTGCCAGTTGAAAGATATACCATGGGTTGTTGCAAGGGATTTCAACATGGTTGAATCCCCTCAAGATAAGGGAGGAGGTTCTAGGATGGAATGTAAAGGCAATGAAAATTTCTTCTGGTCCAAGATGATTAGTAAGCTTAGACTATTTGACTCACTAGCAGGTCAGAATAAATAACATAAGAGTAGCTTGCATACCTGGTCCAACTACCAAAAGGGCAATAGGAGAATCTACTGTAGGTTGGATATGATCAATGCAAATAAGGATTTTTTTAGCTTTAGGAAAGAGGCAGGTGGTGAATGCATTAAGGTGGTACCATAT
Organism: Chamaecyparis obtusa; assembly: GCA_027943335.1. Lineage (NCBI taxonomy): Eukaryota > Viridiplantae > Streptophyta > Pinopsida > Cupressales > Cupressaceae > Chamaecyparis > Chamaecyparis obtusa. The sequence continues at coordinate 18,490 of BSBK01008401.1, read as the reverse complement.
TCCCTCTCAGATCATCACCCTATAGTCACTTCGTTGTTTCAACTAGGGATTTTCTCATCCCCTAGGAAGGGTAAACAATCTTTTGCCCTTAACACTTCATTGCTGAAAAATGAAGATACAAGAGATGCCATTCTCCTAATCAGGTGGTTCGACTTTGGTGTGGCTAAGAAGTAGAGCGTCATAGATTGTTGGAACCAGTGTACCAATAGTTGGAAAACAATGTTCCAAGTGGTTGGAAGGAAATGGGCTAAGGATTCTAGAAGAGCTGAAATAGAGTTGCAGAGGAAACTTTGCCAAGTAGAGTTGAGGAGTCAAGAAAACCCTACAGATGAAGATGCAACCAATTGCCTAGCCTAGAATAGAGACTCACTCAGGAAGCTGCAAAAATATAAAATCAATGGAGCTAATGTTAGGTCCAGATCCAATTGGATCAAGGAAGAGGACAGAGGGCCCAAGTTATTTTTCCATCTGCTAAAAGCTGAGGCTAAGAACAATATTAGCTACATCTGTCAAGAAGGGGCTAACCTCTCTTCTCAAGAGGACATCCTCCAAGCTTTTGTAGGATACTATTCCAACCTTTTCACCTTAGAGGATTCAGGAGAAAAGATGAGAGATATGAGGAATAGGATCAAAAGCATTATTCCTCCCTCTCTCAAGCTAGAAGATGCAGTTACCCTAAGTAGACCCCTATTTTTTGAAGAGATAGTTGATGACATTGGACATATGAGTAATGACAAAGCCCTAGGGCCTGAAAGACTTCCTATTGAGTTCTACAAAAGCAACATAGACTCGATCGCCCATGACCTTTTAATGGTCTACAATGAGGCTATCTTGACTGGCTCCCTAGGAACAAGAATAAATAATGGATGCATTAAGCTTATCCCAAAGGAGGGGGACATAACCCTGATTAAGAACTGGAGGCCCATAACCTTGTTGAATGTGTCATACAAAATTTTGGCCAAAGTCCTGGCTAGAAGGCTGGTTGATATCTATGAGATCGATTTGGGATCACAAAGCAACTCAGATCAGCCAAGAAGGCAAGCAGACAACCAAGAAAGCAAGCAATAGCGATTTTGACAGATGTGAGATCGATTTGGGATCACATGCAGTCAAAGAATAAAATAGCCAAGAAGGCAAGCAAGTAGCCAAGAAGGCAAGAAGATGGTGATCTGACTCCAAAGAATGAAGTACAGAGAGATAGCAAATCCTGCATGGTCAGCCTGGTAGCAACAGTACTGAACACTTAGGAAAGAGATAGCTAATAAGATATGATGTGTCTGCCCCCTCGGGATCGAAAGCGAAATCAAGTAGAGGGAATGCAGAAGCAAGAGCAACATGATCAAATCACTAGAAATCATAATCGAAGAAAGAGAACAGGATAACCATCAAGCAATGAAGATATGCCCCACACATGGGACACGGGGCACGAACCTATCGGTCCCTCAACCCGGAAAGACCACGGAGGGGGATTTGAACTTGGGATTTGAAAGTGAATGAAAGACTAGAAGTTTGAAAGAGATGGGGATAAAGAGGTGAAGAATGCCCCAGCAAAGATCAAAGGATCAGGCCTCAAAAGGTCAGCCAACTGTGCGGAAAAAGGAGAAAGGGTCAAGGTGAATGTGGATTTCAGTTTGGATCCCGAAATGAAAGGAAAATGATGTGATATGAAAGACAAGAAGCGAAAGACATGATCAGGAAGAAGCAAAAGGTGAGCGCAGCTGATTAACAAGTCCATGAAAAATGAAAGGAGAGCTCTCTCCATATGCAAGATGCAAAACTAAACTAACATGAACCTAAGAAATGCAAGCTACATGAAAAGTGGTTTACTTGCAAGGTTACAAAGCCAATAGACATCTAATATTCATCATCGAGCGTTATTGGTAGCGTCGCAAGATCATACAATACACACTAGCATAACTATGTGGATCTGAATATGATCTTTATCAGATAGGAATGTGGAAATCTCACCTAGGCATCAAAGACATGTAGGTCAAGATGACTAGCACAGTGAGATTACCTAAGTTTAATATAGCAAGATTATACTCGCATCGAGACACAAGGAAAGTCAAGATGGCTACAAGTATGCACTTGCACAACAGTCAAGGATAATACCTTGTAGGTCCATAGTGTCAAGTAAGACCAGCATAAATGCTCATGCCAGTGAGGACCAACAAAATATATCCACAAGCAGAAAAAGCAATAAAACATGTTCTCATTCCCTCGGTCTTCTAGCTATGCATCATCGAAAATGATCATAGGGGGAGAAAACTCAGCAAAGAAAGCATCATAGACAGCACACAAAGAAAATAAAGCCAAGCAAGTTTCAGCGAGTCAAGTGCGTGTGTGTAGGTCATAGAGTCAAGCTTTGAGTATTGCATCTGCCAGTGAGAAATATTGCATCATCTAGACTACGGGTAGGACATCTGATAAGTGTTAAGAAACACTCGACGCTAGGGTAGTGTTGAAAAACACAGTTGGGGTGGTGTTGAAAAACACCATTGGAACCAAGTTGCCCAAGAAACCCAGACGCACAAAGAGACCCAAGATAAGCTTAAAGCAACATATGCCCCCTAGACTAAGACAAGAATCAATTCCAGGCTAGGAGAGGCAAAGCGAGAAGTGGAGCGAAAGAGCAATCCACGCAAGACTGATAGACATAGGTGCAGAGGGTCTCAAGCAGCGCCTGTTTCCAGGTTTTCACCACTTGATAGATTTTTTCAGGACTTTTTATAATTTTTTTGTATTTTTTCAGGACTTTATATGCTTTTTAGGTTTTCTTCAGCATCATATAGGAGGTTTTCTCAACACTTATCAGATTTCCTACCCACAGTCTAGATGATGCAATATTTCTCATTTGCAGATGCAATACTCAAAGTTTGACTCTATGACCTACACACACGCACTTGACTTGCTGAGATTTGTTTGAATTTATTTCTTTGCATGCTGTCTATGATCATTTCTTTGTTGAGTGGTCTCTCCCTGAGAAGTTTTCGATGATGCATAGCTAGAAGACTGAGGGTATGAGAACATGTTTTATTGCTTTTTTTGCTTGTGGGTATATTTTGTTGGTCCTCACTGTCATGAGCATTTATGCTGGTCTTACTTGACATTATGGATTGACAGGGTATTATCCTTGACTATTTTTGTGCAAGTGCATACTTGTAGCCATCTTGACTTTCCTTGTGTCTCGATGCGAGTATAATCTTGCTATATTAAACTTAGGTAATCTCACTGTGCTAGTCATCTTGACCTACATGTCTTTGATGCCTAGGTGAGATTTCCACATTTCTATCTGATATAGATCATATTCAGATCCACATAGTTATGCTAGTGTGTATTGTATGATCTTGCGATGCTACCAATAACGCTCGATGATGAATATTAGATGTCTATTAGCATTGTAACCTTGCAAGTAAACCACTTTTCATGTAGCTTGCATTCTTAAGTTCATGTTAGTTTAGTTTTGCATCTTGCATATGGAGAGAGCTCCCTTCTTTTCATCTTACGTGGACTTGTTAATCAATTGCGCTCACCTTTCGCTTCTTCTTGATCATGTCTTTCACTTCTTGTCTTTCATATTACATCATTTTCCTTTCATTTCGGGATCAAAACCGAAATCTGAGTTCACCTTGATCATCCAAATCACCTTTTCCCCCTCTTTCACGCAGTTGGCTAACCTTTTGAGGCCTGATCCTTTGATCTTTGCTGGGGCATTCTTCACCTCTTTATCCCCATCTCTTTCAAACTTCTAGTCTTTAATTCACTTTCAAATCCCAAGTTCAAATCCCCCTCCGTGGTCTTTCCGGGTTGAGGGACCGATAGGTTCGTGCCCCGTGTCCCATGTGTGGGGCATATCTTCATTGCTTGATGGTTATCCTATTCTCTTTCTTCGATTATGATTTCTAGTGATTTGATCATGTTGCTCTTGCTTCTGCATTCCCTCTACTTGATTTCGCTTTCGATCCCGAGGGGGCAGACACATCATATCTTATTAGCTATCTCTTTCCTAAGTGTTCAGTACTGTCGCTACCAGGCTGACCATGCAGGATTTGCTATCTCTCTGTACTTCATTCTTTGGAGTCAGATCACCATCTTCTTGCCTTCTTGGCTACTTGCTTGCCTTCTTGGCTATTTTATTCTTTGACTGCATGTGATCCCAAATCGATCTCACATCTGTCAAAATCGCTATTGCTTGCTTTCTTGGCTATCTCTTGCTTTCTTGGCTGATCTGAGTTGCTTTGTGATCCCAAATCGATCTCACATTTCAACTTCATTCTTTGACTACATGTGTTCCCAGATCGATCACACATTAGTCAAAGAGGGGCAAATGTATACACCTAAAAATGGTCACCTAGACTATTAGCCCCTTTTGCTAAATCATCAATTGCTTATTCTTGATCAAATCCTAGCTCTATCATTTATTCGATTATTTTCTATGGGCTAACCATCTTATCCTAAGTCTTTATTTATTAAAAGGAATATTTCCTCCCCTTTTAATAAATAAAAAGCCCCCACTTTTCCTCTTATCCTAAGTTGCACAAATAAAGCATTATTCTTATTTTATAAAAAAGGGAAAAAGCACTTTTTGTCTCATATGGACACAAAAGTCAACTCTTATTTTCCTATTGGAGGATACTTGTGCACATGGATTTCTCCTCTTTCAAGCTCCATCGTTGATTAAATCTTTTGCCTCTTAATCTCCATGGTCCATTTCTCCTCATTTCCTATAAAAGAAGAGCTCTCTTCTTCATTCTAGATCCCCAATTTTTATGCTATTGTTATGCTACAGGTTTTCTAGGTCATCTTGGAGCTTTTGGAGACATTCTTGCATCTAGGGTTTGAAGATTTGGAGCATTGTTGGCATTCATCTTGGATCTTCATCAACACTCTATCTTCTTGTCTTCATTCTTGCATCATGGCTTTCTTGCTTCATAGTTAGATTTCATTTCTTGCATAGTAGCTTCATTTTCATGGCATTCTTAGCTTAGATTTCCTTTATGCTTTAGATTAATTCATCTAGTTTAACTAGGAGGCTTTGTAATACTTGCATCTTTCATTTCCATAGTTTAGCTTGCATTTCCATTCTTAATCTAGTTGCATTGCATTTTCATTCTTGATTCTTGAGGATATTGGCATTCTTGCCCTTGTCTTCATTGAATCTCCCATTGCATGGTTTACTAGCAAGGTTATTGGCTAAATAGCTCTAGCTGAGAGCATTCTTAAAAACCCTTGCACTCCATGCCTAGGGAGCTATGGATCGATTTGTGAGGCCTCATTCTTGAGTTTCCTTGCATGTAATGATCCATAGAAGTGTGACACATTTATAGCACACATTTTTGGCGCCCACCGTGGGGCAGAGTAGATAGACTTTGTCCTTTAAATTCTGCATTTTCGTCTTTTTTCATCAATTTTTCGGCAAGTTTTTAGCGCAATTTTTGTTCTCTAGTTTTTTGGCTCAGAATATCGCGCGATACTTCTCAGGTATATCGTGCGATATACCTTACTATACGCGTGCGATACTTCGCGCCTGAGAAGAATCGCACGGTAGTATTGAGGTATATCGCCTGGTCTCGGGCGAAGTATCGCCTGGTGTTGGGCGAAATATCGCGCGGACTGAAAAGTATCGCCTGGTGTCGGGCGAAGTATCGCGCGATACTGTGTCTGAACCTGGCAGTGAGCTATTTTTAGGCTATTTTATCTATCTCGCAAGTTTCGGGTTGTTAGCTATCTTTTTGAAATTTTCTGAAATTTCCAGCGTTTTCAAATCCGTGCCACTCTGGAAAATGGGTGCCTATTTTTTTTGAAATTTTGCAAATGGTATCAAAAGTTTAAGTGTGATATATTGTTGGAAAGGTCTTTCCGAGCCCAATCCAACCATGATGGTTTCATTTTCAGATTTTATCATTTGATCAAGTATTTTTGCAGATTATCAGATTTTTCATGTGCTAACCATTGTGGGTCTAACAAGTTGTGGTTGTAGGTGCACTTGCTTGAGATATTTTGCCAAAAGAACGCATGTCAAAGAGGGCTACTAATGGTTTTTGTAGGGCTGCCCTAAGCATAAAAACTAAATCAAGTGCTTGTTTAATTGCTTTTTTTTATTAAGTGTGGCATATACTAGTTGTTTCATTTCATAGGCACTTAATACTTTGTGAAAGGAATCTTGGGGTGGTAGGAGAAGTATGCTCTTCACCTTTAGGTGAATCAGAAAATCTTGACCCATCTTGAGGTTTTGGAAGCAAAGGGGTAATTGGATCTTGCTTGGTGTGTTTGGGAGAAGTTTTTGAGATAGGGGAGTATGCTCTTCACCCTTGTGGTGAATCAAAAACCTTGAACCTCAAAAATCATCCATTCTTTGTTTAGCTTAGGATCCTTTAGCGGGCCTGCTCTTGAGAAATCAAGAGGAACGACCCAAGTGGGGACAACCTTGTCATCATTTTCCTTGGTGGCGAGTGATTCCAACTCACTATAATCTCAAGGCTATCGAGGACACAAAACCTTGGTAGACATAGTACTTATCTTCGCTTGATGTGAGTAACTTGTGGGATTGTGACCATGAGGAAAGCATTAAGCAAGAATGCTTAAGGTACTCTTGAGGCCGCGAGGTCCTAGTCCTTTATGAGGAGCAAGAGGGGTGCTATGAACGGAAATCCTTACTATGAACCATTAGATAGAGGCCACCTTCTTTTAGCCGCTTAGCTTCTTGGTGCAAGGATTGATCCAAGTGGACTTACCCGGATCACCCCAAGACACTCACCATATGTGTTCCTTTGGTTGTGTTTTTGACACTTCCATGACAATGCCAATATCTCTTGTGGGCAACCACTTGGTGTGAGGCAAGGGAGCATCAAGTTGTGAGCCACGTTGCTAAGTAATGAGCCTTGTCCTTCTAGGTAGTAATTGCTTGAATTGTCTTCGATTGTGCTATGCCCGTGTAAACGTTCTCAACATTCAAACAAATGGTAGCATTCATAAGGTTCTCTATTTTGATATCACAAGTGCTTGTCTTGACAAGGTTGCTTTTGCCCTTGTTTCAAGTGTTCTATGACATGTTTGATCACCTACTGTTTGCAAACTTGTCTTTTATCTGCTGTTACTACTTGTCAAACTGAAAAATTGCACTATCCAATCTTTGAACTTGATCAAAACACTTCAAAACTGAGATTTTTATGTTCATTGGTCAAGAGTCACACTGTTTGCCTGGGAACTATCACACAAAGTTATTTTGCTATCTCACTACTGCTTGCAATCTGAAGTTGATTTGTGTCACTTCCAGTCATCCTTGGTCAGTCCAGGTCAGATCTTAGAGGTTATTACATGTTTCTCAATATTCAAATGGACTTCAATGGTATCAATTTGCACAAAATGACTCTTGGTCTTCTTTTTTCCACATCTCCCATATCTTCCTAGTCTTCCATTTCTCTTCTTCCTTCATGCTTCTTTCTCTTCTTCCTAACCTCTTCATGTCTTCTTGATCCTTTTCCTCTTATTATCTAGTCTGCCTTCTTCTATTTCATCTCTTCTATTCATTTCTTTCATGCTTGATTCCTCCTCTTCTAGAATCATGAATTTCAATTATCTTGCTATAGAACCTCTCTTGAGAAGGGATGATCTCGAACTTATTGCTCAATTCGAACAGTATTATTTTTCTAAGCATCCCGCAAGTCATCAACTTAAGACAAGAGTAAACAAAAAGATGTTTGAGTCTGACGCCTTTGCTAGGATTATAGACATGATTCTCTCACAATCTCCTTCTTCCAAACACTCTTTTTCTTCTAGGTCTTCTCATCATTCTTCATCTTCCACATCCTACCATGCCTTTTCCAAACATCATTATCCTTCTTCATCTTACCATGACTCTTCTCAACATCATTCAAATTCTTCCTTAGCTAAGTTTTCTTCTTCCACTATGTCTTCATTTTCTCCTTCTTTAAGATCTTGTTCTTCTACTTCCCCCAAGAGTCTTGCTTTTCTTCATGAGCCATACCATAATGAGCAACATGACAATCCTTGTAATACCTTTGATGACTATGATGATGGACAATGTAGTGATACTTATGACACCTCTACTCCTCAGAGTCCTCGCAGACTCATGCTTACTGAAAATGGGTCATCCTATTGGATAGATTGTGATGGTGATCCATATGATTTTGATTTTGAAAGAGAGTTTAGTGATGTTTGTAGACAATACCTTGATGATAATCCATCTACTACTGCTGAGGACTATAAAATACAACGTGCTGATTATAAACATTACTACTATGAGCATTTCTTCTCTAAGAATTCCACTGCTAAAAATCAAAATTGTACTTCTGAGCAAGATCATATTAATGTTGAACCTTTGTCTTGTGATGGTCCCCTTCCATCCCCTACTTCCTCCAATACTCATACATCTCCTAAAGCTTCTGAGTCTTCCAAATCTTTCACAAATCCTTCACCCAACAAAGATCCTAATGCTTTTCATGCAGTTCCCTATAGTTATCCTCAAGAGCTACCTCTTCAAGAAACTCAAGCTAACCTTCACTTGGCTGAAAATAATTTCAATAATGCTAAACCTAAAGAGCCTAAGCCTTTATGCACTACAATGCCTACTTCAGCTAGTCCTTCACTATCTATTCCAAAGTCTTCCATACAATTTCAAAATGCTTCCTTGTCCTTAGAAGTGGCTTCATGTCAAGAGGACTCTAAAAATGATACAGAAAAGAATATAAAGAAAGATCAAGATCAAGAACCATCCATGTCATCCAATTATTTTCATGATGTCTCTGATCCATTTCATGGTTCTTTTGATCCTCTATGCTCTTCTACATTCATTCCACCATGTCTTAAGTCTTCTCCTAAGCAAGATCAAGCTACCACTTGCACTATTGAGCTTGTTGATAATCAAAATAACCTTACTACGCTTGCACTTTCCAAAGATGATACTTCCATTAAGGTTATTAAAAATGGTGCCGTTACTTCTGATGTTAAGCTTATTGAAAATCAAGAGAAAAATTCTACGCTTATGCTATCCAAAGATCCTTGTCAAGATCAAAGTCTTCCATCTTCTTGTTCTACCACTCCATGTTCGCTTCCATTTTCTACTCTTCCTAAGTCTTTGCAAGCTTTGAACGATTCTATCAATGAATTTGCTCCTATTAAAGATGTTCATGATCCTATTGCAAATCCTAATGCTCACTCTAAAGATGCTGATGTCCTTGGTTGTCATATAGATGCTGATGAAATTATTGATTATCCTTTTGCATCCTCCACTTCCATCCTTGGACCTCTTCCACTGCTAAAGGCTTCACGCCTTCCTTCCATCTTGGGTCCTTATGTCCCTTCACTTTCCCCTCCTAACTCTCCTAATTCATCATCCATTTTGGGTCCTTACATCCCTCCATCTCCTATCTTTCATCAAGATCAACATAGATGCATACCCTTGAATCCTTTTCATCCACTCACCCATCTAAACCAGTCATATCTTCCTCCTTCTTCCACAAGTCCCAAGTCTTTTGGAAGTAACTTGAATGTTCAATACCAGAAAAAGAAGCAATACAAGAATCCATCAAAAAAAGATCACCATGTCTCCTCTAATCGACATGGGCACATAAAGTCAAAAGAGATATCTAAGAAGAAAACTACAAGACAAGTATGGGTTCCAAAATCCATCATTACAGATATTCTCTCTAAATCATCAAAAAAAAAATAAAAAGCCTAAGGCTATATGGATTCCAAAATCTCTCTTGAAAGAGTCTTATGTTGAACAAAAAGTGAAGTTGACATTCAAGCTTCCAAAGGCTTCCACTTCATCTTCTTCCAAAAATGATCTTTCATTCCATGTGCCTGAACCGCAACCTCTGCTAAACATTCATCATATTCCTTCACGTATTCCTTTATTCATATTTCCTCCATCCTCTCGCCACCCTTCAAGGTGTGTGTCGATGTTGATCTTGCCTTCCTTCCCATCTATCCTTTCACAATCTTTCCATTCATTATCCTTCTACCTTCTATCCTTTTTCCTCATTTGCCTATTCCTCATATCTTCCAACCTCACTCGCTTTACATAAAGCCTTATCCTCCATTTTTCTCTTCCATCTTCCTTTCCCTATCAGCATTTTTGAGCATATCATTTTGAATCCTTGGCATGTCAGGGTTTATCCTTTCAAGGAGTACTATCTAAAAAGCTTGCCTTCTTCCAAAAAAAAAAAAAAAAAAAAAAAAAAGAATGAAAAAAATTGAAAATGTGCCATGGTGAAAACCTGGAAACAGGCACCTTGGTAGCAAAAGTAAAGAGAAATAAATTCATCCTATGGTGACAACCACTCCCTTGTGGCACCTTGGATAAGTACCATGATGAAAACTTGGCAATCAGGCATCATGCGTAGTTCTTCTACATGTTTCATCCATTCCATCTTCTCTCGTTGATCTTGGCAATGTTCAGCTATACATGAATATTTGGCTATCTTGTGAGCTATCTTACGATGATCTTGCTTTCATTCCATTCATATTCATTCCTTCATTTTTCTCCATTCATTCTAGCCTTTCTTTATCCTTTTCCCCTTTGGTCTTGATCTAATAAAAAAGAGTAAAAAAATGATGCTATGAAGCCTCTTGACATGTCTACTCCTTTGGAATGCATCCTTTTCTTCTTTTGCAGTGCGCTTTCATGACTTATCCTATGCTGGCCTTTCATTGCTTGTTCAATGCGCTTTACATGATAATTTTTCCCTAGCTTGGGTACTCTTGAGGAGTTTGACCTTGAGGATTTATTCGCCTTCATTCTCCTTTCCTCCATCTCATTCATGAGCTTTCCCTCCCTCTTGTCCTCCACCTTGCTAGAATTTGGGACTACACGATGTGATCTTGCTCATGAGTTTGATGCCCGTTTCTATCTAGGGCATCCTTTGTACATATTTTATGATCCTGAAAAAATTTCAAAAAAATTCATATATGATGCTGAAAAAAACTTAAAAAGCATATAAAGTACTGAAAAAATGAGCATCCTAGTGAAAACCTAGCAATAGGCACTTTGATGTCTCACCAAAAAAATCAAAAAAATTCAAAAAATTCAAAAAAAAAATAGAAAAAGTGCCTTGGTGAAAACCTGGAAACAGGCGCCTTGGTAGCAAAAATACAAAAAAATTATAAAAAAGTCCTGAAAAAATCTATCAAGTGGTGAAAACCTGGAAACAGGCGCTGCTTGAGACCCTCTGCACCTATGTCTATCAGTCTTGTGTGGCACTCTTTCGCTCCACTTCTCACTTTGTCTCTCCTAGCCTGGAATTGATTCTTGTCTTAGTCTAGGGGGCATATGTTGCTTTAAGCTTATCTTGGGTCTCTTTGTGCGTCTGGGTTTCTTGGGCCACTTGGTTCCAATGGTGTTTTTCAACACTACCCTTGCGTCGAGTGTTTCTCAACACTTATCAGATTTCCTACCCACAGTCTAGATGATGCAATATTTCTCATTTGCAGATGCAATACTCAAAGTTTGACTCTATGACCTACACACACGCACTTGACTTGCTGAGATTTGTTTGAATTTATTTCTTTGCATGCTGTCTATGATGATTTCTTTGTTGAGTGGTCTCTCCCTGAGAAGTTTTTGATGATGCATAGCTAGAAGACTGAGGGTATGAGAACATGTTTTATTGCTTTTTCTGCTTGTGGGTATATTTTGTTGGTCCTCACTGTCATGAGCATTTATGCTGGTCTTACTTGACATTATGGATTGACAGGGTATTATCCTTGACTATTTTTGTGCAAGTGCATACTTGTAGCCATCTTGACTTTCCTTGTGTCTCGATGCGAGTATAATCTTGCTATATTAAACTTAGGTAATCTCACTGTGCTAGTCATCTTGACCTACATGTCTTTGATGCCTAGGTGAGATTTCCACATTTCTATCTGATATAGATCATATTCAGATCCACATAGTTATGCTAGTGTGTATTGTATGATCTTGCGATGCTACCAATAACGCTCGATGATGAATATTAGATGTCTATTAGCATTGTAACCTTGCAAGTAAACCACTTTTCATGTAGCTTGCATTCTTAAGTTCATGTTAGTTTAGTTTTGCATCTTGCATATGGAGAGAGCTCCCTTCTTTTCATCTTACGTGGACTTGTTAATCAATTGCACTCACCTTTCGCTTCTTCTTGATCATGTCTTTCACTTCTTGTCTTTCATATTACATCATTTTCCTTTCATTTCGGGATCAAAACTGAAATCTGAGTTCACCTTGATCATCCAAATCACCTTTTCCCCCCTCTTTCACGCAGTTGGCTAACCTTTTGAGGCCTGATCCTTTGATCTTTGCTGGGGCATTCTTCACCTCTTTATCCCCATCTCTTTCAAACTTCTAGTCTTTCATTCACTTTCAAATCCCAAGTTCAAATCCCCCTCCGTGGTCTTTCCGGGTTGAGGGACCGATAGGTTTGTGCCCCGTGTCCCATGTGTGGGGCATATCTTCATTGCTTGATGGTTATCCTATTCTCTTTCTTCGATTATGATTTCTAGTGATTTGATCATGTTGCTCTTGCTTCTACATTCCCTCTACTTGATTTCGCTTTCGATCCCGAGGGGGCAGACACATCATATCTTATTAGCTATCTCTTTCCTAAGTGTTCAGTACTGTCGCTACCAGGCTGACCATGCAGGATTTGCTATCTCTCTGTACTTTATTCTTTGGAGTCAGATCACCATCTTCTTGCCTTCTTGGCTACTTGCTTGCCTTCTTGGCTATTTTATTCTTTGACTGCATGTGATCCCAAATCGATCTCACATCTGTCAAAATCGCTATTGCTTGCTTTCTTGGTTGTCTGCTTGCCTTCTTGGCTGATCTGAGTTGCTTTGTGATCCCAAATCGATCTCACATTTCAACTTCATTCTTTGACTACATGTGTTCCCAGATCGATCACACATTAGTCAAAGAGGGGAAAATGTATACACCTAAAAATGGTCATCTAGACTATTAGCCCCTTTTGCTAAATCATAAATTACTTATTCTTGATCAAATCCTAGCTCTATCATTTATTCGATTATTTTCTATGGGTTAACCATTTTATCCTAAGTCTTTATTTATTAAAAGGAATATTCCCTCCCCTTTTAATAAATAAAAAGCCCCCACTTTTCCTCTTATCCTAAGTTGCACAAATAAAGCATTATTCTTATTTTATAAAAAAGGGAAAAAGCACTTTTTGTCTCATATGGACACAAAAGTCAACTCTTATTTTCCTATTGGAGGATACTTGTGCACATGGATTTCTCCTCTTTCAAGCTCCATCGTTGATTAAATCTTTTGCCTCTTAATCTCCATGGTCCATTTCTCCTCATTTCCTATAAAAGAAGAGCTCTCTTCTTCATTCTAGATCCCCAATTTTTATGCTATTGTTATGCTACAGGTTTTCTAGGTCATCTTGGAGCTTTTGGAGACATTCTTGCATCTAGGGTTTGAAGATTTGGAGCATTGTTGGCATTCATCTTGGTGGGCGCCAAAAATGTGTGCTATAAATGTGTCACACTTCTATGGATCATTACATGCAAGGAAACTCAAGAATGAGGCCTCACAAATCGATCCATAGCTCCCTAGGCATGGAGTGCAAGGGTTTTTAAGAATGCTCTCAGCTAGAGCTATTTAGCCAATAACCTTGCTAGTAAACCATGCAATGGGAGATTCAATGAAGACAAGGGCAAGAATGCCAATATCCTCAAGAATCAAGAATGAAATGCAATGCAATGCAAGCTAGCTAAGAATGAAGATGCAAGCTAAGCTATGGAAATGAAAGTACAATGCAAGCTAAGCTATGAAAATGAAAGATGCAAGTATTACAAAGCCTCCTAGTTAAACTAGATGAATTAATCTAAAGCATAAAGGAAATCTAAGCTAAGAATGCCATGAAAATGAAGCTACTATGCAAGAAATGAAATCTAACTATGAAGCAAGAAAGCCATGATGATGCAAGAATGAAGACAAGAAGATAGAGTGTTGATGAAGATCTAAGATGAATGCCAACAATGCTCCAAATCTTCAAACCCTAGATGCAAGAATGTCTCCAAAAGCTCCAAGATGACCTAGAAAACCTGTAGCATAACAATAGCATAAAAAGTTGTCGAGGATCTAGAATGAAGAAGAGAGCTCTTCTTTTATAGGAAATGAGAAGGAATGGGCCATGGAGATTAAGAGGCAAAAGATTTAATCAACGGTGGAGCTTAAAAGAGGAGCAATCCATGTGCACAAGTATCCTCCAATAGGAAAATAAGAGTTGACTTTTGTGTCCATATGAGACAAAAAGTGCTTTTTCCCTTTTTATAAAATAAGAATAATGCTTTATTTGTGCAACTTAGGATAAGAGGAAAAGTGGGGGCTTTTTATTTATTAAAAGGGGAGGGAATATTCCTTTTAATAAATAAAGACTTAGGATAAAATGGTTAACCCATAGAAAATAATCGAATAAATGATAGAGCTAGGATTTGATCAAGAATAAGTAATTTATGATTTAGCAAAAGGGGCTAATAGTCTAGATGACCATTTTTAGGTGTATACAATATCCTACCCAAAGTTATTAGCCCCACCCAGACTAGTTTTGTAAAAGGTAGGTATATCTTGGAGAACCTCATCACTTGCTGGGAGACTATGGAATGGGCAAGGTGCTCTGGACAATAGGTCAAGATGTTGTTAATTGACTATGAGAAGGCATATGATAGGATAGAATGGCAGTTTATTGCTATTATGTTGGAAGCTCTGGGATTCCCTGAAGAGTTCATCAGAATGGTCTAGACATTATTGATTGGGGCTACTACAGTTGTTGAAGTGAATGGTGAGAAGTCTGAACCTTTCCTCCTAACTAGATCCATAAGACAAGGCTACCCTCTAGCCCCAGTCCTTTTTATTATTGCAGCAGATTTCCTATATCATATCCTAAGGGACAACTCCATTTCTCCAAAAGTTAGAGGGGTCATTTTACCTAATAATGAGGAACTTATAAACATCCATTTTGCTGATGATACCTCCCTCATGGTGGAAATGTGTGAAGATAATTTCAAGTGCCTCATGAATAAGTTGGATATATATTTTGTCTAGCCTCGAGCAGAAAAGTGTCCATAGCTAAGTTAACCCTCCTAGGTTGGGAGGAAGTATCTATGGGGTGGTGTAACCAATTTGGGTTTTCCTGGGGATGCCCTCTCCATCAAATTAGATACCTGGGAATTCCATTCTTTGTCAAACCGGATTTGAAAAACATGTGGAATTGGGTGAAGAGAAAGATTGAAGTGAAGCTGAAGAAGTAGAATAGTAGATATCTATCATTGGTGGGAAGGGTTCAGGTGTGCCAAAAGATCCTAGCTGCATACCCCATATATTACTCTTCAGTCTGGTTGTTTAACCATGGTCAGATTAACTTCATAAAAAAATAAATTTAGAACTATCTTTGGTCAGATGGTAAAGGAAATAAGAAGGTTCATTCTGTGAGGTGGGACTGGTGCACTAGATCAATCAAGCAAGGGGGCCTAGGGCTAAAATATTTAAGGTGGCAAGGTAATGATCTTGTTGTGAAGTGGGTTGCTAAAGCAGTTCATGGCAGTGAGCCCTGGAAGATTCTGGTGAGGCATAACATCAACAAAGGCTTTCCTACCCAAGCTAGGCAATGGAAGAATCTTCCACTTATTGATCTCATGACAGGGAGTTTCAGGGTCACGGTTTCAGGATCTTAGGTGTTCCATTCTATCTAGAAAGGATGGGAGGAGACTAAACCCTTCTTAGAAGACACTAACCTCCTTTACCAATCTCTAAATATCTATGAGGAAAGATCCATCTGGTGGAACCTCATTAAGGGAGGTAAGCCTCTTGCTCAACTTTAGGGATGCTCAGCAAAAAAAGTGGAATGCTCTGGGCGTTAGCTACTTCTCAGACATCATTGAAAATGAGATCCTAATCCCTTGGGATATTCTTGTCACTAGGTATGACCTACCCTCATCCCATTGGAGGACCTATACCACTGTCAGAGATGCATGGTCCTCCCTTAACCTCCCCATAGACACTTCAATGGATTCAGACAGGATGGACTTAGTTAAGTGGAAGGATGGAATCCATTTGATTCAAACCAAAGTTAAGTCTGTCTACAAAATGCTTGCTAACACTGAGAACATATTTGATCATCTTAACGCCAAATGGAAGTTAAACTTGGACACCAACTCTTGGAGTAAACTTCTGACCAAGCTATGTTACACCCTTGCGGAACCCAAAGTCCTCTATTTCATGTGGTGTTTCCTTCTACATAGGCTACCCATTAAGTCTTCCTCTGGATTGCCCCTCCCCTATTCCTTCTGCAATGCTCCCGAGACCATCTCTCACATCTTCTTTGATTATTGCTTTGCTTATGACCTTTGGAACCTTTTTGGCCTGAGGCTGAACCAAAACTTTCATATGTTCAATGTTAATTTTGGATCCTTTTTGGGGCTTAACAGTGCTTTCAATTGTTTCTAGGCTTCACTTTCTTTTCATGTACTTTGGAATATCTGGAAATTGAGGAATGATAGTCTATTCAATAGTAAGAATAAATTCCTCACTTAGTCTCTATGGAGGCTCATCACCCTTAATGTTTCTTCCCTGGTCACCATGGTTATGCAGATGAAAGAGCACAAAGCTCTAAAAGTGGTGAGAGGCATTAGAGAAGTCTCGGAGAAGGACCAGGTCTCAAACAATATGACTACCAGATCAGACACTGAGTTTGACTTTGACATAACCAATGGGTAGTTGCTCCAGTAGATAAAAAGCCAGAGGAAAATAGCGGGCTCGCAGATTGATGCAGGAGCTACAAGAGAGGAAGCAATACATATCCAACTGGAAAAAAAGAGGAAGCAACTAGGATAATGCCCCTATAGCAGAGCAAGAGATAGTCGATGTGGCAGAATAGGGGAGCTCCAATAATGGCTCGATAGGGTCTTACCCCAGATCTTCAACCTTGAGTCAACCAGCCTTCCAAGGATGGTTCCTTGTATGTCCCACTTGTTGCAGTGCTTCCTTCAGTTCTATGGGAGGCATACTTCTCCAACCCCTACAACCTCATCTTTCATGGAGACTTGTGCCTCAAATGGGCTGATCACCAGAGGCCATGGATGGCTTGGTTCCCCAGATAGCTCTCCTCACTGGTGTTATGTTTTGCTGATACTCTAAAAGTTCCTTTTTGTATGAAAGGTGTTTAATATTGAGCATATTCCCTGGGTATATATGGGACACTGTATTTTTGTAAAGTTATGTTGATGTAATCTCTCAAACATGATGTAATATTCCTTTCAAGTTAATAAAAATTATGGTTAATAGAAAAAAAAAATCATAGGAGGTTGATCTAGAACATCTACCCCTATAATTGACTAGTAAAAATAGTGCCTATGCCAAATTAGGCCACTATTACATAGAAACACTAGGATTGGTTAACTCAAAACTTCCAATTTTCACTCCTGGGGATTTAAAAATTCATACAAAGTCTTAATAAACTAATTCCAACCATCTGGAATGAACATTCCATCATCATTTTATAAAACCCTCACTCTAGGTAGTGTATTTAGTCTAATACATAAGGAATATTAGGCTAGGGCATCCTCCCATTTGTTCCAAACACACCATTTGTTTCTACAAACTTCATAATCTTAGGTTACATGTTGATAAATATGATTCCATTGAGTTATATATAATTTTCAAATAGTGGAATGGCCTATAAAACATTATTTGTTCCAGTAAACCCTTGAAATTCAGGATTCAAAACAAGGTTTAGTAATTTGGCTCTAGATTGCAGAAAACATAATGAAAATAGATGAAACCAGAACCAAATGAAATCTAGTTCAAAATTCCATCCACTCTTATTCTTCTTAAACCACCATGAGGCTATACAACTTCATACAATTTACTACAACAAAGAAAAATATGAAAAAAGAAAGAACAAATATAGTTTAATTCCTTCAAACTCTCCACCATACATCGAATCAACCCTTGGTTGATGTAAAAAATATTTTTAAATGGTTTTAAAACCTTCCCAATAGTTACCAACCTTATTTATAATCCCAACTAACCAAAATCTAACATTTTGTAATTTGAAAACTTTTGTGAGAAAAGTTGCTTGACAACTTTCTTGCAGCTTTTATAACTTTGACAAAAACTTGCATTCTTGACCTCATATGACCTAGGATCATTAAAAATGGTCTAAATAGACCTTATTACATCCAAAACATGACTCACAAGTGAAAATTGCATAATTGAACAACATTGGCAAAATTTGACCTAGGTGTCCCTGGACCAATCTCCAACTAATAATATCTTTGTTTTGGCCAGTTATGCATTTAATAAAACTGCTCCACTATCCTACATTTTTTTTCCTCATTTACCTTTATGTAGGGATAAATATCATTTGGTATGTGCTTCCCTATCATACACATGGTCAAGATACAATTTATGCCCAAATTCTTATGACTTAACTAGTCTCTTTTTGTTACAATAGTTTATATATCTATATAT